>CM067322.1:49589584-49974584 GCA_034231615.1 Meghimatium bilineatum | reverse complement strand
TATGTCTCTTAATGTTTCTGGTAGGAGTGATTGTATTGCATGTGTAAATGATGTGGTCTTCTGTTTCTAGGATGTTTCTTCTGCAAAGTTTACATTTTGGCGTGTGCTCTAGTCTGCGTGCTTGTTTCCCTATAATGGGCGTCATGTTGAATAATATCCTAAAGGCTATTTCCCTAGCTTTTGGCGTGACACCTGGAATGTGAAGGTTGTTGAAAGTCTCCGTATAGTCTGTCATAAAATAGGTATACCCTTTCTTAATTCTGAGATGTAAAGGGGTGCCTGGAGAGTAACTGTAACAATGAAACAGTATTTTTTTTCAGTCAGAAATACATAAGTCTTTATTTCTATCTCTCTTGGTTGGTTCGTTGGTTGGTTGCTGATCCAGCGGTCCATGGGCTCATGCCCTTTGACCTAATGCCATTAACTGGCATTATATTGCTGGAAAATATGTGGATTTTCGGCCCACCCTGGGACAGAGCCAGAGAATAACTATCACACCTCCAGGAAGGTAGGTTTCAACCTATGCACTGCTCCTAGCCACTGTAGCCAAGATAGGGTTCACTGAGCTCATTCTCCGCCACCAATTGACTAATGGTTACGCCGAACTTCTCTATTGCTCCAGGCATGCAACCAAATGTTCAAGTCAAAACGATTGTCACGTCCTGAGTCACTGTGCCTCTATGATGGGTTTTGGCCATAGGAAAAGTTTCCTTCTCCCCAGAGCTGCACAGTACATCTCTGGCTCCCTCCCAACCACAGAGGGTACATACATATATATTCAGGTAAACATGAAACACATTTCAACAACAAAATAAGAGCATAATTGTATAGATGACGTGACATGAAGATTCTCTAAGAAGATAACCCTCAATATAACGGCATGTCATCCACTAAGGTTTTCTGTTGCATGCGTGGTTTGTCTAGTTGGCCATTGGTGAGACCCACAGACGCAACCACATGCGTCTATCTCTCTTAAAAACATTCAAACACCATTCTCGAACAAACAATAATAGACAAGGGCGAACAATTTGACTACTGTTATCTGCCATCAAATACAATCAATCGTCATGTTCTCTTCTTGTACATGTTTCTGTAGCAGCATTCTCTGCATCGGATGGGATCTCTGGCCTTTATCTCATTCTCTGCATGGCATTCTCCGCAGATATATATATATATATCATAGATTGTTGTTTTGGGGGATTTGGTTGACACTCCTTCGATGTCTCCACATTAGGGGTGGTGGAAATTTTACTGATTTTTCTTTGGGCCTTAGCCTACGACTTGAACGTTTAAGTTTAATACAATCTTATATCCTCTGTGACATCTCTTGAGAAACGCAATTGAAAAAAAAATTATTAGTAGTAATATTCATGATCAGTAATATTCATTGATGACCTTACAATGTAGGGTTTGAAAAATAGTCTATAGACTCAGTATTTAGATCCTCTCCACGGAAATCTTTAGTAATTTTTTTTTCAATCTTTATTTGCAACAAAAATTATTTACAAAACCAAATACATTTCAAATGTGCAGTGTGCATTTTGTAGATGGATTAAACAACATTCATGAAAATTTGTGATGAGAGTGCAATAATAAATATAATATGTAAGAGTTTTGATTTTTTTTCATCCTTGCACGCATATTATCCAAGCAAAAATGCATTTATACACACATACCCACACAAACATGCACATATATACGCATAGTGGGAGCTGGGGTTGTTTTTTTCCCCCAAAAACAGTGTATTGAAAAATGCAATGCGTCATTTTTTTTAAATTGATATAATAGGAGAATTTAATTCATGTTTTCACGTTTTTATATATAGGAAACACTTAGTGTGTCGGTCTAAGTGTGGGAGTTTCATAATTTTTTTTACAAATATTTTAGACAGATGGATACAATTAAAAAAAGGAACACACTAATTGGTAAATGCACGTTTAAAGTTAAGTACATCAGGAATAGATTTTTCAATTTTGTTTTGACACAATAATTAATTAAAACAAATCTGTTCACAACTGTACATATTATCTCCCCTTCATTGCAAACGTAAAACCACTTTCTAAAAAGTGGACTTCTATAAAGTGGGAAGTTCTTTGTTTACTGTGACTAAATTATATTTTATTAATGAATCATTATGTTTAGTCATTGTGACTATCTAAGACACAATAGTCAAGTTTTCTTCCAGTAAACAGAGCCCTATTTCTATCTAGTGAGCACAGTTCACGAAAGTAAGATTGCTCTTAAGATGTCAACATTAGGACTAGTAAGAAAAACCAAAACACAAACAATGCATGGTGTGTACTGTGCTATGTGGTTTAGATCAGTGGTGCCAATGTGGTGTGGACAAATCAAGCAAAGTTAGTGGTACTGTTATTGTTGCCTACCATGCACAGCGTAAAATATGACTAAGAAGGTTTTGGGGGGTTGAGTTGGCTTTCCTATTCAATAGAGGATCATGTTATCCAGAAGTCATGCTGAAGTTGGGTGTGTCAGATTGAAAGGCGCAGATATCGCAACCACGACGTAAATGATGACATACCACATTCCACTCTCCGGATTACATCCTGATAACATACAGGAGTTTGAGGATGAACGCATAAAAAGAAGAAGCAGATAAAGATCAGTGGTTCTCAAAATGTAATTAGGTTCACGTTTGGGGCTATATATTTGAAGGGAGGGGGTAACTTCACAAAAAAATGAAACTATGGCGCAGATTCTTCCAGATCTGCGACATAAAAATAAGTTTTTAAATGCTTCTATTCTTTTACAAAACTGCCCACTATATCACAGCACGAGGGGGAAACGATGGTTATCTGAAACAGCTCTGGCGGAAAGCTCTACTGCACTGTCTAACTGCTGCACTGTCTAACTATTGCACTGTCTAACTATTGCACTGTCTAACTGCTGCACTGGAGCTGTTCTTTGAACAGTTCATTTCTTTGATGGAATCCATATCAGCATCTGACCTGCTGGAAAACGAGGAAGAAGGAGAAAATAATTATGCGACGCATAAGATATACGATAGTAATAATCCTTGAGGAAAGATGACAAGCTTTTTTCTCTGGTCTATTCGAATTAATCTCTAGTGCCGGGAACAACACATCGGCTGGAAATACGAGGACTGGTGCAACACAGTGGAATATAAGGGAAAACGGATTTAGATACAAATGTTATCCATATGTATACACACGACATACTAGCGAATAGACGCAAAGACATACGACGTTTTGAATAAGAAACCATCATCAGGATAAACGATGGCTGACTAACAATGAATAGAAACACACATATGACGAAATGGGAGACAAGGGAGGATGAAAGTGGGAAAGAAGTGAAGCACAAGTGGATATTAAGGGGGTGATATGATGTGATCAACCCTGGTAACAGGAGATAAAAAGGACATTGAGGTCTGGTCAACAAGACATAGATGCTTCCCATCGTAGTTCTCACTCGAGATAATTGAGTTTCTGCGTTTGTTCTTAAACTCCTGCAGAGTAGCAGGATGTAGTCCGTAATGCGTTCTGTCATGGTTCACAACATTGATGCGAGATCTTCGCTTTTGACTGAACACATCCGACTTTATAATGGCACTGGATCATTTTGACCCTATATAGGATGGGGCAGCCCACTCCACCATATAACCTCCTTAGTCGCTTCTTAAAACATACATGAAAGACAAACAGTATTGCTATTCTTTATTCTTTGTTCCGTCTCGAGACTTAAAAAAACAACTAATGGTGTGTGACTTTTTAAAAACAATTTGTGTTGTCTAGTGCTTTTGACGGAACGAGTTGGTAGCACTTGCCTAAACACAATACGTAAAGATGGTTATTTTGTGCATCAATCATTCAGGACAATATACTGCTAGTTTTCCCAAACAACTTGCATATCATATATTAATAAAAGAAAAGTATGAAAACCATAATACTGGATTCATTAGTTATTATAAAGATAAAGAATGCAACAGATCGCATGCAACCCTTGTCTGCTGAACGACACAGTACAAATAGAAATGGCCAGAATATACCGGTGTGGTAACAAAAATTTCCCATTACACATTGTTTACTATACTGTATAATCGTGTATCTCAATTAGTTGTGTGGACTATTTGAAAATAATCCATCTGAAGTCACATTATTTAACCAATACAGTGATTTTCATTGGTCACTATTGTATACATTGTGTCGACAGCCAATGACAAATTAACGTCAAGTAAAGTCATTTAGAAGAATGAGTTCACGTGACTGTATTTGACGAGAGACACGGTACAGTAAGTCGATATGACCTAGCAAATGACACCTGACAAAACATTTACAAACAAAAATGTAATAGTCATGATTGAATGATTGTCCAAACAAATGTCATGTGTTTTGTTTTTGCGAAAACTAATTGTACTTGAATTAACTCACAACATAAAAACATGACTCTTTTTGCAACTTGACGTTTTAAAAAGATAAAAACGTGATTGCAATGCAAAAATAGGATAAAAACTGAGGCTCTGTATGGAAAAATAATTTTGTGAAATATATTTTGAGGCTCTGTCTAGGATAGCAGGGCTATAGAGAGTGGACATTTCCATTATTCATTAAGGGTCATAACCCCGCAGATACTATCAGATAAGGGGATGTAATACATGTGAAATGTATTAATATGTGAAAATGTATTAATAAATCATAAGAACACAAATATTTTGATCTGATCATGTGGTAATATAATTTAAATAAACAACTCTCATTTATCTTGAGTGATTTTGTGTAACTCTTCCCCGTTCTACTATTTATAAAAACGTTTTTTTGAAAGCAATATGCACGACATTCTTCCCTAACTGTTGACATGGTGAACAAAAGTGTGGCACATAAACTTTTGGATGTTAAGGGATAATGTCCGTATAAGGTTCAAGTTCCCCGCGGAACTTTCCTACAAAAGTTGGCTCTTGACTTTGTATGGGAACTAGTGTCAGTAGTCCGTTCACATGTCTTAGACTCCACCGCGGGGTCAAGGTTCAGCCAGTGTCGAGTCAGCTCGCTCGTCACAGTACCGCTTGGGATCTAGGCTGGTTCCTCCCCATATGACATGTTAAGACAGGACGAAGTCACCGGGGTGAAGTTTTCGGTCGTACGGAATGTTAACAGCATAAACGTGCTCAGCTAAGTGGTGAGCTATACTTAGCGTCCGAGTGGCTTTCGAATGTCGGCGCCTGCTATGTCATACCGCCTCGAAAGAGGATTACGGGGGTATAGGAGAGCTGCTTAGAAAGTGCTTCACTCGACTTTTTTGTCATGAAATTATCTAAAAATTTTAGTATTATTTGTATTTACACGGTTACACTTACACAAACCCTTACACTTGAACGTATTTTTGATACTGTTATTTATTGGAAAGAATAAACAATTTTGATACAAAGTAATAAAGTAATAATAAAAACAGTTTTTATGGCCATTCGTAATTTAAAAGATCTAATTATAATTTCATTAACACAAGAGAATAAATTTAGTATTCACGAGGAAAAAAAATGGGATTGCAATTTGTGAGTTTTAAAACGCTTCATTTTTGAGAGAAAATTTACTTTCAACAATAACACAATTCCACATTATAACGACATCCACCTGTGTCAGCTGAGTTTTAAAAAAATGTAAACTCAAAATACTTTCACTTGATACATTGCTTACTAAAATTGCGGAAATATACATTTGTTTATGTTATGTTATATGTATTGTAATTGTATGTATTGAGTGCAAAGATGTGTCCAGGTCTCACCGAGATTGTCTTGGTTTTATAACACTGACTTATATCTCACCCTGTTTTGCCTATGTTCCAGTTTCTATAACAGTTTAGAAATACAACGAATGTGTTACGTGTTCAAATCAACACACTTGGTCTCGATTCGTTCAAGCGAATAAACACGCTTGGTAACCCTAAATGCGGTCGAGCGTGAAGACTTTGATTTATTTATACATATATCAGTGGTCATAAGGTATTTTCTGTAGACGTATTAATTAATTCACAGTATTATGTGATTGCCATGTGTCTTCTGTCACGGAGATCATCCAATAAATAAATTAAATTTCCAACACAGCTGACACGTGTTCTTTGATATAATTAAAAAGAAAGAATCTCTTCAAGAATCTGTTTCTAGTAAACAAAAATCTGAACGTAGTGATAGTTAGATCAACTTAATTTCCAATAGAAATCGTCCTTGGTTGGCGGGTTATGGGTTGCTAAACTGTTACCTGTCAAGCATATCGTAAGCAGCAACTAAGAGGAAGTTAAGGTGGAGTTTATTGTCACATAAAGGCCCGTAGATAAGGAGGTTGTAGGGTTGAGATATTCAACTTCCCGTCCTTTAGCAAATCAGAATAGGTCTATGCCTTTTAGTATTAGAAATTTGGCCAAAATGCGGGTAAAAAGACTCCCCCCCCCCTCCCCTAGAGATTTTCACTAAAAAGAACATCACATTTCACATCAAGAAGATCTGATACACGAAAACACACGAATGACCCTTTTTTAAGGGAATTACCCCTCCCTCTACTTTATAACATATTTATGACACTGGTCTCACCCCACAGTGTCAAATTGGCCTAGAGGCTATGCTGAAATCCGATATATAAGTTAAGCTGTCAATTATGGCACAACTTTTATCTGGACTATATCCTGCTGATCTCCAGGAGCTTGAGAATGGACACAGAAGATGAAACAAGAAGGTGAAAAGATGTTTACACCAGAAAGCATCGATCGTGAACAAATGTGTGCACCAGAAGGCATCGATCTTGAACAGATGTGTGCACCAGAAGGCATTGATCTTGGTGAAGAATGGATTATCTTTTCAAGACTATCTTTGCAATCACTAGAGCGTTCATTGATAAACATATGAATGTAAATGAATGATGTGTTCACGTAGTTCATCTCCGAACATTTTCATGACACAGATATTGTGAGACATAGACGATCAAAATAATCCACAATCTGTGGTTCGCGTGGATTTTTACCACCAGATCACGTGGAAGTACAGTTCATGAAGCCAGTGCAGCCTTCACCAAACAACAAGAAGCCTAACGATGTGTGTGTTTGCTGTAACGCAAGTACACTTGCCAGAAATTGAAGCCTATTTACGCTAAGACGATATCAACATCATCATCAGGTGCCATGCTTGCTGACGTAGGCGATCATGGCTCTCCACAGTTCTCTGTCTCCAGTATTATGTATCAAGTTCGCTGTTGTTTCTCTGCCATGCCAGGTTATCAAACTGTCTGTTTTCTCACATTGTCGCCCGCTGTCTCTGTTGTCTTCAATCTTGCCTGTTGTGACTATGTTCTCCAAACCTTGTCTCATGAAGTGACCAAAAATATGAAGATTGTCTTTTTCTTATATTATTGATTAAAGTCCTTTTCGCATTTGACTCTTTCAACACTTCCACATTAGTTTTTCTGGCAGTCCATGATATCAACATACCTTAACCAAAAGGCTTTAATCCCTTATCGACCGATCATCAACTAAGGAGACATTTATTCACGCACTGTAAATGGCACGTGAATGTGTCTCCTGTGTACATTGTTATTATACTTTTTTAAGTATTCCTTTATTTCTCGGTTGTCGTTTTTTTTGTGTGGGGGGGGGGGAGATGTGGGGTTTACCGTGAGGATAAAATGAGACGATTGAACAGGCTTAAGTCTGACCTATTTATTCGAGATTCTTAATCAGGGTTGGCACACACTTTAAAAAAAAAAGAATGTGACATTTCCCCGTAAACATGACAGAAGTTTAACATTACAATAGGCTATTCATTTAAGATGAGGTACCGTCTTCGCACGAAAGGTCAGCAACAGTCCCCATTTACCCCATGTTCCCTGCAATCACACCATATTATAAGCTTATAACCCCATGTTGTGGCACACGCCCCACAAGTGGAAAAGGGGGGGGGGATTTCATTGTTTAGGGGGACACTTCGAAAAAAAAATTTGTATTTGAGATTTAGTTGTCTATTATATGTTTTGAAAATTTAGCCTGCTTAACTTTTTTCTTCTTCTAATAATTTTCTAGTGCTTTCTTCCTAAAACCTAAGTCTTGTGCCCTGAACAAGTTATAATTAGGTTTCATTTATGGAATAAGTCAACTTTTGAATAGACCTATAAAAAATGTAGGATCCCTTTATGTTTACATGGGGGGGGGGGCATCAGAATTTTGATTGAGGTAGGGAAAGGTTTAAAGAAAAGGTTGGGTAACACTGCTATAACCTGCCAGGTTCACAGGAGTACCACATTGGATGAAATAACACCCAGAGTTCTCCAGTAAATTCTATCTTCAGCAACGCAGATGAGTGTGAAAATGCCTTGACCTATCCAGCCCTTGATGCTGCCTGTCCATGATTTTCTTAGTCTTTGTCTGCTTCTTCCAACCTCAACTGTTCCTTGTAGTATAGTTTATGACGAAAAATCATATCATCCCACGTCCAAAAGAACCATCAGGGCCGAAGACAAAAATTTTCATTGATGAAGGGGGTTTACATATAAAAAAAATAATGTGGAAAAGGGCATTCGTTCATTTTTGTATGTAATTCCCTCTTTTTGATGCGGAAACTGATGACTTTTTTGAAGTGAAAGCTGATGACTTTATGATGAGAAAGGTGATGACTTTTTTTAATGAGAAAGATGACCTATTTATGAAAAATCGTTAATGTAGGAGTTTCACCCACCTTTTGGCTAAATTCCTAACAATAAAAAACATGTTATGATTTCTTAAGGGTGGGAGGGGGGAGTTGAACACCCACCTCCCTTAACAACAGACCTATAAACCATGCAAGTACGTATATATGTCGCTTTACTATTGGCAGTAATGATTCTTATATACCTGTATGAATCTATTTTATTTCTAACGTACACATTTGTCGCTAGATGGACTAGTATTGTGGCTTGGTAAAAGCTCACCAACCAAGCTTATTGACAACATGAGAGGCAGAGAGTCGTGGAGAAATATGATCGCATATGGCATTCGGCATGGCACTTGATTGATTGACACATTTGTCTCATGCTCTCTATAGGAGATGCGCAGAATTCGTCGGTAACATTTGTATTCGAAAGTTGGTAACCTCTCTCCATGACTGCAGTGAGTGTTTCAGCTTTCACACCAACACAACACAATAGACAACATAAGTGAGTTTCAAAGTTAGTTTTTCACACTAACACTGATTTTGCTTTTCCACATTAAAGTTAACCTTGACATTTCCGCTACATCCATCTCCAGCTTTAAGGACCTATCTCTAAGTCTGTTTTGCGTTTTCCATCACTACATAGGCCTATGCAGGATCCGAGGTATTTGAAAGTATTCAATTCCTCAAATTTATACAAATTTATCATAATGTTGGTTTGTGCTTCTGTACCTTTGCTGTTAACCAAGATCATATTTTATTCAGTTTGATTTTGGTCTCCTTGCTAGCACAATGTGAAAAACATTCTGACAACACTGTGTATGAAAAAAAATTATGGTGCTTTATGGGGAGATGTGGCCACACCACGTGTCCATAGTCCAACTTTTTAATATTGTGAGTAAGAAAGACATCTCCAAATAATCACATGTATATTTTGATACTTTTGTGTTTCTTGTTTATGTATAGAGCTAGAGGAGTGTATGGCCATGTTGTTAGAACTCTACTCTCAGACCCTTCATGTCCCAGGTTCAATCTATGGTTGGGACAGAATTTTATCTTTTGGAGGTGCAATTAAAATCCTTCCTATATATGTTGAGGCGTCTGCTATGGCAAAGCAGCCTTTATTTCCACAGCCCATAGAAAGTCTCTCTGCACTCCTTCACAGGAAAACATGCAGTAACAAAAGTTTTAAGTTTTTATTGTTTATGTATTTCTTGTAAAAGGTCCCAGTTGGACTGTAAAGTAGAAAAAAGGTCTTTGTTCTTTTGTTTATTACTATTTATTTTTTACATTGATAGTTAGGCTATAACAGTAACCATTAGTATTTCATACAGATTTTGTGAATTGGAGATTAAAAAATCACAACTTCTGCTGCAGATAAATTGAGCTGCATGCAACACACTTAGGGGCACCCCTACTAGGTTCACACTGGGTCCTCTCAGCGCATAAAGTGAAGATAGCTGGGTGTAGCGATTTATGCGTATTATCAAAATTTCGTTTTGTTAACTACTGTATGGTGTGTTTAGTTACAAATGTGGCCACCTAATTCACCTGGAGAAACCATAATTCACCTGGAGAAAGACAACAGCTTTTTAAAATAGATTCATTAAAGTCCCAGATGACTGGTTAAATGTAACTGTAGGGAGCAAGTCTAAGATGATTGGTTAAATGTAACTGTAGGGAGCAAGTCCAAGATGATTGGTTAAATGTAACTGTAGGGAGCAAGTCCAAGATGACCAGTTAAATGTAACTGTAGGGAGCAAGTCCAAGATGACTGGTTAAATGTAACTGTAGGGAGCAATGCTAGGATCTGGGAAGTCTTTTACTTTAGAGAGGTCTTTGCTGTGACCATCCTGCATTTTTGAGACAAACTTTTATGTAAAAAGGGTTGATTCCCTACCAGAAATTCAGGCATGATTTCTTCCCAGAAGTCATTGCAGAAAAAAATCATGAGGATTGGTATAGTGGAATTCCTCTATAGAGAATCCTCTTATAACTCATTTCCCTATATAGCAACACATGTAAAAATACCCAATTATATTTATTCTTTATTGTTTGTACTGTACATGGTAAATTTCTGTTATTATATACATATTTTGTTAGTCTGGACCAAGTTGTTATAAGGGGATTCCACTATAATAAACCCTACATCTTCTTAGTTTCCTCTCATAGCATACATGGCAGATTGCAGTATTATTCGTCTTTGCTCTACCATTGAATCACTGTAACACAAGCAGTTAATTTTCTTTATAAAAATATAGCATAACTTTCTGTAATATTTAGAATTTACTGAATGGCTTTTTGCATCTTGCAGACGATCATTAAGAAAACAAACAAAAACAAGCCAATGAGCCTTTTCTTTCAGTAATGGAAGACTTTCTAAGCGATCATGTTGTTAAAGCAACAGAAGAGGTTTGTTTTCATCTTTCCCTTTTATCTTCCATATCTTTTATTATATTGTTCCTAAACAACATCGCCCCAGCCAGCACACAGATTGTGCCTCCTGTCAGCTCAAGTTTTGGCCATGTTTGCCAGATTTTGGAGAAATCTTTCATTGAGGACTTACAAATGTCTTTGTACCTCAGCATTGGACTACCACAGGCCTTCAGAAGCATCTCTGAATAGTACTTATTGTGGAATGCAACAATTTGGCATTCTGGACATAGTCCAGCACTTGCAATCTATTTTATTAAACTTTTCCATGGTAGATGGTAGTTGAGTGTGGCGTAAAAGTTCTATATTGGTGATTTTATCATGCCATTTAATGTATTTTGCTGAAACACCTTAGCTGAAAGGTGTTTAGTCTCCTCTCATGTCTTGTGTAGGTTGTCCATGTTTCAGATCCATAATATAGTTTGGATTACCTTGTTGTGAAGCAGACATTAGTCATTTCAGCAATATTCTCTTGTATGGCTGGTCGATTATACTATCGATATAATCACAGACATACACTGTTCAGCAGATGTGGTAAAAACATTGAATGTATTAGTTACCAAAGCCAAAGGTGTCAGGCCATTGGTGCAAATAAAACAGCAACACAACACATTTCCGTTGTGTGAACTACATTCTGTTGAAAATCTTGTAGGATCACTGTGCTACTATAAGAGATTTCCATGGGAGTTTGAGAAAAAACAGAATAAAAAAAGACCTACATATATAAACAGATAAACAGAAAACAAACATTGCATTTTTTGGTTCAAAATGTATTTAGATTTGCACACTAACTTTTCTTTCCTCACACATTAACATTTCTTTCCTCACACACTAATTTCCTTTCCTCATGTACTATAGCATTGTGAATGTTTATGTAGTTGATGCATCTGTTATTCTTATGGTGAAACCAATTCTATTCTTGATTGTTCTTCACATAAAACATTCAAGTAATAACTGTTTCTCATTGATGATACCAAGACTTGTCTAGTTTCTCATTGATGGTACCAAGACTTGTCTAGTTTCTCCTTGATGGTACCAAGACTTGGGTCTAGTTTCTCCTTGATGGTACCAAGACTCTTGTCTAGTTTATCTTTGATGGTACCAAGACTCTTGTCTAGTTTATCTTTGATGGTACCAAGAAACTCAAAGTCTAGTTTTTCAGAGTGCTTCTTCATCAATATTTTTGTTTTGGTAGTGTATTCTATTCAGGACATAGCATCAACCCAGCAATTTTTGGCTTTATTTATTTTCTATGCAATATAAATACATTCAGTAGTTTGCCATCTCTCTGAACAATATGAATATAAAATTCTCTGCGGTGAGATTTAAATCCAGTACTTTGGTCATCACAGACTCAAGAGTTTGTAAACTGGAGGAAGTGGGAAGAAGCTGTGAATGGGTGGCATTTAGCAAAGATAAAAAGTTATTGACAACAGCTTTGATTCAGCTGGGACGAGAGTGCAGTGACTGGGCTGCCAACAGAACAGAGGGATGATCCAAGAACTCATACTGAAGCACTTGAAGCCACATATAATTTACACAGATGGCTCAGTAACATAAGATACAAACATGTGTGGTTGGGGTTTCATGGCCTACCAAAATGGCAGGAAATTAGCTAATAAGTGAGCTGCATATCCCACTATAATGTCAAGTACAAGAATGGAAATAGAGGTAGTGACAGTAGATCTCACTTGGCTGGCGACGCAATCACCAACAGACTCAGTGATTTTATTGAATTCTCAAAGTATGCTGTGCAAGATAGAAAAATGTTATGACCAATTATACTGTACGCCTAAAGAAATACTACAATGGAGGTGCATCTAATGTAGTACCGCAATGACCCTGACAGATTATGGGTTTATGAATAGATGATTCATTTGTCATGTCATGTCTAAGGCATATGGTTCTTGCATTCCATGTACCCAGTCTGAGTATTACTGATTGCTTGTTTTGTCTAGGTACTATAAATTATTAAAATCAGTTTTGTCATGTTTCATCTATTTCAATGTGTCCAATGAGGCAGGCAGAAATAATGGGCAACACCTAATAGCAGTGTAGATTATGCCAGGTGTTAGCTGACCAGTACAACTAAATTGCTGCTCTCACTGAAATGAGTGACTCGTTTTTAAGTTTTTAACTTCCACCAATTTAAGAGAAATTGAAATTTGTAAACTGTCCCTTTCCGTGTTGTGTCCATTGACAAGAGGTGTTCTTCAAGGTATGGTGGAGGTTGAAAGAAGACTAGGAGGCCAGAAGAAGACATGGCTAGATAATATCAATGACTGGGCAGGGTGTGAAGTTTCAAAACTCATCAGGATTGTACAGGATAGAGATGTGTGAAAATCTTTCTGTACCAAATTTATCAATGTGACACTCCTACGACCCTGATGAACTATTGGTTTTATTATTATATCAGTATCTTTTTCCCACCTCATCTTCTCCTACCCTTGCCATTTAACTATGATCAAATTTTATGATGTGACTAATGCATGCAATGCCATTGCCAGTACAATGTGAACGATTGGCTTTCATCCAATCATATCGCCAGTACAATGTGAATGACTTTCAAACCACAAGCTAATTCAACCAAGTTGGATCTGTGAAGTGAACCAAAAAACCCCTCTACCACCAAGGCAACATATGGAGAAAATGTGTGTTTTCAAACAGTGTTCAGAACAGAATAGACTGCTAGAGATAGTGCCCACTGCAAACATTTGATGTTCAACACTGAAACAAAAAATTTTTACTTCCAAGGCAGGAAGTCTCCTGATGTTTTTGGCAGTTGGCGAAAACTGTGACTTTATTGGCACTTCATAGAACTAAAAGGTTTAGCTTGATGTGCAATTTTAAATTTAGCTAGCTGACAAAATTAGGTTTGCCTCTTCTGCTCTAGATGTAAAACTGGTTACCAAATAATGTAGCAAATGTTTGTAGTGCTTAGATGGCAGGAGTAAGTTCAGCCTACAACTTACAGCTGTATATTTCCATGTGACAAGACTAAAAAACCTTGGCAGAAACATCCACAGAACTGTAAGTCAATAAATCTTCCATTCTTACAGTGAGTTCTAAATATGACAGGTCTGACAAAATCTTGGCGGAGACACTCACAGAACTGTTAAGTCAATAAATCTTCCATTCTTACAGTGAGTTCTAAATATGACATGTCTTTTTCTAAAAAAAACCTTAGCGGAGACACTCATAAAACTAAGTCAACAAAACTTCCATTCTTACAATGAGTTCTAAATATGACAGGTCTGAACAAATCTTGGCGGAGACACTCACAGAACTGTAAGTCAATAAATCTTCCATTCTTACAGTGAGTTCTAAATATGACATGACTTTTTCTAAAAAAAACCTTGGCGGAGATACACAATTAAAACTATCTGCTATAATGAAGATTCATCTCCTCTTTTACTGGATCCCCTGTTATAAATCTGTTAAAATAAAACCTCTCCAAATCAATTGTTACATAATTTCCATCAAAAATAAACTCTGTGATTGCACGACCGATGCCAATAGCATGTTGTAACCCATGTCCACCGAATCCATTGGCAAAAAAATGAAGTTTTTCAGGTAAGGATGAGGTCCAACCACCAGGTTCTGGTCAAAGAAATTTCAGTTGTTGTAGCCAGACCAAGCAGTTTTTATCTGAAAAGAGGGATACAAGGTAAGAGAAATTATGAAACAAAAACCAAAATATTGGTTTATAAATTCATTATGCAGACAGATCATGTCATAGCAAGACAACTATATACACTAAAATGCAAAATACTATATCATTAATTTAACACAGATAGGCAGGGAAGTATCACAAAATAAATATCTAATAATAATAATTCAAATATATTCTGCAAATAATTCAAATATTAAGTGTGCTGTCAATCAAGGTCCATGCCATGTGACATTAGGTATGTTTATCAACAGCCTTCTGTTTCATGTGCAGTCAATAATTTCCAATACGGATGTTCTCCCATGCCACAATTCCAGGTTGTCCAGCATCTTCTCTCTTTGTCTTCCCCTACCCTTCTAATTTATGAATGAATTAATATCAACAGGCATAAATGCACAAGACCTGCAATCCCTAGCAACTGACTGACAGGCATGGAGAACTATGACATCCGCCCTATCTGCCAAACTTGGCAAAAGAGGAACTGACTGACTGATCCAACTGACTGACTGACTGACTCAACTTGTCTGTTGTCATGGTGTGATCCCTCTTTCCTGTTCTCATGATATGTCCAAAAAATGTGTACTGTCTCTTTCTGATGCGGGTGAGCAGCTTTTTTAAAAAAAAATTAATTTCTTTCAAGTCATCTTCATTATGCTCTTTTATATGTCCATGGTGTTCTTAACATTCTTCTATAAAACTACATCTCTGCTGCCTCAATATAATTGTTCACTATTCTGCGCATTGTCTGTGCTTTTCAACTATTCTGAAATATTTAGTTACCACCAATGCATTCAATTGTACCACCAATACATCCAATTATACCACCAATACATCCAATTATACCATCAATACATCCAATTATACCACCAATGCATTCAATTGTATCAACAGCACAATGTACATGATCAGGTTTTGAACTCTGAGTGAGTTTGACAGATTTGTATTTGTTAGATGGGTTCAGTAATGATTCAGCTAACAAGTTGAGGAATTACATTATAGTATAGATAAGAATTAATTCTCTGTTATGACTTTTAACCTATTGGCTATTGCAGCCAAAAAGATATGTGAAGCAGAAGTTAAAAGAAGAAGAAGAATCATCATCATCAAGTGCCATGTCGAATGGCTTTGGAGATCATATCTCTCCATGTACATTGATTCCCCATATATGTCATCATCTCTGTTGGTGTCGTCAATTCAAGCCATTTAGTCAAACTGTACAATATCTTTTCTCTAGGTCTTCCCCTTGGTTTTTTCCCCTCTATCATTCCTACTGTCACTATATTTTCAATGCCTCCACTTCTCATTATGTGCCCAATAACTGTTGACTGTCTTTTTCTTATATTATTAATAATGCATATTTTCACATTCATTCTTCTAAGACATTCTTCATTAGTAATCCTTGCCGTCCAAGGAATGTTTAATGTTCTTCGAATAAATCACATTTCCGCTGCATCCAATGATTTTTGTGATGTCTTATTTATTGTCCATGTTCACTTCCATAGAGTAGCACTGGTTCAATGTAGCATTTGAGGACACGTTTTCTAGTATCCATCGATATGGACTTCTTGAGTAGGATTTGTTGCAAAAGGTGAATAGGAATGGCTAAAAATACTTTTAATGATATGAGGAAAATATTAACATTTAAACAAATTACAAATATAAAAAACCCAAATATCTGAGGATGTCGGACAAAAAGGAAGTGCCACAGTAACCAGACAAATAGAGGTAAATGCAAAATGCAAATAAGGTAAATAGGTTACTGAAGAAAACTGTCAATATAAAATAATAAAATACAGAAAATAACAATAAAACAAAAAGAACAAATACAATTGTCAACGTATCGGTCCAATTGGTACCTTTATCAAGACAACGAAATCAATTAAAAAAACAAAACCATAACAAATTTAACCAAAATGGTCAAAATTTAACCAAATTTCTCTCACCAGGAAATCATGACCCAGTGACAAATCCAGTGCAAAACAATATTAATAATTGAATATTGATGCGTTCAATATGTATAAATTATGACATACTAAAAGATGAAAAATGCAAAACTAAAGAAAGGGGACACCAAATAGCATTGCCAAGGACGGGGGGGGGGAGGTTAGTGGGGGACGGGAGATAAAAGGGTAAAGGAGGATAGAGAAAGATATTGCACACAGGAGCGGAGGGGGGGGGCTACAAATAGAGGGAACATAGAAATGTGTAAAAAGAATAACATTTGACAGTATAGAATAGATAACGAAATATATACACATCCAAATACAAATATGTAGACATTCTATTTGATAATCATAGATAACTATAAATATAAGCACATATAGATACAAATATCTAGACATATATAAAAGTATATACTGATATCACAGCATACATCGGAATACAGACACATACATGTATATAGATAACTGCACACACAACAACATATATATATATATATCCACAAATGTGGATATATAAATATATACATATGCATACGCATAACAATATATATACAAACATACATACAAATACAAGTATACTAGGAACACACACAAGGATATATCTAACATGATCAATACATAGATATAAGAAAGATACCCACACAACATGCACAAGAATGTAAATGTATCCAAACATGAGCAATGGCTCAAACAAGAATATGTGTGCATCTATCTATCTATCTATCTAATCTATTCTAATCTATTCTAATCTATTCTAATCTAATCTAATCTAATCTAATCTAATCTAATCTAATCTATTCTATTCTAATCTAATCTATTCTAAATCTAAATCTAAATCTAAATCTAAATCTAAATCTAAATCTAAATCTAAATCTAAATCTAATCTAATCTAATCTTATCTATCTATCTATCTATCTATCTATCTATCTATCTATCTATCTATACACTGTGGCCCTTGTTTGCCTTGTGGCGTCAGGGGTGGAAGAGTTCTCTGGAGATGGCCTTCTTGTGTGCTGTTTGTAAGCTTGTTCCTGTGGTTTCTTTGATTTCTGTGATCCATCGTTTACATGGTCTGCCTCTGGCTTTATAATCGTTATGTCTATGTGTCATAGCCATTTGTGGCATGCTACATGTCGGTAGTCTGGAAGCGTGCGAAAACCACTTGATCTGTTGTCTTTTGATGTGTTCCAATACTGGTATTGTTTTGGTTATCTGATAGATGTTATCGTTTCTAATTCTATCTCTTAATGACACTCCAAGTATTCTTCGTAGACATGTCATTTCTGTTGTCACTATTTTTCTTTTGTCTTGTGCTGGCATTGTCCAGGTTTGGCACTGGTAGCATAGTGATGGAATAATAATAGTCTTGCATAATGCAACTTTAGTGTCTATGTTTACATTTTTGTTCTTAAAAATATGTATCATCTGTCCTAGGATATGTTATGTTTTGTTGCATCTATTTTGTATCTCTTTACTGGTTTTCCCTTCACTCGATATAATGCTTCCTAAGTAAGTGAACTCATTTACCTGTTTAAGGTGTTTATCATTGATGGAGATAGTGATATTTCTTTCTTTCTTTGCTATTGCCATTATTTCGGTCTTTTCAATATTGATCTTCATGTTGAATTTTTGACATGTTGTGTGGAGTCTGTTTATATGGTCTTGCAATTGTTCTCCTGATGTCGCTATTAGTACTTGGTTGTCTGCAAAGAGTAGTTCGTTCAATTTGTCTTTTATGTTATCTTCTTCATTGGTACTTGTTAGTTTACAGATGTGGTCAATATATGTTATAAAAAGTAGAGGGGATAGGACACACCACTGGCGACATTCTCTCACATGAATACATATAACATGAACATTTGCACACATAGAGATATATACATGTATTTTTATACCCATTCGTTCACATGAAGATATTCACATGTATTACTCTAACACAAGAATAACCCCATGGTATTAATATTAATCACCATTTTAATTAATTTACCAACTACTTTTTAACAACCTCTACCCCCTATTCTTATTATATTATATACCTATTTATTTTGTAGCCATATTCCTCTGTACCTTGTAATTGTTTCTTTCTGTGTATGCTCATCAGCAATTAGCTCTGTTTTTGTTAGATTTCAGTGTATGTGTAATTTGTCTTTGTTGTTTCTGTTGTTTATATCGTATTCCAATGTGTCAATTCTATGACTGTACCCTATATTTGTGTAATCGTATTACCTCATTTTAAACTATTTTTATTTTAAATACAGAAGGGTACCCATACACACATATGTATGAATTTGTATATGCATATTATTTTACATGGTCTTGTGTATCCATACAGTTGCTTTGGGTCACGCATTTGCATGTGTGCATATTCTTGTGTTAGAGTAATACATGTGAATATCTTCATGTGAGCGAATGGGTATAAAAATACATGTATATATCTCTATGTGTGCGAATGTCTATGCTGTATGTATTCATGTGAGAAAATGTTTATGTGAATGCATGTGTATATATTATGTTGATACTTTTGTGTGTCATTATGCACATTTGTTCTTGTTTAAACCATTGTTCGTGTTTGGATACATTTACATGCTTGTGCATGTTGTGTGGGTATCTTTCTTATATCTATGTATTGATCATGTTAGATATATCCTTGTGTGTGTTCCTAGTATACTTGTATTTGTATGTATGTTTGTATATATATTGTTATGCTTATGCATATGTATATATTTATATATCCACATTTGTGTGTGTATATATATATATATATATATATATATATATATATATATATATATATATATATATATATATATATATATATATGTGTGTGTGTGTGTGTTGTGTGTACAGTTATCTATATACATGTATGTGTCTGTATTTCTATGTATGCTGTGAAATCAGTATATACTTTTATATATGTCTAGATATTTGTATCTATATGTGCTTATATTTATAGTTATCTATGATTATCAAATAGAATGTCTACATATTTGTATTTGGATGTGTATATATTTCATTATCTATCCTATACTGTCAAATGTTATTCTTTTTACACATTTCTATGTTCCCTCTAATTGTAGCCCCACCCTACTACTACGTGAACGATCTTTCTCTATCCCTTCCCCTTTTATCTCCCGTCCCCCACTAACCCCCCCCCCATCCTTGGCAATGCTATTTGGTCTCCACTTTCTTTAGTTTTGCATCTTTCATCTTTTAGTATTTCATAATTTATACATATTGAACGCATCAATATACACTTATTAATATTGTGTTGCGCTGGATTTGTCACTGGGTGATGATTTCCTGGTGAGAGAAATCATTCTTCCAGCCATTTTGGCTAAATTCATTATGGTTTTGTTTTCTTATGATATTGTACCAGAAAATGACTTTCAGTTGTCCTGTGTTTACCACTTCAAGTGGCTGTAAATAGTAAACTTTGAGACAAGAAGAAGCAGCACATACAGATTGAGTTTTAGCATGTGTATATTAAGAGTAAACACATTTACAACAAGAATACAAGTGGACAATAAATAATGAAACACATACATTTGATGATTGGAAACATGGTACACGATTTGTAAGAGCTGGCAGTACATGCCGATCACAGAAGTTGAAGTCTACATCAAAATTAGCAATAGGAGGTTCTGCAGCCTAAAATAGAATAAAAATAAATAAGAAATTTGGTCATCAGAATTTTGGTCATCAGAAATTTGATAATCAGAAATTTGATAATGAGAATTTTGGTCATCAGAAAATCATGAGTATGAAATGTGCACATATATTGTATATTCTAAAAGAATAAATGATGGTAAGAGAACATTTTAATCGATATTATTGGGGCAAAAATAAACTACACATAAAATTAAAACCTAGAACACTGCTAAAGTCGGAAACCTAGCACCCTGTTAAAGTCTGAAATGTAGCACCTTGCTAAAGTCTGAAATGTAGCACCCTGTTAAAGTATGAAATGTTGCACCCTGCTAAAAAGTATGAAATGTAGCACCCTGTTAAAGTCTGAAACATAGCACCCTGCTAAAATCTGAAATGTTGCACCCTGCTAAAAAGTATGAAATGTAGCACCCAGCTAAAAAGGCTGAAATGTAGCACCTTGTTAAAGTCTGACATGTAGCACCTTGCTAAAGTCTGAAATGTTGCACCCTGCTAAAAATTCTGAAATGTAGCACCCTGCTAAAGTCTGAAATGTAGCACCCTGTTAAAGTCTGAAACATAGCACCTTGCTAAAGACTGAAATGTTGCACCCTGCTAAAAAGTCTGAAATGTAGTACCCTGTTAAAGTCTGAAACATAGCACCCTGATAAAGTCTGAAATTTAGCACCCTCTTAATGTCTGAAATGTAGCACCCTGCTAAAGTCTGAAACCTAGCACCCTGCGAAAGTCTGAAACCTAGCACCCTGTTAAAGTCTGAAACCTAGCACCCTGTTAAAGTCTGAAACCTAGCACCCTGCTAAAGTCTGAAACCTAGCACCCTGTTAAAGTCTGAAACCTAGCACCCTGTGAAAGTTTAATAATCTAGCACTGTGTTAAATTTAAAATATAGCAATCTGCTACAGTTTAAAATCTTGCTCTCTAGCAATAACATGACTTTCTAGCACATCTCTCTGACAGAAAAATCTCTAAGTCTGTAACATATATAATATTTATCTAGAATACAACAATGAGAAAACTCAAATACATAATTAAAATGTGTGAATTTGACAATACCTCAGTCACAGGTAAACTGCCACAAATGTAGTGTCCACTGAAACCTTCTTGTCGGAAAAACAATCCTGAAGGGTCTATAATAAATGGACAGTCCAGAGTTGGTCCACTGGGACAGTGAGTCACATAAACGTAATGATTTCTGTATGAGATAAATGAGAGAAAATAAATTATATGACCTGAACATGATCCTCATTACCAACAGTACATGAATTAACACCAGGGCTGTTCAACTAGTGACCTGTATTAGTATTTTTGTAGCCCTTGGCACAGTAAAATAGTTTATCTAGAGTTGCATTGTATTTTTGATAAGCACATTTTTTTTAGTAATTTGTGGTCACATGCAAAATTTTCATGTACTTGCATGCACATAAATTCCACCTCAAGAAAGTATATAATTATAATACCTCAATATATAATTCATGATAATACACTAGAAATGCAGTAAAATTATAGTCCAAATGGTGACAATTGAAAATACTGTAAGGAAGATATGTTAATCTTCACAAATTGATGTTTCAACCAAAAGGCCTTTATCAGGAACCCAACATGGCACACAATGATTAAAGTATGGCACTGGCATCATTTGGACAGTCCTCATTTACACAATTATGCAAATAATTAAAAAATTATATTTTTCTAAGAATGGAAGAACATACCAAATTCTTTGTTCTTTTCAGTTCCCTGTGGAACATAAGGCTGCAACTGTTTCTCTCCAACAATTTCTGTACTGTGTTGTTAATTTCACCTGTGCCCATGAGGTCCCAACTGAACTCATTTTTTTTTCTATTTCTTTAGTCAGATTCTCTCCCCTCTTGAAACATGCTTTTCATCACCAGACGAGTGGTATATTCATCCATTCTTGTACAGATTAAAATACTAAAACAATGCTTAAAAGTTAAAAGCCAAAACCAAGATAAAGAAGGTCCTTATAAGAGAGCTACTCTACAGATGCTGTAATTACGACACATTCTGAGGAGGAACTGCAAAACCTACTAGCTGCCATTTCTGATGTCTGCCATGAATTTGCACTAAACAAAATTAAAATGAAAATTATGAAGCAGGCTGATATCACACAGCCACAAATTGTCATAGATAGTAATGAGCTAGAGGTAGTTAACCACTTTACTTATCTAGGATGTTCAGTCAATGATAAATAAACCCTGGATCAAGAAATAAGCATCATGATTGGCAAGGCATCTACAACAATGAACAGACTAACAAAAAGGGTATAGGGGAACAGAAAATTAACAATAAAAACTAATCTTCTGGTTTACCAGGCTTGTGTCCTCAGCACCCTCCACTACAGCAGTGAAATTTGGACAACTGATATGCACCAGGAGAGACTAAGCAGCTTTCAAATGTGGGGTCTGCGTAGAATTCTTGGAGTTATGTGGCAGGACAAAGTCAATAACACTGATGTATGGCAGGACAAAGTCACTAACACTGAAGTATTTGAAAGAACAGGCATACCACAGTATTTCCTATGCTCAGTCTGCACAGACAGATGGATGGAACACACTTGGAGAAAAGAAGATGCGGAATACCGAAAGATCTACTTTATAAAGAATTAGTCTGTAAAAACATCAACCTCTACTTAGGTACAAAGATGTACAAGCATCAATACAGAATCATGGGAAGAGGATGCTATGGAATGTGTTGTATGGAGGGGAAATATCAGGAATGGTATAAAGACAAAACAGAAAGTAATAGCAGTCAGTTCAAGGGCTCCTACATCTAAGACACGCAAAAACATAATGAGGACTGTGTTTCACCTGTACATACAGTGGAAGACTCTTTGTGGCTCAGATTGGTCTTGCAAGTCACATCTATCACTGACATGGATTGTAGATTGTATTTCTTATAGCACAAACAATCACCGACAGGGATTGTAGATTGTATTTCTTATAGCACAAACAATAATGCTATCAACTGAAAGATGGAAAGGCGTCTTTTTTTTCCACATTTTCTTAGATTTTCCAATTCATCTCTTTCCCTGCAGGTTCTGATCTAGTAATTGTTTAGTTATATTGTTAGACTTCTTTCTGAGAGCGTATTCCATCTATCCCCATTTGTTATCTTTGATCTCACTAGGCACCTGTGTGTTATCCTCCACAGCTCACGACTTGATATGAACTCTGGTCTACTCATGCAAATGCTGTTTGTCCATCACAAGTGATGATGACCATCTGTTACACCCACTTTAAAAAATTCAGTTACTTAAGTCCTTGGCATTGAGGTCATAGATGGCTAATAAGCCTATTCTGGCCACAAAAGTCATTGGACAAGCCAGGAAAGGGATGATCATTGTAGATGGTGTTTGATCTATTTATGACTTTCTAACTGCCTTTGACTGATCTAGACATTGGTGTAATGGGTGGTGGTTGTATTCTGTTACTATAAGGTATGGCCTAACCTGTGCTACCTGATGTTGCACTCTAACACTGGGTAGATCAATAAGTTACTACACTTTACAAAGTAACTATACTAAGTTACTACACTATACACAGCTACTATACTAAGTTACTACACTATACTAAGTTACTATACTCGACACAGTTACTATACTAAGTTACAATACATTAAGTTACTATACTGTACAAAGTTACTATACTAAGAGTGCTTTGAATGAAAACCTTAAAAGTGTGATAGAAATTATATGGCAGTGTCTTGTAACATGTACGTTGATTGCTGATGCTGCAGTCCATGGACTCATGCCCTTTGATCCACTGTCTGTGTGTGATATATGCATGTGCTTGTTAGCTGTTGATTTGTTTCATTTATCTGACTTCGGAAGGAGAAACATTCATTAAACTTGTTAATATTGTTGTTAAAGAAATCAAGAGTGTCCTGCACATGCCATCTTGGTGCAGACAAACAACATGACATTATAATGACAGTTTAAAGATGAATATCACACTATTGATTGACAAGCATTATAGAGGAGCAGTGTTGTTATCCATTATTTAATCAGTAAATGAGTAATGCCATGAGAAATGAATCAGTGAATGAAGGTCCAGTGCAGTGATGCATGTCTGTCAATTTAGTACGTGTATGAACTGAGTCTGGTTCTTTGGTGAAGTGGTACAGAGCCATCCTGTAACGACAAAGACACCAAGTTCGATCCCTGCAACAGGGATTTGAGCACCAAGACCTTTCAGACAGCAATGACAAACTACTGAATGTATTTACATTGCCTAGAAAACCACTAAAGCAAAGAAATGCTGGGTTGATGGCTACGTCATGAATAGGATATGCTACCAATGAGCTGAGTAGATAGTTTCACAATGTTGTCAGGCATACTGGGTGGTGATCCCAGAGTTTAGTGCAGCAGTTGAATGCTTTGCACAAGAATGAAATACTAATGAAATTTTACTTTAGTTATTTAAGCAGGAACATAGATAAATCCCAGAAGAATGAAATAATGACATTTTAGTTATTTACCGGTAAGCAGGAATATAGATAAAGCTCAGAAGAATGAAATACTAATGACATTTTACTTTAGTTAATACAAAACGAATATAGATTAATCACAGAAGAATGAAATACAAATGACATTTTACT
Source organism: Meghimatium bilineatum (assembly GCA_034231615.1). Taxonomy (NCBI): domain Eukaryota; kingdom Metazoa; phylum Mollusca; class Gastropoda; order Stylommatophora; family Philomycidae; genus Meghimatium; species Meghimatium bilineatum. The sequence goes on along the minus strand of CM067322.1, from coordinate 49,949,617 downwards.
TTAGTTATTTAAGCAAGAATATAGATAAATGAAATAATGAACTACTAATGACATTTTACTTTAGTTATTTAAGCAGGAATATAGATAAAGCTCAGAAGAATGAAATACTTATGATATTTTACTTTTGTTCTTTAAATAGGAATATAGATAAATCTCAAAGGAATAAAATACTAAAGACATTATACTTTTGTTATTTAAGCAGAAATATAGATAGAAAAATGAAATACTAATGACATTATACTTTAAGTATTTAAGCAATAATATAGAAAGAAGAATGAAAATTTTAATGACATTTTACTTGAGTTATTTGACCAGGAATATAGATAAATTCCAGAAGAATGAAATACTAATGACATTTTATTTTGATTATTTAACCAGAAATATAGATAAATCCCAGAAGAATGAAATACTAATGACTTTTTACTTTAGCTATTTAACCAGGAATATAGACTAATACCAGAAGAATGAAATACTTATGATATTTTACTTTAGTTATTTAAGCAGGAATATAAATAAATCCCAGAAGAATGAAATACTAATGACATTTTACTTCAGTTCTTTAAATAGGAATATAGATAAACATCAAAGGAATAAAATACTAAAGACATTATACTTTTGTTATTTAAGCAGAAATATAGAAAGAAGAATGAAAATATTAATGACATTTTACTTGAGTTATTTGACCAGGAATATAGATAAATCCCAGAAGAATGAAATACTAATGATATTTTACTTTGATTATATAACCAGAAATATAGATCTCAGGAGAATGAAAAACTAATGACATTTTACTTTGATTATTTAACCAGAAATATAAGATAAATCCTAGAAGAATGAAATACTAATGACTTTTTACTTTAGCTAGTTAACCAGAAATATAGACTAATACCAGAAGAATGAAATACTTATGATATTTTACTTTAGTTATTTAAGCAGGAATATAAATAAATCCCAGAAGAATGAAATACTAATGACATTTTACTTTAGTTCTTTAAATAGGAATATAGAAAAATCTCAAAGGAATAAAATACTAAAGACTTTATACTTTTGTTATTTAAGCAGAAATATAGAAAGAAGAATGAAAATATTAATGACATTTTACTTGAGTTATTTGACCAGGAATATAGATAAATCCCAGAAGAATGAAATACTAATGATATTTTACTTTGATTATATAACCAGAAATATAGATCTCAGAAGAATGAAAACCTAATGACATTTTACTTTGATTATTTAACCAGAAATATAGAAAAATCCTAGAAGAATGAAATAATAATGACTTTTTACTTTAGCTATTTAACCAGAAATACAGAAAAATCACAGAAGAAAGAAATACCAATAACAATTTACTCTGGTTATTTAATATACAGCTTTTCTTATTTTTGTTTTACATATTATTCATAACTTGAACCTAATTACTTGAAACATTCAGTTTTCAATTTGTATCAAGGAAAACCTTAAATGGTGTAATCGAGGGTTAATTAGTTGATTGGTTGGTTGGAAAGCCGGTTGATTGTTAGTTAGTTGCCTAGTTGGTTGATTTGTTGGACTGGCTTATTGGTTAGTTGGTTGAAAATCTGGTTGGTTGTTTGGTCGGTTGAGTGACTGGCTAGTTGGTTTGTTAGCTGGCTCGTTGAATAGCTGACTGGTTGATTTGTTGGTTGGTTAGCTGCCTGGTTCGTTGGATAGCTGGCTGGTTGATATGTTTTTTAGCTAGCAGGTTGCTTAGTTGGCTCGCTGGCTAATTGATATATTTAAGGACTGATTAATTAATTGATTGATTGATCTGTTGGTTGATTGGTTGGTTGAAAGCTAGTTGGTGTGTTAGCTGGCTTTTATCTGGCTTAATGGTTGGTTGGATTGTTAGTTGGCTGATTACTTGCTTTATTGGTTAGTTTGATAGTTGGTCAGTTGGTTAGTTAGTTGAAACGTTGATTGGTTAGTTGGTTGGTTTGTTCATTCGTTGGTAGGTAGGTTACCTAATGTGCTAAGTTGTGGTAAGAACCCCGTCCCCCCACTCCCCCCAGCTACCTAAATAAACCGCCGTATACAATATTCGTCTTCTGCTTTCGTTCTCTGATAACCAACACGAGTTGTTTTATGATATTTTCCTCTATTTTAATTGTGCCTTTTTGCAACCTACGGCCCATCACATCCGTTTTTGGCATACGTTTGGTTAAGTCGAGTTTCCCTTGTCCGTGACAGCCTTCCATTATGTCGCCAAGCCATGGATGTTTATCGACTATTAGCCGTCACAGTTTATCCCCCACTGTTTCCTTGGACTATACAGGCCAAAACATGTTCCTGTTAGGCAGTTTCCGAGGAGGCGGTAGTCAGGGATTTAGGCTTGGGTCAAATACGTCTATCTTTCACGAGGTGTTTCGCTGCCAGTCTCGCGTAATTATAAGCATTGTACCTGTTCCCTCGAATACTGAACCTTTGATCGCAGTAGTCAGATCAGACAGTTAGTTCGTTAGTGAGTTAGTTCGTTCGTTCGTCCGGTCGGTCGTCCGTCCGGTCGTTCGTTCGTTCGTCAGTCAGTTAGTTAACGCATCCTTGTAAACTTATTAGCTGAATGCTTGGTTGATTGCTATGTTATCTGGTTGCTTTGGTTGGTTGGTGTGTGGGTTTGCTGGTTGGTTGATGAACTTTGCAGAGTAGCATTACTCATCAGCATTTGAATATCGACAACAACAATATGAACCTCGTATATTTGAATGACTAGTTAATTGATTTGTTGATTAGTTTATTTATTTATTGTTGGTTAATTAGTCGATTAATTATCATTACTGCAAATTGAATCATATGTTTATGCATGTTCAGATCTCTCCTCAAGATATCACTCAGTATGTAGCGGTAACACACCCACCAACCGCTGGTTTATGTATCTCCTCTGACTATCTGCATAGCAATTAAACACCTGAAGCGCTTATTCGCCACATTCCTATTGGCGTGATGTCAATGCAGTATGCTCAAGGTTGCTGGTTCGCAGATATTTCATACATTTTTTTAATAGGAATAGCAAAATATCGTGAAACAGCTACGTTCTGAGTTATAAGACGTGTTCTGACATGGACAAACTGAACTGATTGGTTAGCGACACGTACCACTATCTAAACCAGCAGGGAGAAGTCATTATACTTCACATGAGTACAGACAATACAAGTCTCAATAACACATGCACGTGATGTGGCTGTCTGCTACACCATCGTGCACTTGTGGAACTGGTGAATATACCTCTGAGTATGCCCTGCAAAACTGTCCATATTGTGAACAATTGACAGATACATATTTATCTACCGTCTAACCCTAGCAACCAATGATGCATAAAAATAGTCATAAGCAGCAAACGGGATTTGAACCAGGTCCGCCCAGTCATTCTTGGATGCTTCAGAAATACAGAAAAAGTGGCAATGCGCTTTTTGGTGCAAAGAGCGGTATTTGCCGTGCTCGTTTATACCTGCGCATCACCTTGACAAGAATCATCCACTACATGATGATATTGAAAAGATAAAGGAAATAGATTAAAGATGGAAAAATCATGGCTTGGCAGGGTAGAGAAGGTTATTAAACGGGTATGCATCCTTAGGGGAAATAGAACACGGAGAACAGTAGGAAAGTAAGCCTATCAAGCTTACAGCTTTAATTTAAGTGGTAATAACACTTTCCAGGAAACGTGACAATGACATATGTTGCAGACATAATGAATATTCCAATGACATCTTCAATACATTGAAAACGATCGGCTTTCGAACCACGATAAAGTCCAGCCGAACTGTGTTTGTGAGACCACTAATCACATAGCCAACTAAATTAAACCGCAGGGTAACATTCACGCACCTTGGTTCAAATCCCACAATCACGATATAAAGTGTTGTTGTTATATAATTGCATAAGAGCCAGCGCATTCAAACTAACAACAATATACATAGGGCCTACATATATAGAGAAGTCTTGAATCGAGAGACGATCCTGACACCATACACCTGAAAAAAGAGACCGCGCAGAGAGAGGGAGCGTGCAAAAGACACATTCTGTCGGCACATAATTTTGTCCCATATATATAAGTTGAAACATTCCAATATATGACTTTAGCCTTACAATTTAGTAACATAAGAATCGGTTTGATATAACATCACACCTTCATACCCCCTCCCCCAATAAGCTTTGAGAATATAAATTACCTAATGCTGTCCAGACTTGTAATAAACACACCTACAATCCTGGTACGAATAGTAACGATGTCAAAATTACACAAATAATAGACATTTATAACAATGGGCGATTCCATATTTAGGCGTCGTATTCTCAGTGAATACTAGTGAAAGTGAAAGATGATGATGAAATAACAATCATCTTAGTTGTGAGCAGGTAGCTCTTGACACATAGCCTTTCTTATAAATTCACAGGTCTTCCTGAGTTGAGTAACCAACGCGACAATCGGACTCTCATAAGGTTTGTTGTCTCAAAGGCGTGATTGTGTAGGAAAAAGGGGGAAGGGGTTATGATACTTGTTTAATCCCCAAATGAAAACAATTCAGTGTGTCCGCATCCCGAAATCATTACGTCATGGCAGAAGAACAGCATACACTTCTGGGCCAACTATATCATTATGTTTCTTTTAGATTTGTTGACCCATCCGCAGTGATGGCACATCAAGCATTCCCTGTCACCTGGGAGTCTGTCACAAAAGGACAAATGTGCAATATCCGCTGACCTGTATCTCTTCGTCACCCATAATAACGATTACTATTCACCATTCAAATCAATTATTATACCAACGCTGTGTTACCAAAGCCAAACATGGACAACGACAGCACAAGATAAACATAAAATTCTTACAGCTGAAATGGCATGCTTGCGCAGAATCCTAGGAATATCGCTAAGAGAGAGAAATGAAGACATTAGACAAAGAACCGGTACCACTCCAATCTTGGAATATATTAAGACAACATATAAAATGGTTTGCACCGTTGTTCATCTTCAAAACATTCGTCCACGTCTGCGGAACCAGAAAGACGTGTCTCTCAGTAACACTATTTGGAAATTCAAGGAAACAAGCGGGTTTATTCCAAGTCGGGTAAAGTAGAAGTGATAGAGATATATTTAAGTGCTAGAAGTAGATCAGTAGATATTAGAAATAATTAGCAATTATAAGCGTTAGAGTTAAATAGTAACACCAGTGATATAATAAAGTGATAGAAATAATAAAGATTAGATAAGAGTGTTAGATAAAACAAATAGTTTAGATAGACAGAAGTGATAGGCAGTTATAATAGGAAAAGTGTTAGCTAAACATACTAGAAATAATATTCTAGAAGACCTACCAGATATACCAATCACCTACCATCAGAAAAAAACAGATGATCAAGTCAATAAGAAATCCACAAACACCAACACAAGATGACTATCACATTATGAACAGATCAGAACAAGTTACAATTCTACGTCTCAGAACAGGACACAACCGACTCGCAGTCACATGTATACAAAGTTCACGATTGGCAACACGGCCATGTGTACATGTGGACAGGCAGCACAGAATGCCAAACATATACTTCAAGAGTGTTCTGAGTATGAAACGCTGAGGCAGACATATTGGCCAGAGGAAACAACACTGGAATCAAAGCTCTATGGGACACTGTATGAACTACAAAAGACAGTGAGTTTTTATTAAGGAGAAAAAATTACAGATATAGACATGTTTCAAGTGAACGAAAGAAGAAGAAGAATCCTCGATTTAAAAAGCCGAATTGATAGAAGCATAGAGAAGTGATAGTATATAGTCAGAGGAGTGAATTCATAAAACCGAGAACACGTGGCCAAGAAAGGAAAACAGTTTTCTTCACAAAAGGTAAAGGTTCTAATAAATCTAAATGGCAATGATAACAAAAGGGAAATCATTTGTTGAGGCCCTCAAGGAGCCATCATCGAAAGCTCAACAGATCAGTGTTATAGCCTCAATAGTGACTACCACTGAATCCCAACCAGGGAAACCAATGCCAAGAATAGGCATAACCCAGACAGGGGGCCAGGAAGTTAGCCTAAAATCATTACCGGACAACCTAATCAGATCAGTGCTCCATCCGGTAATAAATGTAAAAAAGCCATAGCGAGCATTAAAAAACGGACAAGAGGCTTAACCATCATACTGAGCCACAATGAAGAGGCAAGAATAGCCATAAGAAGAATTGAAGAAAGCCAGACCAAAAAAAAGATCGATGTCTCACCAAATAACAATAGAAATCATAGAGTTTACCAGCACAATTGTGGTGAAAGGAATCCCTAAACAGATAGGGGAAACAAATATACACAGGCTGCTCCAGAAGGAAAATATGGAAATCTCTTTAATATCAGCAAAAAGAATAACCAAAGGAGAAAACCCAACTTCAGTGGTCATTGTAACGATAAAGGGAGAAGTCCCAAATTACCTAATCTTCGAAAATAGGAATAAATAACAGAGGAGCTAATACCAGACATAATCCAATGCTCGCATTGCCAAAGATTTGGTCACTCAAGGGCAGCGTGCAAAAATAAAGTAAGATGCAGATACTTCGCAGGTCCACATGCCCTAAACCAGTGCTCCCTAGCGGGAAAAGACCAGAAATATAAAGAAAGTAATGCAAATAGGATGTGCGCAAACTGTAGAGGAAACCACAGTGCTAGATACCAAGGGTGCCCAGAGTACCTAAAAAAGAAGGCAGAAGGGAGAATCTAATATAAAAAATCCAACAGGGTAACACACCCCAATCATAAAGTAAAAACTATAACGGATATCCAACCAGTATCAGAAGTAAAACAAAAAGCACAATCTGAAACTACAATTAATGTAAAAGCCTTACAAGCAGTAGCTCAACAAATAGAGCAAGATATAGCAAAACTGTGTGAAATCAAACACGACACAGAAGAATTAATTAAAAAAGCAGAAGCAATATACCAAATAAATAAAGAAGTGGAATCCAGGAACGAACTAACCAGAATGAAGGAAAAAAACAACTTCGAAAGTACAAATCAAACAAGAGATGGATACCTTAAAAAATCTAATACATAGTATAGTTGGAGACACAAGGAAAGATAAGAAGCCCAACCACAAGAATAACAAGAGCCCAGACAAAGGGACAAAGTAATACATCCCATAATAAAAATAAATAAAATCAAAGTACTTAATTAAAAATAATTATAATTGTATATAACACTATTCTTAAATCAAATATCCAAAAATGGAGAACATTAAAATAATCCAACATAACTGTAGGAGCGCAGTTCTAAACCTCCCTCCTATGATGGAGAAATACAAAGAAAATGTAATATATGCATTACAAGAAACTAGACTCAAACGAGGACAGGGACTGTATTTCCAAGACCACACCATTCTTAGGAACGACAGAGATAGCCAGGGAGGAGGGGTAGCTTTTGTAATCCACAATAGTTATATTGTAAGCGATTGTGGAATTATTAATACCTCCAATTTGGAAGGAAGTGTAGTAACGATAAAAAGCAAAAATGAAAAAAAAAGATACTAAATCTTTACTGCCCTAAGGGACATATAACAGATGCTGATCTGGAGGAATTAACGAACAGAATCACAGATCATACCATTATAGTTGGCGACTTCAATGCGCATCAATATTCATGGGGCAGCCAGAAAAATAGTTTGGCAGGTGAAATACTTGTTGAATACTGCGAAGATAAAAACCTAATCATCCTAAATGATGGTTCGATAACCAGAGTCAACCCAATTGAGAACGGACAAGACTCTTGTCTAGACTTGACTATAGTCACGCCTAGACTGTTTTCAACTAGATGGGAGACTCTGGAGGGTGCGGGATCAGATCATTTACCGATTAGAATCACTCTAAAAGGTAAAATGGAAATTAACGCAGTGAACAAACTACCCACATTTAACCTGCTAAAAGCAGACTGGAAGAGTTCAGAAACACATTGGGCTGCCTGGACAGGAAAAATATATTAACAGACACAACTGAAGTGTTTGCAGAATCACTCACCAATGAAATCCTCAACGTGGCAACCAAGCATATTCCAAACATGCCGCTGCATATCTCAGAAACAGGCATCACAGGTAAGAGGAAAGCAAACAAAACTAGAAATCCTGTACCGTGGTGGAATCAAAACTGTACAGAAATGGTAAAACTGAGAGATAAAGCACTAAGAAAGGTCAGAAAGAGAAAATCTGAAGAAAATTTACTGAACTACAAAAATATGAGGAATCAAACTAACAAAACTATATATAAAGCCAAAGAAACTCACTGGAGATCTTTTTGCCAGACATTAAGCTTTAGAACTCCTACAAAGGAGATATGAGAAAGCTTAATTGCATTAGCGGCAACAATAAGCCTAGGACAAAAATGTATGCACTTAATAACAACTCTGCCATAACTGATAAAGAAAAAGCTGACGCCCTGGCAGAATACTTTTATTCAGTAAGCGCATGCAAGAACATATCAAGTCACGAAACATGCAGAAGAGAAACGCTACTAAAAAACTAAATTTAGAAAGTAAAAACATAGCCGAAGCTCAGTATATAAATGCAGAGATCATGTATGAGGAAGTAATTTCGGCATTGAGCCAAAAATCAAACTCAGCATCTGGTCCTGATATACTAAACTATGCAATTTTAAAACACGTTCCAATTAATATTATAATTTTAATAACACAGTTTATTTAATGAGGTATGGAATACTGGAAATATCCCAATTGCATGGAAGACGGCGACAATAGTACCTATATTAAAACCCGACAAGAACCCACAGGATGTCGTCTCATACAGACCTATCTCACTGACATCACACCTTGGAAAGATATTACAGGCTATAGTCAACAAAAGAATTACCTTCCACCTCAATAAACACAACATTTACAGCCCAACCCAAGCTGGTTTCAGGAAAAATAGAAGCACTATTGACCAATTAATTAAATTTGAGCACGAAGTAAAGAAGGGATTTGAAAACAATGCTAAAACTCTGGCGATATTCTTAGATGTGGCACGTGCCTACGACGAATATTGGAGAGAGAGAGCCCTCCATAAAATAAAAGCAACGGGAATCCAAGGAAGAGCATACAATTATATAGAAAATTTCCTTAGCGACAGAAAGTACCAAGTAATGGTAAATAATGAAAAGTCAGAACTCCATAATCAAGAAAATGGAATCCCCCAGGGATCTGTAATATCCCCTACAATATTTACCCTCATGGTGAATGACCTAGGGGACGAATTTGTAGACATGAAAACAAGTCTGTCACAATTCGCAAATGATGCAGCAATATGGTGCACAGGAACAAATTTAAAATATTTACAATTGTCTGTCCAAAGACAGCTGAACTCAGTGACCCAGTGGATGGAGAGGTGGGGATTCACAATAAATGCAAGCAAGTCAGTTGCAATGGTTTTCAACAGAGGAAAAAGAAATTTAAATAATAAAGTCAACATCAACATAAATAAAGAAAACGTTATATTCTCAAAAAATACAAGATTCCTAGGAATGATGCTAGACCATAGTCTAAGATGGGACAAGCATATTACTAGCATAGTAAATAGATGTAGAGGAGGGCTCAATATGCTCAGATACATCAGAGGCAGTGGTTGGGGGGGGGGCGGATACTAAGACTATGCTCATATTCTATAAAGCCTACTTGAGGGGCAAGTTCGAATATGCGAGCATAGTATATGAGGACTCCGCCCCGACAAACATGAAAAAGCTGGACGCTATCCAGCATAGAGTCCTGGCAACTATAGCAGGGGTGTCTATAACTACATCGGCAGAAGCCCTGCAGGTGGCACTGGGAATACTTCCACTGTCTCTGAGGAGAAAGGAGCTCAGACTGAATTATTGCTCCAAAATTGGAACGGATACATCCCACCCGGCCCATGAGTCATTCAACTATGACAGCATACCGGGAAAATTAGCACTGGAGGCATTCAGACACCCAACAGGATGGAGAACCACAGAAGACCTGAGCAAATACCCAAACCTAAGGGAATTGACAGCATCCCAAAAACATAATCCAATTATTCCCCCCTGGGAACTAATAATACCAGAAACAGACACAGCACTATCAAACCAAATAAAATCAAAACAGTGTAAGGAAGAAAGTAAAAACATAGCCGTTGAGCACATAAATATGCATACTCAACATAGATTGAGGGTATTCACAGATGGATCGAAAGGAGAGACAGGACCAGCAGGAGCCGGAATAGCAATACCCGAATGGCAGATAACAAAAAGATATTGCATTCCAGAAAATACATCTGTATACACTGCAGAATTAATAGCAATCCTCAAGGCACTAGAATTAGTAGCAGAAAACCCTCCCAAAAAAGTAACAATACTCACTGACTCTCTATCATCAGTACATGCTTTACAGAGCAAACATGATAACCAGAGACCAGACATTATAAAAGAGATTCGCCACACCGTCACAGCACTACACCACATGGATAGTCAGGTAACGATAATGTGGATACCAGCTCACGTTGGCATAACAGAGAATGAAATAGCAGATAAGGAGGCTAAAATTGGTAGAACAAAAGGCAGAGAAATTAAAGTAGGACTATGAAAAGGAGAAATTAAAAGTGAAATTAAGAAAATTATAAACAAGAAATGGATTGACGCATGGAACAACAGCAATAAAGGTAGACATGCACATAATATGCTAAAAGAACCATCCAGATCAAGCGAAATCACGGATAAAATGAAAATACCGTCGAATAAAAAACTTTGGCGACTAAGACTCGGATCACCACTATTTAAGATTAAAGAACATATCTGTGGCGACTAAGACTCGGATCACCACTATTTAAGATTAAAGAACATATCTGTGGCGACTAAGACTCGGATCACCACTATTTAAGATTAAAGAACATATCTGTGGCGACTAAGACTCGGATCACCACTATTTAAGATTAAAGAACATATCTGTGGCGACTAAGACTCGGATCACCACTATTTAAGATTAAAGAACATATCTGTGGCGACTAAGACTCGGATCACCACTATTTAAGATTAAAGAACCTATCTGCGATGATTGTGAAGAAGACAACACTATAGAGCACTACCTCCTGCACTGTGCCAAATTCCAAGAACACAGGCAGGACCTCAACGACCACTTCCAGGACTTGAGGATAGAGTACAACTTACATAATGTACTAGGACATAAAGTCTCCAAAGTAATTCAAATGTTGGTTAAGCAATTTCTATGCAAAACCAACATCATAATATAACTCGAGACATGTATAACCCCGGGGGATATACATGGAGACTCTAGTTAGGATGATTTTTAAGGAAAGTAATCTACATATGTGTGTAAAATGTAGGACTACATAACTAGTACTAGGGCATGAGAGAGTAGGCCTACATAAATTTTATGAAGTGAATGTGTAAGAACACGAGAGAGAATATAAATTTATCCTTGGAATGTACAATAAGGAATGAGAGAGTATAAATGGGAGTGTGATGTACGAGTCCAGATTATAAGAATTATGAATTCCATAAATTAAATTATTCCTACATATAAAAGCTACAGAAATTTTACAGAAAATTATTGAAAAGTAAATGTTCAACTCACAACACTATCAAATTCACCAAAATCACCATATATAGACTCACTTGTTTGCAAAGTGTCGACCCACTAAGCCAAAAATCACACAAGATCAGGATACCCAACCGAAAGAATACATCCTTATGTTTGACCAGAGTTTCAGCCCACTAAAACACATATCACACTTACACATACTATACAACCCACAAAAAGACAACCCTGTACTAGTCCAGGGATGCAGACCTCCAAACAAAATATCACACATAGGGCCTACATGCTATACAACCCAAGAAATCAACAATGTGCTGGCCCAGAGTTTCAAACCACCAAAACAATAATATTACACTCATACAGGCCCCACGCCCCATAATGACAACCGTGTGCTACGCCAGAGTTTCAACCCACTAAAACAATATCACACTCATACATGCCACACATCCCATAAAGACAACCATGTGCTACGCCAGAGTTTCAACCCACTAAAACAAAATATCACACTCATACATGCCTAATAATGACACAATGTGATAATCGAGAGTTTCAGCCCACTAAAACAACAAGGCCACACACAGACAAGCTTCACCACATTATCATAAATTAGTAAACACATCAAGCTACATCCCCCATTAAGACAACCTTGTGCTGATCCAGAGTTTCAACTTCTAAAAACAACAATATCACACACAAACACGCTCTATACCCCAGTAAGACATCCTTGTGCTAGACCAGAGTTTCACACCAACTAAAGCAAAATACCACATACCACACCCAACCCAATAGAACAACAACCCACAAAACAAAATAAGCACATACATCAACACGCAAAACAAATAAGAAAGCTAACAACCCAACTAATAAAATATTAAATTAACCACTACCATATATGAATTGCATGAGACAGATTTTATCAACAATTGAATAAGTTAAGATAGAATGCCCTGTGAAAGAAAGAACAATTCAGTGAATCATTGGATATACTATAACCAGTAATGAATATTAAAGGAAACTTGGAAATATTTTAGCAAATGTTATATAACAATGTATAAATATGTGACTATTAATGATATTGTAGAAGTTAGAAATCTGAGGTGAAGTTTCGGAATTACTATGACTAGCAATATACAATTATTTGAATATGTAATATTGAATAACATGTATAGAAAGAGTTCAAACCAAAAGTTATAAGAATAAAAATAGGAGAACTATTGAGAGAAATCGATATAAAGATGTGAATATGGCAAGGAACAATTAGAAATACGTATGATAGAGTATGTGGGTATAAATGAAAACTTGAAAAGGAACACATAAAAAAGTACAAGGTCGAGAATGCATGATGCAACCATCATCATCAGGTGCCATGCCGGGTGGCATAGGCGGTCATGCCTCTCCACAGCTCTCTGTCCACAGTATTATGTATCAAAGTCGTTGTTGTTTCTTTGCCGTGCCAAGTTGTCAAACTGTCTAATATTTTCTCATGTTGTCGCCCTCTGTCTCTGGTGCCTTCAATCTTGCCTGTTGTGATTATGTTCTCTAAACCTGCCTGTCTCATGAAGTGGCCAAAAAAAGAAGATTGCCTTTTTCTTATATTGTTGATTAAGGTCCGTTTCACATTTAACTTTTTTAACACCTCTACATTAGTTTTTCTGGCAGTCCATGGAATTCTCAGCATTCTTCTGTAGAACCACATCTCTGTTGCCTCCAATCTCCCACTTTCCAGTTTGTTTATTGTCCAAGACTCGCACCCATATGTTAGTATAGGGGTTATATAGCACTGCAGAACTCTTTTTCTCACCTCTAATGACAAGGTCATATTACACAGTATATTTTTCATTTTTCTGAATGTTGTTTTTGCCTGTCCTATTCTGCATCTTATTTCTGTTGAACTTCTTCCATCTGTTGTAATAATTGTACCTAGATATTTGAATTGGTGGACCTGTTTTAATACTATATCATTCACTATGATCTTGCAAGGTGTGTTATTTTCTTTCTTTGAAACAACCATTACTTCTGTTTTCTTGATATTTAGGAAGAGGCCTTTCTCTTTGCTTTCTGTGACTACTACTTTAATTAAGTTTTGAAGGTCTTCCTCACTTTTTGCAATCAGAACAGTGTCATCCGCATATCTCAAATTATTTATGTTATGTCCTCCCACTGCTATTCCTGGGATATCTACTATTGCACGAAATATGTTTTCACTGTATAAAGAGAACAGGTCTGGTGAAAGCACGCATCCCTGTCTGACTCCTTGTTTTATTTGTTGAAAAGGGCCTAATTGATTTCCTACTCTTATTGCTGCTGTTTGTTGTCAGTACATGTTCTTGATTATTCTTAAATCCTTGCTGTCAATGTTCAGATTCTCTAGCATGTGTATAATTTCGCTATTTTTAACTTTGTCAAAAGCTTTAGTGTAGTCTATAAAACAGAGGTACAGATCTGTTTTTACCTCTATAGACCTCTCTATTAGTGTTCTCAATATATAAATAGCATTGTTGGTGCCTTTGCCTTCTACAAAACCACATTGTTCTGGACTTATTTCTGATTTTATTTTGTTTCTCACTCTCTTCATGATGATTCTGAGAAGTATTTTGGTTATTTGACTTATGAGGCTGATTGTACGGTGTTCTTCACATTCGGTGGTCCCTGGTTTCTTAGGTAATGCTATGAATATGGACCTCATTAAGTCATCGGGTATGTTTCCGCTGTTATATATGTCATTCAGCAATTTTGTGATTATTTCAACTCCAAAGTCATCTAAAGCTGCTAATTCTTCTAATGCGATATTGTCTGGACCTGGGGCTTTGCCATATTTCATGTGTCTTAGTGCCTCCCTTACTTCTGCTGTGAGTATTGATGGACCCTCGCCGTTATCTTGTATGTTTATGGTCTATTGTCATAATAAAGTTCTTTGATATATTCTGACCATCTCTGTACTATGTGATATATTCCCATTAATACCTGCCCTGTCTTAGATTTTAGACACCCTGTAACTGTTTGCGTTCTCTTTCCTGTTATCATCTCAATTTTCTTATATAGTAATGTATGTTGGTTGTAATGCAATTCTATTTCTGTGCATTTCTTGTTCAGCCAGCTTTCTTTTGTTATTTTGCATTTCTCTCCTATCTCCTTATGTATTTTCTGATATTCCACTATCTTGTGTTTATTTTTCCTTCTGGTGCTCATCAATTCTAATATTTCTTCTGTCATCCATTTTTGTTTTGATGTATGTTTTACTTTTGGTATTATCTCTTTAGATGTTTGGTTTATCGACTGTTTTAGCATGTTCCATTGATCTTCAATGCTCTGAATCTTTGTATTTTGTACAATTATGTTATATCTTTCTTTAATGTCAGCATCTGATTTCAGTAAAGCTAAATCTAATTTCATATTCCTTGGTGCTCTCTTGATCTTCTTTAATCTTATACACAATTTCGCTACCAGTAGTATATGATCACTGTTGCAGTCCTGTTGTAGGATATTTATGTTCATTCTTTCCATTTCTTGCTTGATGTCTAATTTACCACACTGCGCTAACGATCTGACGTTCCATGTTGCTATATTAACACTAACTGTAGGCCTACTTCTGTGTGTCGCCATGACTTTCATCTTGGGAGAATAATGTGGTAGTTTCCCGTTGCTTTCCACATCCATATGGGGGATATCCATTTGTATCCGCTCCCTTTGACAATATTTTATGTCGGGACAAATGGGTGCCCCGCCCTGCCCAATGCAACCATAGGAACTGAAAATGTAATAGAACAGACAAGAATAATAAGAATGTGTGGGTGAGCAAGGTATGTAAGAAGGAGAGAATGCAGGAGAAAGACTGAATAATAGGAAACTAAACACAAGTGACAGAAGCTTGAAGTATTGTACCATATACCATATATTGTCATATCGAGACTAGTATAATCACAACATGTATCGAATTAAGAATAGAGATATAGATAATCCCATTGTATGTATATATTTTGTCTTGTAATTTATTTATTTTTTAAATCAGAAAAAATGAAGATAATATGTACGTAGATATATATATATATATATATATATATATATATATATATATATATATATATATATATATATATATATATATATATATATATATATATATATATATATATATATATATATATATATATATATATATATATATATATATATATATATATATATATATATATATATATATATATATATATATATATATATATATATTTGTGTGTGTGTATGTATGTATGGGTATATGTACATAGGTAAGACTATGTATGTATATTTGTATATGTGTAGGTATATAGGAGATATGTGCATATGTATGAGTATGTAGACCCAATTGTGTGTGTACATATATATGGTATGCATATAGTTATAGAACTATATGAGAATTCAAAACTTTATATATGTATGAATATATATGCTTTTTGGAGAAAAAAAAATATAAAAAAACTACAGGTAACACCAGCAGACAAGCAACACAGCATATAGTCAACAGCCAACCAAGACAGGAACAACACAGAGATGACGCAACACAACAAAGAGCACCGACCAGACAGAATAAAGTCCTTATAAGGGCTATCATTTCATATTTAAAAAAATAATAATAATAATAATCTTTCTCCACAGGTACAATCAGCAGCCGATACTGCACAACCAATGTCAGCCTAGACAACTACAGACAAGTGATCCAGACCCACTCAGCGAATGAACAACGGAGGATATAGCAGATGAAAAGAACTCCAACCAAATCAATAGAAAATCCTTTTAAGGACTACCACCTTATAATCCAGACCGACACAGCGAAGGAACAGCACAGAAAATAGCAGAAGAAAGAGCTCCAACAAATCCAACAAAAAGTCCTTTTAAGGACTACCACCTTATAGTCTCATCAATAATTCCGGAGACAGGCAGAGCCACGCCATAGTCCATATAAGGACTGCCACTAGGAGGCCCAACAGCGAACCCGGCTAACAGAGCCACATCCTAGCAACAACCAGGCAGACAAGCCACAAAAACCACAGGTCCCCAACCGCCTCGATATAACCAACATGGACACCAGTCCTAGGTTGAAAGATCCGGGCATCGACCAAATGAGGCATAAACCCCTACTTAACAAACAAACAATGGTTTGCACACATCAGCAGACTACCACTAGACAGCATCCCACAGCAAGCTATGCTACACAGATGATGATGACAATGTTCCTCCTTCGCAAGCGAATATGAGCACGGCATGAAAAACAATAAATGCGATGAGAAAGGAAAAAAAAGTGTCTAATTTGGTTTGTGAGTTTGTAAGTGTGCGATGAGTCCGATTCGTGCACGGAAAGTTCTATTGCAGTGCATGCAGGAGTGCTGAAGGTTCGGGGTAGGAGAATTTTTGGATTTGTCCTTCCGCTTCTTGCGCTTGTGAATTGTCAGCAGTGTTCTTTCTTTTTCAAATTCCGTGATGCCAGCAGTGATCTGGGTGTGTCAGGCTGAGCGATCAAGTGCTGTAGTCTCACAGGAGCTAGTATCGAAGCTGTAGTGCTTGAGAGTTTTTTAGGTGATCCTTGAAGCGTTTTTTCTGCCCTCCGCTGGAACGTTTTCCTTCACACAGCTATCCACAGAATAATCTCTTTGGAAGACGCTTGTCTGGCATACGAACGATGTGGCCACTCTATCGGAGTTGGGGCCTAGTCAGCAGTGCATGGATGCTTTGCATACGGGACTTCTGAAGGATTTCCGTGTCTGGTACTGGATCCTGCTAACGTATTCCCATGAGGTTTCGTAGGCACCGAAGGTGAAAAGAGTTTAGCTGTCGAGCGTGTCTCGCATAGACAGTCCAGCAAGACGCAGCATAAAGCAGTGTTGGTAGAACCACTGCGCAATACACGTCCAACTTATTTGTCAGACTGAGACCACGCCTGATCTAGACGTTGGCACGAAGGCTCCCGAATGCTGCACTGACACGATCAATACGCATGGCAACATCCTCGTCACTTGTCGCGGTTTGTGATGTGTGCTGCCGAGATATACAAACTTATTGGCAAAATTACGTTTTTGTCCCTTTACTATGATCACTGGTGCTGTGTAGGGGACACCTGGTGCTGGTTGATACATTACAAAAGTCTTCACTTTCGCTGATGGTGAGACCGAACGCATGACAGGCCAAAGAAAAGAGATTCCATGCTGTCCTGCATGTCTTTCAGACTGGTAGCATTTAGTGCATAATCGTCGGCGAACAAGATTTAGCGAACAATGTCCGTCTTAGTTTTGGTCCTGGCCTTCAATCTACTAAGATTGAATAGTCCTCCGTCAGCTCGATAGCGAAAACAAACTCCTGCACTGTTATTCTAGAAGGCATCATTTAACATGGCAGAGAACAACATACTGAAGAGCGTCGGAGCCAGGACGCAGCCCTGTTTGATACCGTTAGTAACTGGAAAGTGGTTTGAGTGTGCGCCGTCATCTTTCATATAGGCTGTCATTTCATCATGGAACTGGCGAACCATGTTGGTAAATTTTTCGGGACATCCAAATTTGGCCATGATCGTCCATAGTCCTTCGCGCTTTACAGTATCGAATGCCTTATCTAAACCTGCCACTTCGCCACTCGCTGCAGAACTTTTTTGATGATTAATGAGATGATGAGACAGGCAGGTTTAGAGAACAGTCACAACAGGCAAAATTGAAGGCAACAGAGACAGAGGGCGACAACGTTAGAAAATATTAGACAGTTTGACAACCTGGCACGGCAAGGAACCAACAACGGCTTTGATACATAATACTGTGGACTGAGAGCTGTGGAGAGCCATGACCGCCTACGCCAGCCGGCATGGCACCTGATGATGATGATGAATGAGATGATGATGATGAAAGGCATGACTTGCGCTGTGAAAATTGGATTAAAGTGAGGGAAAGTTGCGCACTGTCGTCAACCTCACTCTCTCGCCCCTATACATATGATCTCAGTGGCAAGACAAGTTAAGACGACTGAGTGTGTGTCGGGGTGCAGTAGATGACCAGGGTGACTTACTGTCTCGCCGTGCTCTTTGACTCTCTACGACGCTAGCTGCATGACGCCTTTCTGCCCATGTTAGTTGAGCTTTGTGCAGTCCGCCGCATCCAGACTATGGGCACAGATTCCATTTCCCACCATAACTGATTTAACACGCCGAAGCGGTTTCATTGGTGTGGTTGCTATTGCATGCTGACATCGATTATAGTCCACTCGTAAAGGCTAGATAGAAGAATAGTTGAAGGAGGAAGAGTTTGGGGTTATAACACTTGAAGACGCCCCAGTTCTATCCAAGTGATCGCTGTGACCGTTAAACATGACTTGATGTTTCTCCGCCCCTGCTAAAGGTTTTCCGGCTGGAGACTGTAGCACTGTGCTCATGATAGGCCTAAGGCACATATAATACCCGTAAACATAATGGGGCTTTTTTAACGAAGTTGGCTCTCCATTTTGCCAGTGCTAAACATAATTATACCTATCGGGTCTAGCTTGACCGGGTGACATCGTGTACATATGTTAACAGAGCGGTGTGTAGATAGTTACCTGTGGACTGGTGTGTAATCAGTTTCACTATCCAAGGTTGCATAATTTTTACTTCTCACACTTAAGAATACATAAAAACACAAGTTAATATTGTAATCCTTATCGAATAGAAGTAACATCCATGACTTGGAAACACATCACACGGTATAACACATGTTGGAAAGCATAGTTCAATGTATTTAAACACAATTTAGCGAGAGAAGAGAAATTCACAGCCATCCAGCCGCCATGTTGTACACGTCAAGCTATGCTACACAGATACAGTGAAGGCAGACCTAGAGGCCGACCACGAAAACGATGGACCACCAAAATAAACAAGGCGACAAACTCTATAATATACTCTGTAAACAAGAGGCCATCTCCAGAAGACTCTTCTACTGCTGACGCTGAAAGGTAACAAAGTGTTTAGCAAATAGATAGACAAAAGTAAAACAAAATTGAGACAAAACATGTAGTGACAATGATTTTTTTTTCACAGTTGATAGGTTTTTAGCCCATCCCCCAACTTTCCTTGATCGCATCCTACGATATACATAGAAATAAGACAGTTGTCCTATTCTTTGAACTCTGAACTAGAAATTCCCGCCGAAGACGGATGTGTCGGGCTATTGGCGCAAATAAAACGGCGACACATCGCATATCCGTTCTCTGGACTATATCCTGCTGGAAATCTAGTTGGACCATGGTCTTGTTACAAGGGAGATACAGCGGGAGTTTGAGAATGAACGATGAAGAAGAACTAGAAATCCAGCCCCCCCCCTCCCCCTTTTCTGGTTGTCACGCGAGAAAAAGAAAAGAAATATTTCAGAAAAATTATCTACCATGTGGTAAAACTTGTTGGGCAGGTCATATGATAGTATGCCGATTCGTCGCTTATCAAAGATGCTGTTGGGTCAGTAGATATAAAACTTTAGTAAGATAAATAAATGGGGGGGGGGGAGGGTTACCTAATAAAACAATTTCAGGTGGGGGGTTTTTTTGAAAATTTTAATTATCTCTTCTTGGGGAACCAGCATGGCGATGTAGACTTGTATTTATTTTGTTACGATGTTTATAAGTACAAAATATAATCTCCACTTTGCCTGAGGGATGGGCGTTAATCTCTCAACACCTTGACCTCCCAACCTACAGTAATGTCCTCTATGGTGAGATGTAGAGAATGGCATACTTTCTCAAGGTGGCCGAAAGAAGTGTTACCGGGACTGACCATATCTGGGCTTCAGTGGAAAACCTGTTCGCTAAATTGGACCCCATTCGTGATGTTTTTTTAAATTATTGTCGGGATTTTCGTTGGTCAGTATTTAGGCCTATATACTTGGAGTCGAATGCCAAAAAAATAGCCAAAGCCGACCAATAGTTCCACGAAAATCGGAAACTGGTTCATTGTTTTAGTTGACAGGTCTCCTATATGTAATTCGATCATGGACTGACGCATAAGACCTCGCTGAAAATCTTTGACAAGAAAAACACGGACAGATCAAACATTTACAATAATCATGTTGTGCCTGTCTTATCAAGGTACCAACGCGGTCTGCGTAGAGATTACTAACATAGTTGGATACATTGATAGGCAAAAAACGGCCATGTATCTTTTAAAGTTAATCAACAATGTGCATCCCTTTAGTATGTAGCTTATTATAGGCCTATAGTAAATATTGTTCAACATAAATAAATAACTCATTAATTATGCAAATTAGCTATCCAATACGGCTACCACAATGAGTAACATATACTTCACTAAAACACTAATAACTACGTTATATGTACATGGATTCACTTAAAATATGCGTATTGGATCATTATATAACATTTTAGAAGATCGATAAAGAGATTAATTTGTTATAAATTTGTAAATTGTGTATCTCAGCATTATACTGTCATAACTGTCATAAAACTTAAATTTCGAAACATATTGTAATAATTCTGCTAGGGCATCTGCAAAACTATATCATAAATAAATGTTTCAAATTGTATCATTTGAATCTAGAGATCTATACTATGTTGTGTTGTCCGTGAATATGCATGCAAAAAATGTTAAAATATTTAAGAGAAAACAAGAAAAAATAGTAACATTTAACAAAAAATAAGATCAATAGACATAATTTGTATAAATGTTTATTCTTCTTCTGCGTTCAGCATCTGCGGTCATGTTAGGTTCTCAGGTCTGTCACCAGGGCAAAGTCCATTGTTTCTCCATGTCAGAACGACTGCTTCAAAGCTTTGCCTCAAATATGTGTCCATTAGCCAGACCCACCTCTCTGCTCTTTGCATGTTAGTCAGTCCTGAAGTATGTGTTCGGGAGTTTGAGTTCCGGATCTATGTGGATATTCTCCTGTATATGAGATCCTCAGTCGGTAAAGGTAGACCGACATTCTGCACTGGCCTGTACTAAGGCGAAATAGTGTGGTTTGTTGATGTTTTCGGAGGTGATGTATTGCATTTGGTTTGTCATCCACTTCCATTTGTTTCTTCCACTTTGGTATGTATGTGTTATGGATTATTGTTTTGTTTCTCTGTAAGACAGTGGGTATCTTTGTTGTTCTTTTCACAAAATGTTCTTGACAGAGCATCAACCTTCTCATTTTCCATGACTCTAAAGTGTGAGGGTATCAATTAAAGGGTAATAGCTGAGATTGTTGGATATGTCTGAGCTCTTGTCTAATGTTATGCAGAATGCTTTCCTTTCTGGTGTTCTGAATTGATTCTAGTAGGGATCTGCAGTCTGTGAATATAGCTATCTTCTTTTGATTCTGCAGTTCTTGTTATGTGAGGATTTTCAGTGCATGACGGAGAACAACCATCTCTGTTCTAAAGTTGGAGGAATATTTCTCGGTTGATAAAGCTTTAGATATTGTCTTCTCATCTTTGAGTCTTATGAATATGCCATCTCCGCCATTATTTACTGCCCCTTCTGTAGGTCTATCTGTGTAGAAATGTGTCAATTACTTGGGATTGTATTTTCATTCTATCATCTCCAGTATCAATGCCTTTTGTTGAGGTGGAGTCTGATGTTCTGGTTTTTATTTTTCTAGGAGCCTCTGTTATTATGGAGACTTTTTGAAGATGTGTCTGGCTCCTCAAAGTCAATTAGTGTTTCATTTTATGTGGGTAGGTTTGTGAGGATATCTTTGTGTTATTATTAGAGATGGTTGGAGATGTGACAGAATTTGGCTATCTTCAATCTGCTTATTGTTAATCTAGAAATTTGTTAATGCATCAAATGGCCTTGCATGCGCATATTTTTTCCTCTGTGAACAAGCACCTCTTCTGTCATTCAGTGGGCTGATGGAGCAAATTGTAGCATTCTCGAAAAGTCTAAATGGGTACAGTCAGACCTGTAGTGGAATAAGGAATGACAGCATGGGCATCGGCATCCAATCACTGATCGCCTATCTAAAGTACAAACTGCGTGTCTTCGACTAATCCCAAAAAGGGTGAAAACCACTTCAATCCATGCAATAGAAAAACATACAAACCAGCTTATGCCTGAAATACACTGTCGATCAACTTTACAATGAACGAACAATCAGACTATTAGGTAACTCCAAGATGGTGTATGAAAGCACAAAGTAGTTCTAGGGCCAAGGATTTCAAAGATTACCCCACTAAAGTAAAAGCGGATGATCCAATAATAGACAAAACTAAACAACTTGAAATATGAGTCGAACACTACTCAACGCTGTGTTCTGAGGACAGGCCTATAGACACACTGCTAGAACAAACTTTAAGCAATATCTTGAAATGACGGATGTGTTGCGAGTTGCGGATGTGTTGTGAGTGCAGACCTGGTTCTAAACTAGTTTGCTGCATGGTTTTTCTTTATGTTCCTCTGACCAATTTGTGAGGTATAATGTAACAGAAGGGTTGCACCATTTGGTTTAGTGGTCTGTTTTGTGCCACGTGAGGTGTGTGCTCTGAAAGTTAGGAAAACACCGGCCTTTTGCATAACCGTTCATATATTTATGCACGTGCCAGAACAGCTTCAGTGACATCTCATTAGCAATCTTTTGACAAAATTCCTCACATTTTATATCCTATACAGTTTAGAATTCTCTTTGAACTTATCCATTCACAAGCCTAATGTCAAGTGTTCATCAATATGACAACCAAGTGTTGTCATATTATAATATCGTGAGCAAAATTAGACAAGAAAAGAGCAAATCTCATAACTTATTGAAAATGTAATAAGCCACCGTGATGAAATAATGAAGTGCAAACAGCATAGAATGATAAACGACAAGCAATAACAAAGTGGCAGAAAGCAAGAAAAACCAAATAGGCTCAACCCCATCTTGCCTTGCAACTAAGGCAAATCAGATATTTAAATATTCATAAGGGAAGCCTGGACACATTTTTAAAAAAATAATAAAAAGAAGCAATCGCTCGTCTGCAATTCCATCGTTTCCATGAGACTTTAGGTGACCCTTTTCTCCAAAAATCGTTATATGGAAGAGGGGTTGCCCGTCTTTTTGATAAATTCTTAATACTAACATAGTAAGTCATAGATCATGTTTCGATATCCTAAGGAGAAATTTCCTTGTTTCAAAAAACCAAATTAAAGGTAAATTTGGCTCACAAAAAAAAAACAGCATCATGCATCCAACATACATGCAACATATAATGCCGGATCTCGGGGCAGATGTTATCCTATTTTCAAAAACAAATAGCCATATGTGAGCATGAACACCAATACTGTACTATATAAAAACGATCATCATAACATCACTATGCTCCCAATATCAAATGTGAACACTAACAACAGAATTCAAAAGCAAAACTTGTTATAACAAAAATGACTTGCCTAAGTAGAATTCTCGGAGTAACAATAAGAGATGGAATCAGAAACGAAAACATCAGTCAGAAGAGTAACAAACACAATGTCAATCCTGGAGAAGACAACAGATTAAGTGGTTTTCGCATGCTTCCAGACTATCATCAGACAATGTCACTCAAAAAACATTACTATACAGACACGATGGATACAAAGCCAGAGGCAGATCTTGCAAACGATGGATAACAGAAATAGAAGTCAAGGAAAACAAACATATGCCTATATGTATAACACAAAAAGCCATATCCAGATAACTTTGATCTCAGACGATGCAATGCATAAGGGGGTAGCGAAAGGAAAGGACAGAAAGAAGAAAACAAAACCCAGTCGACAACCCAAATCCTCGGTTTAGTTGTTGTTTTTTTTTTTTTTAAATTGTGGCGGAGTTGACTATGGCACTGGTTAATACATCGACTTACTTTTAATTTTATCTTTTACTATTTTAAAATGTATTTCAGGAAATAAGATAGTTTTTAAACATTTTAGATTTCTTTTTATTATGAAAAATTGAAATTTTAGATGGCAACACTGCTTCTAAGACAATAAAACCTGGCAACAACAGTAAATAAATGGCTAACGTTGCAGACAATAAGAGAGACAGGAAACGTAAATTTGCTTTTAGATTGTATCTTAAAATAATAATATATTATGTTTTGCGATACTCTTTTAAAAGTAATATCTATTGCTATGAGGTGGAAAGTACTATTGCTTTCACTTGAAAACAGTGACATAAAGATTCAAATATATTATTCATTATGGTCATTCATTCATCCAATGATCTGATTATTCTGATCAATCGTTCGAAAAAGTATTTAAATTATTGTTCACCAGCACCACTCACCACTGGCTGTCACTTCGTTCACTCACAGTCACTCTATGTACTTGGACAACGTTTTCAAAATAATGCTACTGCATTAAAAATACTGTAGAAAATTGGGCTGAAGTAAATTATAGTTCTCTGCTGTGACCTTTGCTCTAGTGTCGAGGTGTTACCTGACCTTTGTTGTGTGATTTGGCAAGCGTAAGTACTTAGAGTAAGGTTAGGATTAGAAATAATATTTCTACTGTGTGCTCGCTCGCTCCGTGTGTAGCAGGCAGAAATACTGATCACTCACCACAAATAATAGGAAATTGGAAAAAATATGTAAATTGGAAAACAAACAGATTATGCATAAGTTTGTCTGTGTCTAAATTTGAACTCAAGTGATTATCGGATGTGACGTCACCGCAGCCATTATTTTGATTGGTGTTACACGGGAATCCATGACATTGGATGGTTAAAATTGTCAACAGTGTGCTATTTATAGCACAGCGGAGAACTAATCCTTACTTTCACCGAAAATTTTAATTCAATGATACCTCAACCAAGTCTGTACGTCAATCCAATTAAACATAAAAATAGTTATGAATTTTTTTGGAATAAATTTGACATCAAAATAATTTACATAAAACATGTAGGAAAATATAAATAAAACTTGTGATCACAACATGTAGCCACGCTGATAATTTCTGAATTATCATTGTTATTTTCAATAATGCAACACAGAAACAATAAATTTTTTGTGTTCGCGAAGACAAGACACACCTGGTGATCCCATTTCTTCAATAGTCAGAAGCATGTACACCTAATTAATATTAAAACATGGCAGATAATTAGCATATTTAAAAAACAAAAATTATATGTCTATTAAATATATTTAACCTTTACGACTCTGCGGTTGCAATATTGCGCCTATGAGCACAGGGTACATTGTGCCTGCGGGCTCAATCCTGCTACATAATACATCGCCTGATTCCAGAGTACGGAACTTCACGAAGTAATGATCCTGTGACATATAAAACCCGCCAAATGAAGCTAGGAATACGTCACAGTTTAAAGGTCAAATTCCTTTACTCATTACAATTGCAAGAAGAGAGAAAGCCGGCTGGTTTTGTCAACGAATTTCTAAAGCGACGTTGGCCATTTTGTAGCCATATTTTACTATCAAATTGAGTACAGCGTGGCATGGCTAAGTGATCGTGACTACTTATTTTAATTGTTGTTTTTTGTGTTTAATATGTTGTTATTTGATAAGAATGTTTGTGTAGTCATTCAAAAACAAAAAAATAATATGTATCGGGGGTGCCACGTGTGTGCATAGACAATAATTACGCTGCGTGTCGGGCTAGACCTAATGGTGACCGGACGGACGTTATATGTGATTTCTTCACGTTTTATTAGTTTTTTTAGTTCATATTATATTAGTTTTTATATGAAACAATATATATACAATAAGTATAGGTATTTATGAGGATTTTATCAATGTTTCCACACATTGCTCAAGTATTAGGGTCGTCAAGAAGTTATATCTGCGATTTGAAAATGGCGTTTTGCGATTTTTTTTCCCCCGAATTTTAAACTTCACAACTTGCTCACAACTGTCATATTATACATACAACAACAACAACAAAAACATGACTATATTCACTCCTTTATTTAGATATGCACAAATTATTTTGATATCTTTTAAAACAAAAAAGTTATCACGTTTTCAAAACACCCACCATCAATAACGCAAATTTTCCAAAAAAGAATTCAGGCCCAAGGGGATGTTTCGTAATTTTTAATTCAGAGCCCTAAAGGTTAAATACGACATTATATATATATATATATATATGTTCGCAACGGCAAAACACATCTGTTGATCACATTTCTGTTATTTTCATATGTGTGCAGAACTAATTAATATTCAAAATGGCAGATAATTAGCATAATTAAAATGTTTATAAAATAAAATCTATAATTATTGCATATAATAAAATACCACAAAAACTATATATTATTGTGTGCACAAAGACAAGATGCATCTATTGAACCCCATTTCTCTAATATTATTTGCAAAAAAATAATTAATTTTCAAAACAGCATAATTAAAATGAAAATAAACTATATAACTATAAAATATCACAGAAAATATATATTTTTGTGTTTGCAAAGGCAAGACACATCTGTTGCTTACATTATGCTAATTTTAAGATTGGCTGTTCATTAAAATTCAAAATGGTCACTAATTTGCATAATTAACATTGAATTGAATAGTCTAATTATTAAATATTTCAGTTATTTATGATAAAATATTCTACAAACTCAAACTATATTTTTTGTATTCGGGAAAACTAGATGAATCTGCAGCTTACATTGGCATAATTTAAAGATACAACAAAAGCTAATTAATATTCATAATGGCTAATTTGCATAATTAAATTTGAATTTAGTATATGATTATTAACTTTCTTAGTTATCTATGATAAAATGTTTCTGATTGACCTTTTTTAGTGCATTCAAGTTCCTTGATGAAGACTCGCACTTCGTTACATACGCAATTGTGTTTCTTTTTTTACACAGACATCACAATCATATCTCATCTTCTTAAAGTGATGGTGATCTAATTGGTCACATTCACCACAGCCTTTAATTTATCCAGCTTCTTAAAGCAAAATAAAATTACTATCATCTGGAAGGATGTTAGATAAAAAATACACTGAAAATATA
This sequence comes from Meghimatium bilineatum, assembly GCA_034231615.1. Taxonomy (NCBI): domain Eukaryota; kingdom Metazoa; phylum Mollusca; class Gastropoda; order Stylommatophora; family Philomycidae; genus Meghimatium; species Meghimatium bilineatum. The sequence continues at coordinate 49,922,159 of CM067322.1, read as the reverse complement.
CATAATAATATAGTAACGTGGCAGCTGTAAGCAAATGTATCAAATAAGGAACAGGGCATGATGATGATGTTCATCCGTCGTAATCGACGATGACCAAAAACTCAGCCATAATAATAACAATAAGTAATAAAAAATAAGAAAGTTAATAGTGCATTTTTAAATGACTAACAAGTCCAATGCGAGAACAAAAAGTTATTCTACAGAATTGACAACTGTAAAGGGTGTCTATGGGATGTTGATATATTTTTTCTTTATAGAAAAAAAAATCAGGGCGTAGAACAGGGCATAGCAGACTATGTAAACATATTCCTGTTTTTCCATTGATTTAGAAAACATGTGGACAACTTCTGAAATGAGGTACTGCATTCTATTGTATATTGTATATTCTATTGTATATCAATTAAGTGCCATTCCAAGTGGCATAGGTGATCATGCTTCTCCACAGCTCTGTCTCTAAGTTCTGTTGGTGACCTCTTTTTGTGCCACAGTGACAACCCATCCAGAAATTTCTCTCTTTGTCTCCCTCTGTCTCTTCTCCCCTTGATCATTCTGGTGGTTACCAAATGTTCAAGTTTTACTTTTCTCATCACATGCCCTAGAAATCTTGATTGTCTGTTTCTAATTTTCGCTATAATTTTTCATTTTACTTCAGCATCTCTGAGAGCTTCTACAATAGTTTTTTTGGCTGTCCATGGAATTTTCATCATTTTTCTTAAAAACCACATCTCAGTTGTCTTCAGCTTATCTTGGGCACTTTTGTTTACTGTCCATGATTCATTTCCTTAAAGAAGGTTTGGATCAATATAAAATCCTAGCACTCGAACTCATGTATGTGTTGATATTACTCCATTGCATAGAATGTTTCTAATTTTTTTAAATGTTGATTTGGCCTGTGCTATTCTGTTCTTGATCTCATTGGAGTACCTGCCATGTTAAAATGGTGCCAAGATACTAGACTTTGTCCACTTGATTTAATTTTGCATCATTGATAGTAATAGTAAAATGAAAAATGATGAAATCAGGAGAAGAATCAGTATTAGACCATGCACAGAATACATTGAAAAACAGCAAATAAAATGGTTTGGACATCTTATGAGAATGAGCCATACTCAACTACCAACAAGAGCATATAACATAAGAAAATCTGGATACAAGGCCAGAGGAAGACATAGAACAAAATGGATAGATAACATCAAGACAACACTGAACAAATATGGATTCAAGACAGCCAATGTGACCCATCTGGCCTTGGATAGACAGCTAAAGCTCTCAATCACCACCCCTATGTTTAATATTAAATGTAGATATTCTTACCATCATCCACCTGGGGATAGATAATAAATAGTAATACTACATTTCTTTGAAACAACCATTACTTCTGTTTACACAAATACACAATCACAAGAGATGCGTTTCCATCCCTGCGTTATGGAGACGGGGCTTGATGAAATCTAAAGTCATCTATTTTGTTTTTTATTGTGTTGTTTTCTGTTGTTTGTCTCTTGAAAAAGGTTCTATTTGAGCCGATATGTGGAGAATTGTCCTGTTTAGTTTTATTGTATATTTTTTAATATATACTTTTTTATATATTTTTATTAATAGGCAATGTAAGTGTTTTAGTAACATGTTTAATTCATTTTGTTCGACTATGAAGTAGGATCTTGTTCATCTGACTCATAATGCTGATTGTTCTGTGGTTTTCACAGTCTGTTGCACCAGGTTTCTTCAGTAAGGCTATGAATATTGCCTTGCAATAAATCAGATAGAATATTGGCACTGTTATAGATGCTGTTGTATATGCAGTATAGAAAAGAATAATTGTAGGAATATGAAGTTAATGCATTTTCTATACATCTCAATGATGCAATGTGCATCGTTAGATGATATTAGATCAATACTTCTCCCTCCAATGCCAGATAAATTAAACACCCTATCCTATATGGAACAAAACAACAGCTCACAAACATGGACATAGATTACAAAATAGCATTGGTTCAAAGATCATGATCCCATAGACCACTATATCAACAACCAAACATCTCAATGATGTTAAAAGACTTTCTGCAGTCGCAATTAATAACAAAAATACATTGCAACTTCAAGGATTTTGATTTTTTTAAAACTTAGCTGTATTTTTATAATTTTTGTGTAAAAACTATCCAAACAATTATAAGGCTATCACCAATAAAAAGAAATTGCTTATTGGAACCATGCAAACTACTGTTAATCTATACAAGGTTAAACATACAAGTGTATAATTTGTCATTATTTTCCTTCCAGGAGCAGTAACTCATATCTGGCTTACTATTCCAGATTTTTCTTGTGTTGAGAATTACAAGTATTTACTGAAACCAGATATATACAATTACATTGGATAACATTGCTACCTCTGCTCTTTGTCAGCAATGATGAAGGAAAAGGAAGATTACAAAACAATGTGTGCCATTTGTTGGTATACCTTACGTCCTAAAAGTCCTCTGCTACATGGCATGAAATGCATCAAGTTTGATATAAAAAATAAACTTAAACTTCTCCTTCCACCACAAGACTTTCGAAGCCTGTATGATGAGAATATTTTCAGAAATCCAAGAATCTGTAATATGTGTTTTGTGACCATCAAGAAAATTCCTAGAACAGTTGCAAAACTTCAGGGTCTGGTAGGTAAGAAAATAAACACCAAACTTTATAAACCTCACAGAGCAGAATGGGATGAAAGTACAGACGGTTCACCTCAAGCATGTAGAGCAAATGGATTATACTCTTCCGAAGAAAGAAGTCAACATTCATCACTTCAAAGTTCAACATCAACTTCGGAAGTTATCACATCATCTTTAGCATCTGCACTTACTGAAAAAAGATTTAACATAACTTCTGAAGAAAAACAGGAATCAAGGGAAAAATCACCAGAACCTCTACAGGAAATAAACTGTGAAAGTGATAATGACGCTATATTTACTGACTTGCAAGAGTCTGACAATCAAAATGATGGAGATCTTGGTCATAATTCAGATTTCTCCAAGCCAGAAGTAACATCTATAGAGAATAGCAGTCCTTGTAATATCATTCAAGAAGAAAATTATGGTATGTGATTTATTTTGTTTATATTACTTATCTAAATCAAAATACACAATTACCCTAAATTTGTCAGAAATATGTACCTCCATTGTTCTATCTAAATTGTTAATTTGTCTGGAAAAATTGCTTATATTACTTCTTGCTTTTTGGGTGAAAGGGCATGAGCCCATGGACCACTGGATCAGGAATCAACCAAGTGCTTTTTTTCCTGTTAAGATAGCAAGGAGGATTGTTATGTCTTTGATAATAATGGCTGCTTTGAATAGGGTGGATGTTTTATTTTTTCTAAAGTAAAATTCCAGTCCCTTGCTGCAATTTAAACCAGAGCTATCACAATTGTGAGATCAGCATTGAAACCATTTAGCAGTATGTTCCACCGTTTGTTATAAATATGGTAAAGTAATAAAAGTTTAATAGCGTTTGATGTTTCTCAATGACATTCACTGTCACTAAGATAAATAAGTCTATAGTATTATGGTGGTCTAAACAGCATATCATAATATAACAGGTTAAAATTGCATTAGAGACTGATGGGATAGGAAACCAACACACTAACTACTGCTCTAGAATGACTCCTTTCATAAACAGGAGCATGTGTAGCTTAATTATGCAGTAGTTAGACAACATTGCAAGCAAATGATTATAGAACTAATGGGATATCAAGAAATCCTAGTAAGTAATGATTAATGTCATACACTATGAAAGTGCCTGACCAGTACCACAAGGCAATTACTGTCCTGGAATGTCCATAAAACAGGAATCCTAGTTAACAGGTTAGTTAGAGATAAATGGCTTGGAGAATGACACGAGATGGAAATAAACAAAAGATTTCTACCAGAATTTCATTTGCATAAAGTGCATTAAACCACCTCACAATCTGGAAATAAAAAACTATAACTATTCAATTCCAATGTAATATTCGTATTAATGTATAGTTACGAAAGTTGGAAGATAACAACAGCACTCAAGAAGAAATTAAATTCATATGGAAATAAATGTCTTAAAAAACTATTAAATATTGGTTGGGAAGAATTCAAGTCAAACAAGTAAGAGAAGACACCAAACAGCAGTATGTTTCTACAACATTAAGAAGAAAATGATGGACTTATATCAGACATACTTAGAATTAATGAAAACAGACTGCCACTACAGGCATTAAAATGGGTGGCAGATGACAAAAGAAAAAAGGAAGACCAAGAGAGACTCTTTGCGCAACAACCATCACATAGGGTATGCAAGAATTACACAGAGGATTGTTTATCCTCTGAATTACACATCACACCACTCAAACTGGAGAGCTCTGGTCTCTTACCTATGCACCATATTCGGTGCTGAAGGAACATAGATGGATGGATGGATGGATAGATTAGATTAGGTAGATAGATATAGTAATAACAGGTGGGCAGGCTTGTAAATATATGGAGTAGAAATGCAGAACAGATATGTGCAGAATAGTGAACATCTGGTTAGGTTTGAGAGAATTGCATAGTAGAGTCTGCTTGTAGCGGATTGATTTATGATACATGTACACATCTGGGATAATAGCAGACAAAATAGTTAGTATTGCTTCCTTTTATTGTGATTTGATATAAAATAAAACCAATGTTTATTTTGTGTATGTATTAGTTAGTATATGAAGATAATATTACTTTATTTTCCAATGTCTCATTTGGCCATGTATAAAATATTACCGTACATTCTTTAGTTGTCACTGTCTCATTTGGCCATGTAGAAAGTGTTACCTATTTTTATCCGATGTCTCATTTGGCCATCTAGTATTAACAATTTGGTATTACCTTACTTTAGTTCCCAATATCTCATTTGGACATGTAGAAAGTATTACTTTAATTCTAAATGTTTCATTTGGCATCATATTTGTTTTATTTAAGGCATGCTCAAGAAACCTGAGAGATGTAGAAAGAAAAAGAAAGTGCAAAGTTATGATCATATTTCAACACCATCTTTCTCACTGTCTGAAGATGTGTCAAACAATTCATTAAAATTAAAGGACAGGGAGAAAAAGAAATATTTGGATGTGAAATCTTCAAGTAAAATGAAAAGGTCATCATTCACCTCTTATACTAAAATTGAAAAGGAAAGACATTGTTTAAGAAAATCTCAGCAATGTGAAGAAGTAAATATCAAATCTCAGAAAAGACATAAAATTAAGACACAGCTGGAAACAAATCAGTCATCTCCAGCACAAGTGGAAAGTAAGGAAGTTGTCACTTTGCGGAGATCTAGGAGAGTAACAAGACTTTATGAAGAAACAGGAATTTCAGACTCAGACCAAACTACTGATATCTCTCACTCGGACAGTGAAGATGACTATGTCCCGCCATTATTAAAAACTTCCATAGCTAAGGTACCTAAAAATATTCCTGATGAACACAGAAAAGGTACACAGTTTACACTAGTCAAAAATGGAAAACGCTTAACAATCCATAGAATTCACTTACCAGACACAGTCAAGAAAAGCAAGAAAAAAATATTTCAGCAACTGAAGATAAAACTAACAAAGTTGACATCAAAAGTTACTAGAAATAAGAAGTCAGATTTTACAAAGAACAGAAATACAGATTCTCAGGTTGAAAATACTACAGAAACTGTTATACAGGAAGACATACCTTCACATCTTAGTAAGCAGTCCAAGAACAAGCTAAAGGAGTTGGCAAAAATGGTATGAAATATTTTGAAACATTTTCCTGTTTCTTTGACATGTAATGTTTGTGGTGTCGATTATTCATAATATTTGCTATTGTCTAACTCCAAGGGGATAATGTAAATGTTCTATCCACACCATTTGCTATTAAGTTAGGGGATGGTGTAACTTGTGATCTAATACCAAATGATTCACTGTGACTGGTATGCCGTAGATAAGATGTGGGAAGTTGAGTCAAACAACCCATTCCTGTATCTATATTATAATAGAGCATGACATTTTGTACTACAAAACACACAAAAAATAGGTAAAACTACCTTAATGATTCACCTACACACAAAAAATCAAGCTACCATACAAAAAAGGTGAGTAGTTCTTTTTAAAATAAATCTATCCCTAGAAATCTATATCCTTACTAGTCTGTATACAAATATACATTGAAGATGCTAGAGAGTCTGTTACTAAACACAATAGCAAAAACAGAACTACACCTGTTTGGTCATATAAAGAGGCACAGCTGTTTAGAAAGACAAATAATGGAGGGCAGAGCACCTGGGTGGAGGAGAAAGGTCAGACCAAGAAGACGATGGACTGACAGCATTAAAGATAACATGATATGTCCTTGGAAAATGCAAACCACATGTCCCAAGACAGAGAAGGGTTCAATGAGTTCATTGGGAAGACGGAAGACAACATTCTAAAAAGAATATGTCACATGAATATATATATATATATATATATATATATATATATATATATATATATATATATATATATATATATATATATATATATATATATATATATATATATATTGTTCTTGTACTATTTTATTTGTTGAGATTTATGAAATTCACCCATTATACAAGTATTAGTAAATTAAATGTGTTATGATGTCAATGAAATAGAACATCCATTATATTGGATATGTTGAGCTTTAAAATTGATATCTGTTGGTTTAATTTGTTGAGATTTCAATGAGTGATGGCATATCTGTTAAAGTAAATGTCAATGATTGACAACACCAGTTAATATAGAAGTGCTGAGATGTCAATGATTGATGATACCAGTTAAATTTGATATGCTGAGATGTAACAATTTATCTGATTTATAAATAGTGACTGAAAATTGTGGCGTAGCAGTGTTTTCATGATTTAAAAAGAAGCCTGACAATGTAACCAGACGTGCTGAACTGGAACCCACAGGGAAAGACTTGAAAGACAGAGGAACATCTGAAGAAAAACAGTGGAAGAAGAGACCAAATCAATTAGGACCTCAGGAGCACTGTTGAAAAAGAAAGACAACACATACCCGGTAAATGGTTGGAGAGTGACAGTTGCTTATGTTACACAAGAAGGAACTTAAATGAAAGAAAAATAAGAGTTGTTTCATGATAATTGTTATGATTAAGCTTCAGTGACTGTGAAACAAAACACAATCTGCCAGTCCTTAGCAGATTGGAAAACAAATTACCGGTTCGTGTGACAACAACAAATTTGAGAAGCAATGCTCTAGATCAGGGGTGGGCAAACTTTTTGTGCAGAGGGCCACATTGAAAATTGTAAAGCTATTGGAGGGCCGCATATAATATTATGTATGTCTTTGTTTAAAATTCTCGATAAGTAATCAATTAAATATTTTTATAGTAAAGAAAGGTAGTTTTACATAATGTAGATAACTTCTGAAATAAATAACATTTCTAACAGACTTACACTATAACAGTATATTTTCTAATATGGATAAAAGGTTTTGCAAATATTTTAACAATGTTCGTGTATTTAAAAATGTGTTTTGAGGGCCGCAAATTATCCAATGGAAGGCTGCATGCAGCCCGCGGGCCGAAGTTTGCCCACCCCTGCTCTAGATGACTAATGGAATCACAAAATTCATTGAATCTGTGGATGCTCTATTCTGGCAATGTGTCAGAGAGATACACGAGGTACATATTGAGACTCAAATAGCCAAAGTACTAGGTTAAATTTTTACTATAGGCAATCATGCATCGTGTGGCGCATGGCCGAGAGGTTAGAGCATTGGTCTCACACTAGTGAGGTCTAGAGTTTGATCCCTCGTAAGGACTGGGTTTTTTTCTGTAAGAGAGTACCGGTAAATTAAAAACTCACCCTGTACATGATGTCACAACAGCAAGAACATGCAGCCTTTATCACACAGCTATTCAATCCCCTCCCCGCAACTCCTTAATGGGAAAAATGCAGTATTGATAGTTTTTTTTAAATCATGCATCTGGATAAAGCAATGGCAGCCTACTGAACATAAAAATTGCCTAGAAAATTACCACAACCAAAACTGCTGGGTTGATGGCTATGTCCTGAATAGGATATGCTACCAACTTATTATAACATACTGTTACTTGATGACTGACAGATGAATGATCAAGAAGAAGTAGATCATATGGAGTAAAAATAGCTGTTCTGTCATAAATAATATATAATATTTTGTTTTAATTGTACATTCCATTTCCGAACTCTACTTTCCAGGTAATGAAGTACATTGATGACAAAAAAGAAAATGATAGGAGAACATTTATCAAGTGTTCTATTAATGGCTGTAATCATGTATATCCAATTTGGCTTCATATGGCAATACACTTGAATTATTACCATTATGGTAGGTTGTATCACAGTATATTTTGATATTTCAACATACACAAATGTTGAAGATATTTTGTACTATTTTTTATAATTATTAAGCAGTGAAAACTGCACAGAGAAATCTTTATCAGTTGGAGCTGACGCATATGTCAGGTCTTTTCAGATACGACTGAGTTACTGTATGATATTAATCGGTACAACCTGTTTCTTTTAGTGCTGCAAGTCAGGCGAAGTCTACCTATCCCCGCAACCCACATAGTGCTAAAGGCTTTGGGCAGCCATACAAATTTGAGCAGTTTTCTAAACTGGATGAAGACAGCATGAAGTACAATGGGAATTTTTGGATCTGCGGAGCAATTCTTTGGCACAAAATTTATTTCATAAACAATTTCCAACACTTCTTCATATGAAAATGAGAACAAGAATCCGATCAAATGTTGAGAATGACATGAGGTTGCCATTCACAAAAACTTAACTATAAATTTTGAAGCTTGTTAATGAGTTATAATTTTAATCATTATATGCCATAAAAGGATTAGTATAAATAACCAAACTGTCAGTGCATGTCCAACAAGGTGGAAAGTGGCATTCCTTCTCTTGTAGCATTCCTATTACCTTATTCTATTTCTATACTTATCTATCAATAGTGCATAAAATTCAAGCTAGTACCACTATTGCTTATAATAAACATGATTGGCTCTTATTTCTTTTCTAATGCAATGAGATGGGGTTGAGACACCATATCTTTGCTTTGACAATTTTTTGTGTTTATTTCTGGTTTGTTTTTAACCTTTAGCACACTGCATTAAAATTACACAATCTTTCCCCAACCACTGGATTATTTTTTGAAAATCTATTATATCCTAACGAAATTAACATGTTACCATATCCAAAATGATAACAAACGCGGGGATCTCCCTAGTGTATTGGTTAAGTTGTTCGCCTTGTATTCAAGAGCATGAGTTTGAATCTGGCTCTTATCATCTTGTTTACATGGTTGATTTTTTTTTAAGATCTCTGTGGATTATCACTTGAAGATATGGGAGTTATGTGCTATGAGTGGTACTCTCAGCAGGTGGCATGCCGCTTCATTGAGAGTGACGGAGTACATATGGGAAACTGAGTACAGTTAAGTCAATCCTCTACGACTTTTGAACCAATGTAATTCCCAAGAATTTCTTACTATCAGAATCACAATCCATAATGATTTTACAACAATTAGGCCTATACATATTGGTGGCCATTGAAATATGCCAATTGATTCCAAATTATACAGATGTCTCCTGATCATTACAATTATTTTTGTCAAATCTTCTTCTTTCTTCATAGACTAGAACCCGGATCAGAAGGTGAATACTTCTAACTATGATTCCTGTCACATGACATTAATGTTTGTGTAATTTTCACTTTGCTGAATAGGGGACATAGATAACTTCAACGGGTGTCAGACAGCGACAACAGATGTAAACAAAACAAAACCAACTCCCATTGGATTTCTCTTGCAGCAGAACAATGGCCCTACTAGATTTCCAGCAGGATGTAGTCCAGAGAATGGAAATGCGTTGTGTCGCAATTTTATTTGCATAAATTGCCCGACACGTCCATCTTCAGCGGTGACATTAGTTTTATTATTTACGGTGACAACAATTTATTACTTACCAGTGACAATTATACATTATCATAGTTGTTATCGCATCATAAAAGGACTAGCTGAAGACTATGTGAAAGAAGTTTCGAATCTTCCGGTCACAAGTAGGAAATCTGTTCGATTATATATCTCTGGCCCATGCCATGATGTTCTTCTGGATACTTTATAAAGAAACTATGTATTAGCAAGTGTTAGTTTGTACCTAATGTTACTAAGATTTTGGCAATGGCACCAGTAATGAAAAAAGGAATATCAAGATTTGAAGTGCTATAGAAGGAACATAAAAATATAATAGAAAGAGAGATGATCCAACACAGACATCTGCAAATGACGAAAACGGATGTGCTGGACCTCGGATGTCCTGACCACAAGCGGCCAACAGAAATATTTGTTATGGTTATATGAGAGCGAACGCTGAAGAAGAAGAAGAAGACATCTTACTGAAAAGACTTGACTATGCAAAGACTTGAATATATGAAGACTGCTCCTCACAATCATTAAAAAACATAAGCTAACATATTTTTTTTAATGTATTAAAACAACACAATGAACTAGAAAGATTAATCATGGAGAAGAAAATTCCTGGAAAAAGTGAACACCCAAGGGCATTGATGGACACAGAATATCAAAACCTTTATAAAAATGAACCCATCTTGTACAGAATGTTGGTGAGGACAAATAAATTTATTCCACAATTTTCCAGTACTTCTTTGTCTTGGTTTTTTTCCCCCCAAACCAAGTGGCCCATTTGTCTGCATGCTCACATCTTCAAGGTCTCATTTACGTCTTTACCATTCTTATTCAGTGTCAATATTTTCTACATCATCATATATAACAATGTAGAAAATAATTAACACTTTATCACTATTTTTCTGGATCATAGTTTCCACAATTAAATAAATTACTATTGTGTTTGTTACCAGTTTTGTTACTTTTATATTTTATTACTGCTTATTCTTAATTAGATGACACTTTTTGGGTTTCTTTTTTAAGATGGTGTTTCTTCATGTGAGGATGATATAACACAGAAATTGTCCATGCTTGCTGAAAATGGTGAACTTGATAATGGTAAGTAAAGTTTAGATTTTGTCTTTCATCATTTTCGATTACATATTTATTCCAGCTGTGACACTACTATTTTATTATGTGTATATAAAAGACACAGGTAATCTCATGGTATGTTGCAATGTAGAGATGTAAAGAGTTGGCAAGTTTTCTCCCTTCTCAACTCTGTAACCCATTTCAACTGTGTAGATGAAATAATGTGTTTCTCTTTTGATATTAGAGCATGCACTCTATCCACATTCTGTCATGTCCCGAATTTTATGATTACCCAAGACCGAAATGTACCTCCATGAAACATAAACATCTAAATTTTGCAATTTCTCTGACCAGTGCTTTAGGGAGCATACAAGAGATGCAAATTTTTAATAATATCCAAATCACAATGATATAATAGATTCAGCTTCAGCATCATGACCATCTGCGGTCTGCATAGAAGACCTCTGCACAGAATTAATTAGGACTTTATTTGTTATGCGTTTTCCGTTGGTCATTATTTATATATTTCGAGTTACCTTTGCTATTTTTGGCGTGTGACTCCAAGTATATAAATAGTGACCAGCAGAAACACGACAATATTTTTAAAAATGTAATGAATGAAGGCCTAATTAATTCTGTGCAGAAGTCTTCTAATGCAGGCGGTCATGATATTGTTCTTGTCCAAATATTTCCGCAATTTATTGTATTACAGAAGCTGGTCTTTGCAAGATCTACTGATGTCTATCTGTTGTATTTTTTTTCTGTTTTTGCTGTTAGGCATTGCAGGATTGAATGGCAATAGGTTTTCAATCTTTTGCACATATGGTCGCTTGATCTGCTGGTGTCTTTTCTTGGAGGTCAGTGTTTTGGACAACACCATGTTCTGATGGAAGGATGGATGCTCATAGATAAATGACTAAACGGTTAAGATAATGTCTTCTTCTGGAAACATGGTCATGAAGAAATAGTTCATTTCTTAAAAGATAAACAGAAGGTGTGAATAAATCTTATTGCTGATACACCCCCTCCCTTCTGAGTAGGATTATTCCTTTCAAGTAATTTAATACGCATCAGTATTTTAAGTCTTCTGCATCTGAGAATATACGAAAATAACTATTGTCCCAATTTCCTTGTGAAATCTTTCTTGTCAAGAATTATCTCATAAAGGAAAGGGTAAGTACATAAAGAATACAATATGGCCAATGGCAGAATCAATACACAGCTGGTACCCATTGACAGGCTTGAGACTGTCACAGATTTGTGATATGGAACTAAAGATTGTGTGAGCTCTGAGCAGTTCAAATAATGTTCCAAGCAAGAAAAGCTCAGAGCACACAACAGCAAGTGTGAAGCAGCAGACTTCTGGAGACATTGCACTACTACCAAGATCTGAGATGAAAGAAATCTCTGGAGACAAGCTAATTTACAAAATAATAATTTAAAAAATGAGCAAATAGTAGGCCTACATAATTTCTGGAATTAAAAGAACATAGAGATTTTTCACTCATATACATTTAATAGTTCTTAAACAAGTACACAAATTTAAATATTTGGGCAAAATTATTACTTCAAGATGGTAGATCTGTCACTGAGATAAAAAGTTGAACTGCACAAGCAAAAGCAGCATTCCAGAAGATGAGGAACATCATGTGTAATAATTCATTATCAAAAATGTGAAAGTACTCTGTTTAAAAAATGTGTAAAAAATGAAATCACAGCATAGAGCTTTGAAATCATCTATCTATCTATTCACTGAAACCCTTTGTTGTCTTTCGGCGTCAGGGGTAGAAGAGTTTTCTGGAGAAGGCCCTCTTGCGTGCAGAGTATATTGGGGAATTTGTCGCCTCTTTTATTTCAGTGGTCCATCGTTTTCATGATCAGCCTCTAGGTCTGCCGTCACTGTATCTGTGTAGCATAGCTTGCTGTGGTATGCTGTCTGATGGTAGTCTGCTGATATGTGCAAACCATTTGATCTGTTGTCTCTTGACGTATTCTAAGATTTGGGTGGTGCCGGTTTTTTGTCGGATGTCCTCATTCCTCACCCTATCTCTTAATAATATTCCTAGCATTCTGCTTAAGCACGCCATTTCAGCTGTCATGAACTTACGTTTGTCTTGCGCTGTCGTTGCTCATGTTTGGCATTGGTAGCACAGCTTTGGCATAATAATCGTGTTGAATAGTGTTATTTTGGTGTTTAAATCTACATATTTGTTTCTGAAGATTGGTGTCATTTGCCCTAGGGCTTGGTATGCTTTATATTGTGCATTTCTTTACTGCTCACAATAGATGTAGTAATGCATACCAAGACCTAGGGCAAATGACACCAATCTTCAGAAACATAAATGTAGATTTAAACACCAAAATAACACTTTTCAAAACGATTATTATGACTATGCCATGTTACAAATGCCAAACATGGACAATGACAACACAAGATAAACGTAAAAACTAGTGACAGCTGAAATGGTATGCTTACGCAGAATCCCAAGAATATCGTTATTTGCCGTCATTTGGTGTCATTTGCCCTAGGGCTTAGTATGCTTTACTACATCTATTGTGTATTTCTTTGCTGCTCTTGCCATCTGTTGTTATTTTACTTCCTAGGTATGTGTATTATGTCACTTGGTTAAGTCTGTTGTTTTCAATATATGTATTGGTGTTTCTTTCTGTTCTTACTATCTTCATTACTTTGGTCTTTTCTATATTTATCTTCATGTTAAAGGTATGGCATTATCAATGTGTCATAATGAATGTTTGTTTTGTCTGGAGAAATTGTACATTCTTTCAAGAGCTGAATTGTATTATATTCCAGGCATCATTTACATTACTTTACAAATATTGAAGAAACTTTCCTGTGAAAAATTCATAATTACTAAAGGATTCACAAATAAAACACATCATAACACTCTAATTTGTGGGCGTGGCCATATTGAAATGATTTTGTATCTCTGATGAGCTATTCTTAGTTGTAATATTGATATGGTAATACTGAATTATCATAACACATTAGATAGAAGGCTGAAATTAGTCACTAAAGGCATGAAATTTGCCGATTGTGGAACTTGATAAGAAAAGTGTTAATGAGTTTTTATTAATTGTAAGGCTGTAAGACATTCTATATGACCGATAAATTGTTTAACTATTGGTTGCTGTGTTTCTAATGCACATGTTTTTACTGGTAATATTTCTTTATTTCATTTATTTGTAATTTTTCCACCAGAAACATACAAGTTCAGATGCAGGCATACAGACTGCAGTCTTGCTTTTACAAGTGAAGAAAATTTACTGGTATCATATTTTCTTTTCTTGTTTTTTTTTTACTAATTACTCCAAGGATACAATAAACAAACTGGAAAATGGGAAATTAGAGGCAACAGAGATGTGGTTCTACAGAAGAATGCTGAGAATACCATAGACTGTCAGAAAAACTAATGTAGAGGTGTTGAAAGAGTCAAAGGCAAAACGGACCTTAATGAACAATATAAGAAAAAGGCAATCTTCTTTTTTTGGCCACTTCATGAGACAGGCAGGTTTAGAGAACATAGTCACAACAGGCAAAATTGAAGGCAACAGAGACAGAGGGCGACAACATGAGAAAATACTATACAGTTTGACAACCTGGCACGGCAAGGAAACAACAACGACCTTGATACATAATACTGTGGACAGAGAGCTGTGGAGAGCCATGACTGCCTACGCCAGCCGGCATGGCACCTGATGATGATGATGACTCCAAGGATGTGTTCCACTCTTTATCTTCATGAGGGTTTCTTGAATTGTCCTACCATATTATATTTAAAAGTGGCTATTAAAGTTGGAATATTTATTGGCTTTGCTGCACACAAATTGGGTCCAAGTCCAATGGTAGTTTAGTAGCTTACTCAGGTACGGTCAGGTACAGAGTTGAAGTTTTGCATAAACTAATAAATTGGTTTTAGTGACTTACCAGAGATTGGTTTCAATGGCTTACCAGAGTTGAAGTCTTGTATGTCTAACGAATTGGTTTCAGCGACTTGCCGGAGATACAAAATTGAAGTGTTTATGTCTAACACAAATATATTATATATAAACTTGTTCTCATAAAAATGTCCATAAGACTAGGTAAAAATTATTTGATATTATTATTATTAAAATTAAAAAGTACCTCCTATCTAGTCGGTTCAATCTTTTAAACCACGGACGTTAGCCCAATTTGGTTATATCAATGTGGTGACCATAAACAAATATTGAAGGTTGTGGTTATGTGAAACAAGGTAATAGTTGAAACTTAACTAGCCAGCAATCCAGAGCATAGTATCTCCCATTACCAAGGGTGTACGCAAATATATTAGACATGGACATCACCGTCTTCAAAAATCCTTACAAAATCAAATGTGCACAAGAGAGTTTGAAACTTTCCATATATCATAATGAGTGTTTGCACTAATTGAATGAATTTGAATGCCCCAGAGTTATTTCAAATGCAAAATCCTACTATTATAATTTCTAGGCCTAGATTTATATTCTTCTATAATCATACAATTTCACCTTCAAGAACTCAGATTTTTTCATAATTAATACTTATGAATGATGTTTATAGACTTATTTCACAGATGCAACCATTTTAGAACAACGTATTTTCCCCAGTGAGCTATTTTTAGTGACAGTCAAGCTAGGGTTGCCATATTTCTGAAGTATCATAGCAGTTTCGACAATGGTCGAAATTGATCACCAAGATTCTATAATGGAAATTCGATAACTGTTGAAATTGGTCTGTAAAGTGTTATGGCATCTATTTAATGAAGTTGGGTGAAAATAAAAACATACCTCTTATGGTGAGGAATGCTCCTTGCAACCCAGACATTAGTCCAATTTGGTTATATCAAAGCTATGGCCATAAAAAATAATGATGTTTTTTGGTCAGGGTTTGGCCCTGACTTCTAAAGAATATATTTTTAAGCTAAAATGAATTTAGTCTTTTGTTTATGTTACTATTATTTCTTATGACAAGACTCAGGACAAAAAGAAGAGAATGTTTAGTTCTACTCTTAAACATACCAAATTTATAGTAAATTTGTGGGTGGGCGAACATGTATGATCTGGGCTGGACGTCCCGCTGACAGAACAGGATTGTGATGTGAATCCACAGCCTCTGACATTTAGGTGCAATTGATCACCATGGAAGTCACTGTCCAGTGTGCTAGTAAGCTTCTAGCATAAAGCCTCTCACACACAAATGTACCCATAGTAAGACCTTCATGCGGTACACCTGTTCAAACAAAGCTTGCTCTAGTGCTTGGCGGCACTACCAGGTCTTTCCTACTTTCTCTCTTTTCATGTCTACCATATTTTCTTGTCTAATCTTGATGACCACATTGAATATCCTAATAGGTGATGAAGAATAATTCTATCTTGAGTGGATCCGGGCCCTGCCCAATGTCTCAGCTGCAGCGAGGATGTCTTGCAAATTAAAATTGCCATCAACAGTCAGAACATGTCCTAATTATGAGATATTGGAAACAGGGTTAAGAAAACTCATGAAGGATCTAATACTTTAGATGCTTTGGAGAATCGTGAAGGCATAGGATACAGGACGTGACACAGCCACAGCAAATATTCTGCCACAGAATAAGGATCAAGGCCTGCCTCTTGAGTACTTATGACCAGCAGAGAGTGCATCTCAGTGAACCCCACCTGAATCCCCAAAGGCAAAGTTTTTCATGGACATTTCATGAGGGCAGTTGACCATATGACCAGTTTCAAATAGAAGAAGATATTTGCATGTCATTCTTTAGGATGAAGATATCTGCAGCAAATAACCAAAAATACAATGCCATTCACACAAAATTTTCATACGAAAATAAGGCCTGTAATAAGGCCCGCACAAAAGAGATCCCTCCCTGCTCCTTTTGAAAAGTCAGCAAGGGAGAACTTAAACATTAAACAACTCAACATAGCAGGAATACAAAATAAGAGATCGCTGAAGTTACAAAACATTACATGAATACAGTGTACAAGTAGCCTTCCTTCATGAAACAGTTCCACCACAGAATGGAATCAACATCATGAGCGATAGACAGTACACATGTAAATGTCTGAAGTGTCAAGGCTTTATGATCTTAATTATAAATGGTGCCCAGGCCACTGTAACTAACTGTCCTGAAGGAGACATATTCCACCAGAGAATAAAACTATGGGACAAAAATAACACCTGGTACACATTGCTCAATATTTATCATCCCCCAAAATCATCCACAATTGTGCCAGAACTTGAGCCCACATTAAAGAGAACCATCATAGCTGACAATTTTAGTGCACGCATTCCAACTCTTGGCTACAAACATAACAACAGAGTACTAGAAATTGAAGACATGTGCAGCAGTTCCAAACAAAACATATTACAGACCTTAGAGAGTCCAATAGCACTCTTACACAAGGCACATGATTCAACCAGCCGACTCTATCTGATATTTGTTTCAGCTGACATAACAGAAACTAACATGATTAAAGTCTTAGAAGATGTGGGGAGTGACCATCAGTTAATCTTAAAAACTTTTTCCACACACAGATGACAAATTGTGGGAAAAAATTCTTGGAATTTTAAGAAAGCCAACTGGACAAGGTACAGCCAAATACTAGTGCTGAGTTCAGCGAAATCAGCAAAAAAAAGTCAACATGAACATACCGTAAAATCTGCACTATAATTATAGCAGCAGCTAATTAATTATAATTCTCATATAAAGAATCCAAAGTAATATGAAGAATAATTTAATCACAGAATGTTCAGCTTTTCTCTACTTTCATCAAGCTTCATGGCCTAGTCTATCTAGTAACATAATATTCTATTATGAAATTTTAACACTTCAGATTAGTGTTCACATCATTTATAATCTTCGTCAGGAACATAAATCTGTGCATGGGACAGAGCTTGAACTTATTTGTGGCTTTCCTGACTGTACAAAAGCTTTCAAGACTGTAAGATCATTGCATGTGCACTTCAGATCTCATACAGGGGAACGACCTTTCTTATGCAGTGAGCTTGGCTGCGAGAAAAGTTTCAAGAATAGCAAAGAGTTGTATAAACACAAATCAAGACATGTAGGTTAGTCCTTACATGAGTAACATAATTTTAGATTATTGTAAACTTTTTCTTTGTGGAAGTCTTGGCTTGTTGCTTCATTGATGAACATAACTGATCTTTGTTTATTCTGAAATATCATTGACAAATTCATCTGAATATGTCTTTCATCTGTATGCTGTCATCATCTTCAGGTTAGATAGTTTGGTGATAAATTCATCTGAACATATCTCGCCACTGTATCTTGTCATGATCTTCAGGTCAGACATTCCGAAGACTGGTGTAAAATTCATCTGAACATGATCTTTCACTGTATCCTGTCTTCAAATCTCACTTTGTCAACATTATATCTGAATCTCAATGTCTCTGCAAGACTATGCGGTGAAAGTTGTTCTGACTTATCCTTCTGTGTTCATTTTCAAACCCCTGCATATAAGCGGGATATAGTAAAGAGAATGGGATAAGCATTGGAGTATCTTGACAAATGGACTTAGGAAAAATTGACAAGAAGTTGTGAAACTGGCAACATTTTCATGATATTAACCATTAAATTTTAACTTTTGGTGTGACTCACTATAATATGATGGCCCAATGGTGGGAGGGAGGGGGGGGCTATGGTCATACAGGTTACAAAGACCTGATTATTTAATGCAGACAATGTGAGGTGATGTGTGCTTGAAAAGTATTATGTTTATCCTGTTGGAATTTAGTTATTCCATAACACACTTGTTTGATCATTTTACACTACTCCGTCCTGCCTCATTTATTGTTCTTTCTAGTTTTTATGTAATTGTGAGGGGCATTCACAAAGTAATGCACCACATCAATTTATTTCAGGAACTGTTTATTCAAAAAATATGAAATTAATACACAATATACATGGATATGTGATAAAATAAATGTATTATTCAACATAACTCTCATCAACTAGCACAGCATTATGCTACCTCAAAACACGCATATGTATCCTTTCCTCCTACTTGATTTTGTCATGTAGCCAGTTCTTCGCTGCATAAATCATCATCTTCAGGCCTTGTCCCATGGAATCCATCTTTAAGTGGACAAAGATGAAAATCAGGATACCAAATCAGGACTATAGGGTGGATGGCTTAGAACTGTTCAACCCCATTTCATGATTGCTTTCAGTGTTTACTATGCAGCTTAGCGCAGTGGTTAGCGCACTGGCTTCACATATGAGTGGTCCTGAGTTCATTCCCCAGTTGAGACGAAAATGTTTTTCAGATCTCAATGGCTCCCAGGTCGACCCAGCCTTAAATGGGTACCGGATTAATCCGGGAAGTAAAGACTGTGAGGGAGAGGAGATGGCTACCGCCCTCATTTGCAGAGCCTCTGAAATGTGAGATCGCTAACATCTCACACCCCTACGGCATTAATAAATGCAATGGGTTACTTTACTTTTTTTTTTATGCATACTTGTGTGAGGGCGTGCATTGTCACGAAGGAGAAGCAGGTCTGGATTCTTGTGCAACCAAACACTTCAAAAATTGTGATTCAGTTTTTTTCAATGTATTAATGAAAGTTTGCAGATTGATTGTCACTCCTCCTGGCATAACATCCACCAGAATCACTTCTTAAATATCCCAAAATGAATAATGCCCTCAGCACATTTTAAAATTTTGACGTTGATGACTGTTACAGGACAACCACATCGCTTCCTATCAAGAAAATCCATATCTCCATTGCCTGGTTCTTTATTTTCTGAACCCAGTAACTGACTACTCCTGTTGACTGCAAAACTTCCATACCATAAACATCACTTAGATATTTGTGGATATTCACAGTTTCATTCATTGCAATGAGAAATTCAATCACAATTCTCTGCTTGTAATGCAAATTGCTAACAGACTCCATTTCAACATTTCAGTGCAATGTAATTACTTGGCAGATTGCTGTGCAATTTAGTAAACACAATCAGCCCATGCCATATGTGAAGTGTACAAAATGGCATGATTCTATCTTCATTATCCGATGCGAAAATCAATATGCAGCACTACATTTTTAATGACCCTCATATTTTCAATCCATATTTTTGTAATGTTACCTAGCTACTCAGGTTGCCATATTTGTAGCTGTTGTTACACAGAAAATAATTGTGAGTATCCCATGTATTTTTACCAGGTGATTTATCCAGCATCTGAATCATCAATTATTTATAGTGAACGAAAGAAGAAGAAGAAAATAAATTATTTATATTCTTGGGCATTGTGAAACAGCAGTTTCATGTTATAAGTATGTTTACCTTACCATTGATATATAATTTTACATTAGTCTGTAACAATACCTTATAAATATGCTACTAAAAATAATTGATTTACAACCAAAAATAGAGTGCTATATATCATGTAAAACTCAATGTCAACTAAGAAAGTAATACATGTGTATTCATTATAACTTCAGATGAGAAGCCTCACAAATGTGATTCTGATGGTTGTCACAAGGCATTCTTTACCATGTCAGAACTGAACAGCCACAAGTCCATCCACTTGAAGAGTGATTCTCTATGTTGTGATGTTTGTGAAAAGCAGTATTCCAATGAAAAAGGTCTCATTAGACATAAGCGAAGAATTCATGGCAGTGAGTAGTTCTTCTGTACTCCCATGTATTTGGTTTTCGTGTTCTGATAAAAATTACCATTTTACTTTACCATTCAGAATGCCATTTTTTCATACATGATATAAGTTTACAACGATGGTGCAGTAATATATCAGAATGCTTAAACATGCCTCTAGCTGCGGCGAGTCAACTCGGCCAGAATCCCAGAGTGTTCGGAGAATCCATAAAGAAGACTACTTTCTGGAAAGAATATTGTCACATGATGATGATATACATTTAAAATTATTTGTTCAATGTACCTGGGTATTATTTCATATGATGTAATTGTGTCCTGTATTGTTGTTTTTTTCTACCTTCTTTCTCCCAACAGTTGGCAGGATTTAAAACAGATAACAGAACAAATTGTACCATAGTTTACAGCTTGGCTGCGATATCTCCTTTTTGATCTGACCTCCAACTTCAGCATGAAATATTTTTGTTGTTAATTTGGAATCAAAGCCTTCATTAGAATGCATGCCCATTTCAACCCTGCATAAAAATCCCTTAGCAGAAAATTAATGAATCACTTAAATTTTGCATAAAATGAGTTAGTAAGTCTACCACACGCTTAGCTCTCCTTAGTTGTCTCTTATGACATGCATGACAGGTTACTGATACTATTCTTTGCTCCCTATTATACCCTTGACGCACACTGTCAGGCAGTTGTTATATGCTCCCTTCCTTTTTTTTTTTATCCTAGAATAGAGTACAGGTTTTCACCATATTTATGAGACTGTCCATTTAAGAGCAGCCATATAGCCAAAGTTTGAATGTGTCAAGGTCATTGACTCAAGTTAAATAATGCCAAAAAGCATATCTATTAGTCTGGACTACATCCTGTTAGAACCTGTGTAACGAGATCCAGAGGCAGTTTGAGAATGAAAACACTTTTTTTTAAAATAGCATTTGAATGTAAAAGAATGAATGTTTGGAGTACTACAGAATAATTTAGTCTTGTGCATGTACACATAAGAGGATATTGTACAATTCTGAGATTGAAATATCTAAATAGAAAATGAATTTTAGCATGTCGAAGTGAGTCTCATTAGGTGATTGACTGATTTAGAACCCTCAGGAATATGTCACTCTTGGTAAGTGCTAGATGATGGGGTTTATTTTAGTGTTCTGGCTAGTTCTTCTAACATTTTTCTTTTTGATAGTGGTTAAAAGCTTTTGAAAATCCCATAAAACTTTACTCAGTTTGGCTGTAGGATGATGCAAGGATCTAGACAGTCTTCTACCCCAGAGGGGATTACTCTTGAAGAGTGAACTGATAGACAGTCTATATATCTGGTGCAGATATTCACACCAACATGGGACAGCTCAGAAAAAGATATTGATGCATTCTTCAGCAAGCTTCAAATTACAATCTTATCTTTTCTGTGATCAAG
Source organism: Meghimatium bilineatum (assembly GCA_034231615.1). NCBI lineage: Eukaryota > Metazoa > Mollusca > Gastropoda > Stylommatophora > Philomycidae > Meghimatium > Meghimatium bilineatum. Next base: position 49,900,060 of record CM067322.1, on the reverse strand, counting down.
TATTTATGTGATAAATATTTATATTGATCAATTACTGTGATTTAGACTGATCAAGACTGAAATTGATCATGTATAGAGTAGTTTGTTTTAAGTCATTGTAGGTTCCTCAGATCTTAGTTTGCATAAATTCTGATGTGGGCGATAACTAATCTATTCATTTTTCAACAAACTTCTTCCACCTTTTCCATCATAAGTTATTCTAGAACAGTACCTGTTGTAGTAAGTTTCTGGTCTTCATAAAATTTGTAGTTCACAGTAAGGTTGTTGTTTTTTACCCAGGACACCTGTTTTTAGTGTTACATTGATGTTATCAGGGTTTTTTTTGTTTCTCTTCTCTCTCTGCTTACTTATTAGTAAGCACCTCTTAGAAGGGAGTCTTGGTTTACTGACTTATGCCATGTTTGTCTTAGGGGCAGTTTGAACTCATTTGTAAGACTTAATTCACATTTTAGATGTATTAAATATGAAAATTCCAATTTATTTTTCTCAGTTGGAAAACCAGGTCGTCACAAGTGTCCCTATGAAGATTGTGAGGAATCATTTGTGAAAAAAGAGAAATTAGAGATTCACATGTGCTCCCATTCACCTGAACGACGACTTTTCTGTGAGAAATGTGGGAAGAAATTTAGTTGTCAACGTTATCTAGATGTTCACTATAAAATACATATAAGTAAGTCATGCATTCCTTATTGAATATTGTGTGCTTGGCTGTTTAGTTAGTAGAATATTGTTCTCTGGATTGGCATTTACCAGGACCCAGCTGTATAAGTGGGTATTCAACTGGCACAGTTGGAGAAGGTAAACACGGGAGGAAAAGAACTGGCCCACTCACCTTGAAATGAAAGATGAATCTTAGTACTGTGAGGTAGTCTATGACATTATGTCCAGGGGATTACCTTTACCTTTTTGCTGCAGCACTGAGCCTGAACTTTCTGAAATGAAACTAAACATGGTTATTGTTGCATCACACACTCAAAATGTGCATCATGAGGTCTGAAATCTATATATAAAAGAGTAACTTCTCATCTGTCTGTTCGCTATAGATTCCTAGATGATTTCACCGATATGGATACAATTTTGCACAGTTACTAATTAGGTCCCTAATATCAGGAAATGAAATGTTACAATTGTGCTAATCAAATGTTAAGATTTGATTGATTAACCTTTTACCTTTTGCTATTGTTGAAAGTCATGGCTGATAATTGCAATTTTTGACCTATGAATGTTGATAGGAAAAAATGTTGTGTCCAACTCATTAAATGATTACTCTGTTTTAACTGTTTGCTATTCTTTTCATATGCTTTCGCTAATGTCTTATTTAGTTCCCTATAAGGCAATCTTCTTCTTCTGCGTTCCTTCTCAAACTCCTGCTGGATCTCTATTGCAGTAGGACAATGGCCCTATTAGATTTCCAGCAGGATATAGTCCAGAGAATGGAAATGCGTTGTGTCTGCATTTTATTTGCGCCAATGGCCCGACACATCCGTCTTCGGCAGGATATGGCTATCTAAGAAAACTGTTCTTATCTACCTTTTTTCTGAGATCTTTTGGACCAATTTCACCAATTTCAAAAAAAAAATTCAGTTACCAAATTATGGCATAATTTTTAAAGTTATTTTCTACTAGCAAATTAATGCATCCTCTCTAACTTATAGGTACAATGCTGTGCAATTACCATAAAACATTGATTGTTCAATCGTAGCAATGATATTCTTTTTTTAATAAAGCAAGCACATATAGATAATATACCATCATATATATATATATATATATATATATATATATATATATATATATATATATATATATATATATATATATATATATATATATATATATATATATATATATATATATATATATATATATATATATATATTCTAAGAAAATATTTTGCATCTGCCTTTTTTTTCTGTTTGCTAGCCTCCTAGGCCTGAAGAATCTCACAGATGAGATGTCATGTGTCTTAAAGGTTTACTTTAACAATTTTAATTTAAAGACTATGCCATCAAATGAACAATTTTCAATATATTAATTTGTGTTTTTTTTTATTAAATCCATTATATTTATTCATGAAATATGTTCTGATTTGGAAATATGTATCTAAACCAAGCTAATTTTTGTCAATTTTTCTAGGCAACTTTGTTTTAAAATATGTCTATAAAGTACGAACAATTATCTGTGTATAGTTTATTCCTTAAAAATTAATATAAACTTGAGTAGGTTATTTCATACATACAATATCAGTTTGTGATAGTAAAAATAATCAGGTGCTAAAGGCAAAGAAAAGGCACAGGAAGTGCCCTATATATATTAAGAACATTAATGGAGAGGGCTTTAGAAATACAACAAGACCTATACATGTGCTTCATAGATTACAGCAAAACATTTGACAAGGTGAAGTATTTAGAGATTATAAAACTTCTAGAAAAATCTTTCATTGATAGTAAAGATCTAAGAATAGTAAGAAATATGTATTGGAAACAAAGGGCTGCGATGAGAGTTAACAACACTATAGGAATATTTCAAAAAATAGAAATGGGTGTCAGGCAAGGTGGTGTAATGTCACTGGATCTTTTCTCCCTGTATACAGAATACATTATGCGAAATATAGAAGGTATGCCAGAAATAACAGTGGAAGGATGCAATATAAATAACTTGAGATATGCAAACCAGGATGACACAGTACTGATCGCAGGAAGCGAACAAGAATTACAAACCTTGTTGGATAAAGTAGTGAAAGAAAGGGAAAACAAAGGCCTCAGTTTAAACAAGAAGAAAACAGAAATAATTGTTGTCTCGAAGAGACATACACCACCAAGATGCAACATAATAATTAATGACACAAAATTAACACAAGTTGAAAAAGTGAAATATCTTGGCACCCAGTTAACATCAGAAGGTAGAGGCTCAAGTGAGATAAAGAGCCAAATAGCACAAGCCAAATTAGCATTCTAAAAAATGAGAACCATTTTGTGCAATGCAGACCTGAATTCGAGTGATGAGATGTTATATTGAACCAATTCATTTTTATGGATATGAACCATGGACTGTAAACCAAAAAAAATCAAAGAAAATTAGAGGCGACAGAGATGTGGTTTCTGAGAAGAATGATGAAAATACCACAGACATCTAAGAAAACTAATGCAGAGGTTCTTATTGATGCTGGCGTAAAAAGATCAAACATTAGGGACAGACAGTTAATATTTCTAGGGCATGTGCTGAGAAGAACACTGCTTGAACACTTAATAACTACTGGAAAGATCAAGGAGAGAAGAGATAGGGAATGACAAAGAGAAAAATTGCTAGATGGACTAGTATTGTGGAATGGTAGAAGTTCACCAACCAAGCTTATTGACAACACAAGAGAGAGTCATGGAGAAACATTATAGCCTACACCATTCGGCATGGCACTTGATTGATTGATTGATTATTATACTTTCTGTGACAGCCAATGCAAATCAAGGGAATAGTCAAATGAGTCATTTTAATGGCTGGAATTTCCTTTGACCAACAGGTGTGACAAGAGTCAAATTGAAGGCATGCATAATGATACTTATATATTTTATATTTCCACACGGGCAATGCCAATATATTTTATATTTCCACACGGGCAATGCCGGGTATTACAGCTAGTGACTAACTATAACAGAAGTAGGTGACACAAGTGGGTGACAATTATATTGGGTCTCATGATTCCAGGTTTTGTGCTGCAAGATGATATTGTACTGCAAAATAGTAATTTGCAGTCATTACAAATTTGAAATGAATATGATGGGAACACTTTATTTCAATAGTTACTAACATTGAAGTTCTGAAAAATTGCCTTTTATTGATAATATACTAGTATCATTTATTTTTAGTTTTGTATTATTCCATATTATATTATTATTATTTAATCTTGTACTATTTGTCACCAACATTTGTTTCTCTATGGTATCTGTCTTCATGTTTGACTTGTCCCATATGATTTTAATGCATACTGCATACATTTTGATGTTAATCACGCTTTTTGTCTATTGGCGTGTTGACAACTATTGTTGATATCTTTGCAGAGAATGAAAAGCATGCATCAAATCCACCACCAAGAAACATTCAGTGTGAGTTTCCTGAATGTGGTAAAATGTTTACCACACGTGAAAACATGAAAAGTCATGTCCTTAACCAGCACAGAGGACGAAAACCAAAAGCATCACCAGGCGTGTACTTTCCATGTATGGTAAAAGACTGCGGCAGAAAATTTTCTTTCAGGTCCACTTTGTACCGACATAACAAGCTTGTGCACAAAGGAGGAGATTACAAACTAGGAAAAGAAGTTGTCAAGTATATGTGTAAATATGAGAGCTGTGCTAAAGAATTTAATCGTAAGAATTTACTGGAAGAACATATGGTGATGGAGCATGGCAAGGCTCCGAAGAGATTATTACCATTACAGAGTAAAGAGTTAGACTTCATAGAACGAATCTGTGTTCACTGTGGGATGGTCCTCACAATTGCTCAGCTGTCCCGCCATGAAGAAATATATCACAGTGACAAGGCAGTAAGAGAAATGAAAGAGGTAAGTAGAACCAGAATGTAATAATTATAAATAAAAGTAATTATTGAAGAACAGCCATATAGAACAGGGGTTTTCAACTATTGTGGATTTTTAGACACTGCTTATACATTTTAGTGATATTAGATCTCCCTGGCCTATGGGTTAAGCAGTTTGCTTTGTGTTCAAGATGTTTCAGATGACTGTTATAGATCCACTTGTGACCTCTTGTTTATAAAGTTGTTTTTTAGACATTCCTGGGGATTATCACTATGGAGTTACATGCTATGAGTGGTAAGCTCTCTGCCGGGGGCATGCCTCTTCAGTGAAGGGGTTGGAGTACATATGGCTTAACTCAAGTACAATGAAGTCAATCCTCTAAGATTTTTGTGCTTATTGGTATCATTACCAGAATAACATTAAATTTCACCACTAACAATGCTTCAACCAATGACCAAGACCAAGTGATTTTGGACTATTTGTTTTGCTGACCTTCCTGCAAGGGAATTTGACATGAACTGAACTGTATTATTTCAGTAGATATATGTAATAGTATCAATGCCATCCGACAAATGAATGAAACTATTCTTTCATTCCAAGATATTAACATTTTGCAGAACCATAAATACTCGACCATGAAATAGATGAACATATCAAGGACAGCCCGCGAAACAATTCACCTGATGTGGATGGATGGCATAACAACTGAAGCCATCCAGGCATGCAAATACATTGGAGTACTCTAGGTGAAAAATATAATCACAGCAGCATAGTCAGAAATTTGAAAAACATATACCAAATGACTTGCAGAATGCAATAATTATACCCATATGAAAAAACAAGGCAACAAAAGGGACTGTGAGATATACAGAAACATATCTCTACTCAGGGACATGGGAATGATATATGCGAAAAACAGAGTAGAGACTAAGACAGTTAATAGAGCCCCAGCTGAAGAAGAAACAATTCAATTTCAGGAAAGATATGGGATGCACAGATGAAATTTTTATGCTACGCCAGCTGAGCAAAAAGACGCTTGAACACAACCAACAATGAAACATTGCCTTCATCGACCAAGAAAAGGCGGTTGACAGAGAAAAATTGTGGCTAATATTGGAGGACCATGAAATGCATAGACAATTACTAGACAACATAAGAACTTTATACAAAAACTGCCAAAGGATAATCAGAGCTTCAAAGGGCAAAACAGGCCCATGTGAAATAGAAGCAGGCATCATACAAGTCTGCATACTGTCACAATTTCTGTAAGTAGTATACATGGACAGAATAATTAGAGAAGCAGATCCAAGAAACTAATCCACCACTAAGAGAAACCAAATGAAGAACACAGCTCACTAAATGAACTGCTGTTTGCAGATGATCAAAGTTCAAAATACATATCTGAAGATACAACCTGCAAAAAATACAACATGAAACTAAACACATCTATAAAACAACCTCAATAGAGAGATCAAAACAAGTAGTCAGAAAGCTAATTATGTGACTTAGCCACTATCGCCAATACTCAAACACCAAACAATCTGCATCTCTATAAAATAACAATTGATAAACAATATTTTTATACCAACTCTTGTGTTACCAATGTCAAACATGGCCCTTGACAAAGACAATAGCGAGAAAGATCACAGCATGTGAAATGAGATGGTTATAGAAAGCTGTAAATGTCACATGAAGAAATAGATTGAGATATAAAGATATCAGAAAAGAAATGAAGACCATCTCAAGTCAAGACTACATTATAGACAGCATACTAGATGGTTTGGCCACATCATGAGAATGGAACAAATGTAACCAGTCCTCGTGCATACAACAGGAGAAGATTGGGCTACAAGACACATGGAAGACCAAAAACTAGATGGGTGGAGACAATCAAAGAAACATTAAAGAGACACAGGCTGACCATGGCCAATGCAACCCAAATGGCCAAAGACAGACAACTACAACTTCACAAGTGCAAATTACGATAGATTAATGTCATCAAATAAGATATATGTGATTTGAAATTAAGATAATTTTTCAATCCCTGTGACATCTATGATATTTTGGTATACTTCTCTTGGCAATAATATATGTTCTCTACTACTTTTCTGCATTTGCTGTAGTTATATCTCTTGCACTTATCTTCATGGAAAATAGGTAGATTGTGCTTTTAGTTCACAGTAAAGCTGTCATGTTTATGCTTTTGAGCCCAACATAACCATTTTTATTTTTTTAAATAAAATTTGATATCCTAGTCCATGCCAAACATTAAGTCTTTTATGATAACATACATGGTAGATCATTGCTGCTATTCTTTGTTTGCATTTCAGACTCCAGCATCACATGGGTGGTTTTAGTAATATTTCTCAATTATGTATACAATTATTGTCTTGTCTCCTTTCATAAGTAAACTTTTATAACACTGTTAGGAGGCTGGTATTGACTGCAATGTTTGTCTTAGTCATCAATTTAGAAGTTCTGAGAGCAAAGGAAGAATTGTTTATACTCTGTTGTGCTATGATTTCTTGTAAATGAATACCAGGTGCGCTGAATTAAATTATGTATCTTTAAAAAAGTAAATTCCAAACACTATTCGATTTTAAACTATTTTGAAATATTCAGCTACTGATTTCACACTTTAGCTCCCATGAATTGGTTTATAAATTGTGCATGAAGTTCCTTAAGCTAGCATACTCTGATATTTCAGAATTCACCATATCTATGTCACCTGAAAGGTTGTGAACAGGTCTTCAACACACAAGAGGACAGAAAGTCCCATGTTCAGGAGCACATAGGTGAGACATGTTATTATTTCATTCAATGATTTTGTTCCTCACGGACCAAAACATTTCTTATTAATGTTTTTTATTTTGAGTTGTCCTTTTTATATCTCAATTTTCTTATGCAGTAAAGTCGAAAATATTCTCAACGTCCAGTCATCAACTTCACAAAGGTTCTTATTCATTTATAATTTGCTATAACTAATGTGACCTTAACTCTTTCAGGACCTGATTATGTTTAGGTTTGGACCAAATTAATTTTATAAAATTTCCGTATATGTGTTTTTATTTTATCACTTGACATGCTAATATTGATAAATAGTGTATGTGTAATATATCATTGGAAAGGGAAATGGATACAGAATATGAATATATAAGTACATTGATGGTATGTGATTACTTCACAAGGTTAGAGTTAGCCTTGTGAAGTAATCAAATATCAAATCAAAGCCAGTATACTGGTGATTGGTCCTGTAGACCCATAGTATAAAGCCAGTATACTGGCGATTGTCCCGGAAAGAGTTAATGCTCACATGTACAGGATGGGCACATCACAAAGTCCCACGTACCCCTGCAATGAGGGCGCACAGGCACCACACCATATACTACAAGAGTACGAAAATCTGCAACACCTCTGCACGCAATTATGGCCTGTACACAAAGAGATCGAAAGAAAGTTCTGGAGGAACCTAGTAGAGCTACAATTAACTACTTCTTTCGAAGACCAGATGTCACTGCACACATGACCATGACAACTCTGTCCAACTTGCATCTGACCTAGTCGTTAGATCTATCATACTGCTCATCACTGTGGTAACACAAGTTTGCATGATATGATAGTCCCACTGACACAAGGAAGCAACAGGGCCCACTAAACAGTTGTCATATACACACCATCTACAACTAATTAACGGGTGTCGAAGATTGCCTACCAGTGGGCCACAGTGTGAATACAGAGATGAAAATTTCAATTTGGACATACTTAGATAACAGACAGTTCAGGTGGTGGAGGTTAAGTGTAGTTAGGACACTCTAGTCCAGTAAGGCAATCTATATGGGAAAGACACCAAAACAGAAAGTAATCCCAAATCCACTGAAATCAAACTGGCATAGCCCTAAACTGAGGAACACGGAAAAGAAGATAATAAGTCATATTTTAACTCTTAGTGGACAGATTGTAGAATCACATTTTTCAGGATTACTATTACTCTATTACTATGAATTTGAACAATAGTGTTTCACAGTTCTGATCTGACTGGGTTTTTTTAATTGTTTAAACGCCATTGTTATATGATGGGGCATTCACTGAAAGTCTAAACTGAGTGCACTGATTTCTATAAATACATAAATAATTGTTGCAGATAACCCTCCCTACTGTTGCCGAGTTGGAAACTGTAAAATAACATTTTACCTAGAAAAGAATCTGGACAATCATTTGTGGAATCACAGCAAGAAAGCCTCTACTTGCAGTTATGATGGATGCTCACGAACATTTGATGACCAGTTACAGCTGGCTAAACATAGCAAATTTCACTATGGTAAGTTCAAACATTGGAGTGTAGTTTTCATTAGCCAAGTCTTCCTTATGTATATGGTCATTGTATCATTGTATTTAATTAATAATTAAAGCATATTCTGTGCAGGACATTGCTTGTCAACTGTTGTTGAATTTCTAGTCACTACCTGTACGCTTCATAAACATTGTCAGTGCTATGTGAAGCCAAGCTCACACCTATTTGAACAATTTTTAAATATATTATTTACAGGTCCCCTCCATTGCACAGATCAGCATTTCTAACCATATGAAAGGCTTAATTGTTGTTTTGCAGTGAAATCTCATCTACAAATCTCTCATCTCTTTCTTCTCCAGTTCATCCTAAAAATTGTGTTTGTGATATTGTGTCATATTTTACAGTGGAGAATGCAATCTTTAGCTTTTCGAGCCTTGCAGATCCAATTTCAGTGCAGCACTTAGAGCCTGAGTTGCCTTCTTAGCCAGACTGAAGTGATGCAGCCTACTATAATACCACCACTTGGAAGTGAAGTAATGTCACTGTCAGTTCTGATTCAACTAACTTCTGTCATCTTCGTCACTCAATCTTATGTGCCAGTCAAATCTATAACATAAAATCTACTTACTTAGTTGCTATTCTTCTACCATGACATGGTGTGCAGAGATTGACCACAGAGAACTCTAATGTGGAAGTTCTGATGGTCTCACCAGTGACCCATAAGAAAACCACCATGCAACAGCAAACCCCTAGTAGATCATATGCATATGAGACTTTCCTCGTGCGATAGCCCCACATCACTTCATCTATACAATTATAATTTTACCCCTTCTGATTAGATGTCCAGTTAAATTTTCCAAAGGCATGTCTTGTATTGTCCACTTACTGAACATTAGGTCATCTTTAACCCTTACGATCATAATTTAACTTTTATAAGTAGTAATTCAGTGCCTAAAGTCCTGAATTAATTTTGAATAAACTACTTTACATGACAGTTTAAAGATATTCACATTGACTCGCTACTAAAAGCCATGTAGTTAGTTAAAACACAAAGAAAATAGCCCAGCAATACAAGTAGAACAATATTCGATGACTTCAAAGGATTTGTAACCCTTCATTACATCTGCCTTCTTACAGTAAGCACGAATGTAATTTTTAAAATTAGAGCTTTACTTGATCTTGCGGAGCCGTATATTTTGTTGGTATGTCCGTTTGTTCTGCTAAAAAGTGAAGTAAATAGCTAATACTCATAAAATGATGTATTGGTGCACCCTGTATTGCTACCATCAAAGCTTTATTCAACATAAGCAGTTTCTCCCTCGTGTGCATTGACTAGGTCACTCATACTAGCATTGTTATGCTCATATTCCCCGTCATTGATTTACTATTGTCTATCCCCAGGTGAATGATTGTTAATCGCATTCACAATTGGCGTTAAGCGTAGGGGTGGTATCTTAAGCTGTCGTTTCAAGGCCAGATGTGTCGCCGAGGTTGCATTTAGTCTATTTTTGTTCAAGGTTATCTTAATGTTTTCTATCCACCGTTTTCTTGGTCTACCTTTGGCTTTACGCCCAGATATTCTTTTATTATATGCTCTTATTGGTATTTGGTTTGGCTTCATTCTCATAAAGTGACCGAACCCCATTTTACTTGCTGTCTCTCAATATGTTCGATACATGATATTATACCAACTCTTTTCCTAATTTCTTCATTTCTTATTTTATCTAGTTTGGTAACCATTGCAGCTTTCCTCAGACACTTCATTTCACATGTGACAATTTTTCTTTGCTGCAAAGCTGTTAAAGACCATGTTTGACATTGGTAGCATTGATTTACTGTCTATACAATAATTCCTCATTGGCTAGATCACTCATACTAGCGTTGTTATGCTCATATTCCCTGTCACTGATTTACTGTCTATACAATAATTTCTGTGATATAGAACTAAATAGTTTTTTGTATTGCATATTTGAATATTGGAACCCGCCGAAGACGGATGTGTTGGGCCATTGGCGCAAATAAAACGGCAACACAACGCATTTCCATTCTCTGGACTACATCCAACTGGAAATCTTGTAGGACCATTGTCCTGTTACAAGAGAAATCCAGGGGGAATTTGAGAATGAACGCTGAAGAAGAAGAAGAATATTGGAAGGCTGTTTATTACAATCAAAACTTGCTGTGTAAGCATGTTAAACTGCAGACGAGAAGAAGAAGATTATAATCAAACAGATTCTGTCTTACTTGTCCCGGTTGTGCTCACTTGTAGAAAAATCGCAACTTTTTAGGTGGAAATATGCTTATTTGAACTTCAAAATTGTGAATGTTGTGCAGTGATACTTTCTCTTTATATCAGTGTTTAAAATAAGAGCTAACTATGTTTAATAATACCTCAAAACTAAGAGTGAAAACAAGCACATTTCAGTGCCATAGGTCTGTAGGCATCAGTGTTTTCAGCCGTTTAGGATCAAGGGTTAAGGTCTCACTCCTTGGCTCTCAACATACTGTACTTATTGAAGCAGAAAAACTACTCCCATTTTTCATCATCATTAAGTGCTGTTTCGGCAATGAAGGTTGACTGCAACAGACCTCCAACATCCCCTGTCTTTTGTTTTGGTAGTGCACTCTGCTAGACTGTAACCTGTCCATCTTGTGATGTTACTCTCCCACTTATCTCTGCCTACCTCTTGCTCACCTCCCCTTGACTTTACCCTCAAGTAAGATCTTCAACAAGGTATCGTGTCGTTTGATATGTCAAACATTTTTTTTTTGCTTGATATTTCCTGTAATATTTCTTTTTTCATACAAAGTATTGTTAGAACCTCTTTGTTTGTTTTCTTCTCTTTCCATGATGCTCTCCCTATTCTTATATATATCCACATATCAAAGGCATTAATTCTGTCTTCAATTAGACTTACGTAAAACACAGGTTTATATATCGTCTCAATGGGACACCATAGACTATATCTAAAACTAGTGGGTAATGATGGGAAATGATGAGCACACAAGAAATCATTAAAATTACAATACACAAATCATATTCAACGTTTCAACCAAAAGGTCTTTATCAAGACACAAACAAAACATTAAAAGACGACGAATAAAAAAATTATCACAACGTCCAACGGAAATATGGAAATGAAATGATATCATTTCCGTTGGACATTGTGATAATTTTTCTATTCGTCGTCTTTTAATGTTTTGTTTGTGTCTTGATAAAGACCTTTTGGTTGAAACGTTGAATATGATTTGTGTATTGTAATTTTAATGATTTCTTGTGTGCTCATCATTACCCACTAGTTTTAGATATAGTCTATGGTGTCCCATTGAGACGATATATAAACCTGTGTTTTACGTAAGTCTAATTGTTGTTACGTTTCACGCAGTTACCTTGTATTAATTCTGTCTTCTAATTGTTTGTTTATTGTCCATATTTCTAAGCCATATATTAACTTAGAGTAGATGTAGTAGTTTATCATTATCATTTTTATCTTGTTTGTAATATTCTTCATATATGATTAAGTTATCGCAAATAATATTGTTCTACTCATGCCTAAGGTAGCTGTACTTTCAGGTTCCTATGCACATGATAATGTAACTGGTGTAATACTGTTGGTCATACAATACATCATTAACTACTTCAATATAATAGTAATATTGTATTAATCAGAGTATATTTATTTTTTGTGATAAACAAAGTTTTCAGGCATTAAATTACAGATCATATATTATTTGGATTTTTTTAATGATAGATGGGAAAATGAAATGTCCTTGGCCAAATTGTGATAATTGGTTGACGGAAACTGGACATCTGAAGCCTCATTTCATTGCTCACAGCCGCTCACTCATGGCAAATTTGGACTCTGATTTTGTTTGTGAGATCTGTGAACTTGCATTCAATAGCAAGTGGGGACTAATGATCCACAAGAGAATGCATGGGGAAGAAGCTGCAGGTATGTTTCAATTTTTTGTGAATATTACTTGTTCATGCAATAACTTTAGAATAGAAACTCTTTAACTATGATAACTTGATTACTTGTGTTAATGAAATCGGATTTACGGGACATGTTCATATTATTTTATTTGAACCCAAAATTTCATCTGTTAGAATGTATATAGTGCAATAGGTCTACAGTGTGGGTTTATTTATCTTTGACAGACATGTAGTGTAGTATAGATCTAGTCTAGAACAAACATCCTTATGTGTTACCTAAACTTCTCATGATATGACAACGTGTTCTGATCGTAATTCAAAATAAACACCATCACCAGCTGACATATTTAAAACAGACATTGACCTTTTTTACAGTAGAAGTTTATAACCAATAACGCACTTATATACTGCTGGTGGTAACTTTGAAAGAATGTGTACACACTGTGTTTAAAAGTCTCATTAACCCTTTCAGTCCCGGCTGCCAACCAGGAAAAACTCTGGGCTGAATCCCAAGGCAAGGGGAATATCTCTGCAAAAATAAGAAGTGATTGTGCAAGGAAATGAATCAAAAATGCAATTTGTAATCTTCTTCTTCTTCAGCGTTCATTCTCAAATTCCCACTGGATTTCTCTTGTAACAGGACAATGATCCTACAAGATTTCCAGTTGGATGTAGTCCAGAAAATGGAAATGCATTGTGTTGCTGTTTTATTTGCGCCAATGGCCCAACACATCCGTCTTCTGCGGGAATGTGTAATCAATTTGTATGATTCAAAGTCCAATTAACAGATAAATGGAAAGGGTACTGATCTGTGAAAATATCTTTGTGAATGTCATGTAAGACAGATTTACTTGTCATGTAACAAGCTAGAGGAAAAAAATGACCACCAGTTTCATGTCACCTTCATTTGCTTGTGTCAAATTGTTTTCTGATAAATGTGCTAATGAAAAGCAACAAAGCAGTCTCCCTTACACAGCATGACAACAACATGATATCCTAGTTCTTCTTTCATCTGTCTGATTAAGCATACACATAACATTTATAGAGATATCCAGAATGAGAATTGGCTGAACACACAATTTTATTTCCCAGGATTTGTTTTTCATATAGGTCTATTGTTTGAATTGGAGTCTGCCTGTAAAACTTATCCTAGCTTTATCAATGACAATATCCTGTTCATGTATCATTAGCTCTCTGGACTTCGTTAGAATAAGATCAGAGGTCTAACCTTCAGAATTACATCTAGTACTGGTGGCATGAATTTGGAGTTATCATTGAGATAAAAATATTTGTTTATACTTTGAAATATATTTCAGAGCAATATACTTAACACAAGTCACATTCTGCAGTTCACCAGTCGACAGCATCATTCTGTAACTGTTACCTACTCCAAACATAAAGGCCAAGTTCACATAAAGAAAGCCCTAGATATTATCTGGTGAAACAGGTTTCCAAAAAGGTCTAGTTTTTCTAAAAATTTTGATACTGGCATACACAAACACTGATGTGTTCTGTGCATACCCCAAAGAATAACTCACTTAGAAATAGTGAAAGATAGGCTAGTCCTAATCAAAAGCAAAGTAATCTGGATCAATGTCATTTGCAGGACCTGATTTCTCAGGAAATTGATAAATATACAAAAGTCATAGACAATATGACATTGACATTCTCCACACCCTAAATAATTTAGCTGTTACAATTCTCAATCGTTACTAGGTCTAAGGCCTACATTACAGGTTGATGATCGTCGCTACTTTCAACTCCCAAGTTCTGAACTAATTCCCCACCAGCATCTAATTCGTTCTTGTTTTCTAAAAATTTCATTAAAAAATTGCCTATCCTCATTTAAATCGTAAGTAGATCCATTCTAAAGAAGTTTTGAAAAAAATTGAAGGCTATATTCACAAATGCACAGCTTCTATGCAACACCTGTTAGCAATGATCAGAAACCTACAATGGAAGCCATCATTACCTGTAATTATGTGAGGGTTAAATTTAACATATCTGGTCATATGTAAATAGCGAAGAAAAATAATTGAAATCAATATGTAGAAATTGGACGTAAATTGGTGTTCTGGAAATGAATTTATGGGCAGATCCGACCACTCTGAAATTAAGTGGGTTAAATGCTTGTGGCAAAGAAAAATAGCATTTGCTGAGGTCAAATATAATTTCTAGCTATGAATCATTGATTCCAGTCACATGACTAGTAAATATCTTGTAGTTCCATGTCAATAAATGAGTGCATAATAATGGGCAACACAAATCTCCGACAGCTGTTTACAGATGGTAAACCATTGGCGACAATTTACTCTGATGGCATGCTGAAGACCAGGGGGAAATTTTCCATTGCCTTTGCAAGCCCAAGATGACTATTTTACTAAATGTGGCTGTAAGATGCAATGCCACAAGCTGGACAACTAACACCACACTGAACCTCCTTGTTCTCTTACCATGATATGCATTGCAGGTAGCAGTATTACTATTCTTTACTCCTCTTTTGGGCCTAGCAACACATGGTCAATAAATTGATAAATGGTAGGATAATATCAGAAATTGGAGAGACAGGAGCCTGTCAGAGTAAACAATTGGTCAAAGGACAGCTAGTATTGGAGGTTCATCGAAAATATGCTTTGATGCAGAAATGCACATAATCATATATATGTGTGGAGATGAATTCACCTAAGACTATATATATATATATATACATATGGATTAATACCAATGTTTTACAGAAAATTAATCATTATGACGAACGTAAAGAACTCACAGGTCATTATAAAAACAAACTTGGCAAATGTTCATAAACACTTTATTAGACTGTCTAAAGATGCAATGCAGCACTAAGCATACAGGAGACACCTCTCATGTGTGCACTCTTCATTGCAAAGCATCAAGTCATTTGCTTTGTGTTCACGATATTGCAGGATCGAAATCAGACTGCAGCTTCTGGTTCAATCATTTTTTCATAGGTCCCAGGGACTATCACTCAAGCACTTAGTTGCATATTCTGATTGATACTTTCAACGGGTAGGAACTATATTAAAAGGAACACAGTAAATATGGGTAAACCCAAGGAAGCTTTAAGTCAATCTTTTGCATCTTTTCTTTTAAATATTTTTTTAGATATTAGTTGAATAATGTTTTACATTGTTATTTCTGCTTTTCCTAAACAGCAAAGCCATCCTTATCACGACTGGCTAAGTTTGCATGTGAGGAAGATGGATGTCATGCTAAATTTGCAGACCAGAAGGGATTTTTTGACCATTTTCTGTTTCACTACACCAATACACCTACCAGTTGTGACTTTAATGGTTGCACTGAACATTTTCGTAATATGGTCACAATGTCTCGGCACACAAAGTGCCATTACAGTAAGAGAACTACATGTTGTATTTACACAGTGCATATTTAAATAATGTTAAAAATAGCCTTTATTAATGAAGAAATAACTTGATGATTTAGTCAAAATAGAATCATTGTTGTCATGTATACTCAGATAAAAGTAACTTTCAGATCCTCATTACAAGTTGCCTGTAAGGGATCTCCCAGGGATTCAGTTTGCTTTTCTTTCTCTTTCTACATGGAAAGGCTGTTTAACCCTCTCAGTCTCATACTGGACATTCCCAGACACTATAGATTCATTCCCAGAACAGCCGATTTTGACATTATTATCAAGTGACATATTCTTTCCAGAACATTGTTTTCATCATGGATGCTCTGAACACCTGTCTGTTCCGGGCAAGCAGGCCTGCATTGGCCAGAGACATGTGCATACATTCTTCAATGTCGTTGGTCCATCGTCTTCTTGGTCTTCCTCTCTTGTCTGGCATTCTGCCCTCTAGAATCAGCCATTCAATACCATCATGTCAATTTTGGCATAGTGATTTAAATTATTATTCTCCACTGTTTACATGTGACTAGACAGGCTAAATTTAGCCCTCATGTGACTAGCAGTAATGGTGGCCTAAATAGTAGTTTCTGTCATTTCTAACAGCTGTGGTTTCTGAACTGTGGAAGGTTTATTATGACCTTCAATTTTCTTCACAACTTAGGAATAATGGATCTACTTATAATTTAGATGAGGTTGATAGGCAATTTTTTTAATGGAATGTTAGATAAAAAGTATGAATCTGAAGTTGATGGAGAATTAGTTCAGTTGAAAGTAGTTCAGTTGAAAGTGAGGATTTGAAGTGCAGGCTTCCTTGATGATGTGCAAACCCACCGCCCCCCCCCCCCTCTACAACCTCACATCGTAGACCTAGTAACGATGATTCAGCTGATCGCCTGCAATGTATTGCTATCAACACAGCTGATCTATGTCAATATTGATCAATTTCACGAGAAATCAGATCCTGCAAATGACATTGATCCAGATTACTCTGCTTTTGATTAGGCATATGTCTGTCACTATTTCTACATGATCATTTTGTGAAAAGAGGAGAAATGCAGCAGCCCAACAGCGGAGAGTAGCTAGAAAGTCACGGATAGACCAAGATCCCTCTACAGTGGTCATTCCATACCTGAACTGTCCAAGGACATTTACAGCTCGAATAGGGCTCATTAGCCATCTACGAGGTGTGCAAAGGGTACTGATCTGTCCAAGGACATGTACAGCTCGAATAGGGCTCATTAGCCATCTATGAAATCATAATCAAGGACATAAACTCTAATTGAATTTTCAAAAGTGGATGTAACAAATGGTCATCATCACATGTGATGGACAAACAACATAAAATTTGTTCATGAGTTATTATTTGAGGTACACACAGAGCAAACCAAATTGTATGCTGGTATCAAAATTTTCAGTTCAGAACAATGAGATCCTTCTTGGAAACCTGTTTCACAAGATAATATCAAGGGCTTTCTTTATGTGAATTAGGTCTATATGTTTGAAGACTACACTGTGTTAGGACTTTCTCAGACATAATTTACTAGTTAAAGTGCATCAAAGCTATAAAAATAATCCAAATAAAGTGGAACCTCTCTATAGCAAATTCTTTTCTAACAAATTTCCCTATATAACAACAACTTTCAAATATTCTCAATTATATTTATTCTATATTGTTTGTATTGTAATTAACTAATTTTGTAAGTTATTACATACATATTTTGTCGGCCCTGACTAAGTTGATATAACGGGATCCCACTATATTATGTTCTTTCATTTCTCTCTCACTCCCTTTCTGAACATTGTTCTTTCAATATTTGTTTATATTTTTTGTTGCAGATGGGAAATTTAAATGTCCATGGCAAGATTGTAACAAATTATTTGCATCAGTATTCATCGTTAAGAAACATCTATACCGTCATATTTTGTCAAACCCTGTAATTGCCAACAACCGGATGTACTCATGCAGTCAGTGTTTTATGGTGTTCAGGTCTGAGGGAAACCATATGAGTCATCTGGAGCATCACAATGAGAAGTCAGGTTAGAGTTCTTCAGGCTTTTTTAATGTTAATATGATTGAGACTATCAATGTCACTACTACATATAACTGAATAATAATGTGGAAACATTGGAATGTTATTGGCCAATATTGCAACTTTAGGTGTGCGATACTAACATTCTCACTAGAGCCAATTTCTTCAATACAAAACTGGAGAAGAACCAAAATGGGCGTGACATGTGCTCATTCCTGAAAAACACATCCCAAAACAACAAATGTATAGTGAGATCCTTATGGAAAAACAACTCCCAGGTAAACAGAAGAGATGCTTTAAGAACTCCTTCAACATCACATCCTAGAAAATCATACTCAGAATCACTCATGTGAAACAGTAACAACCAGTAAAAGTGTTTATCATCATCAAGAACAATCAAATTGCAGAGGCACAGAAAATAAGTTTTGCAGAAAAGTAAACACACAGATGCTTAACTCTGATAATACATGTCCAGAACACAACATGGGATTCTTTGTCACAATTTGACTTTTTAGTCAGGTTCACAAACAAGAGAGATACAACAACCACAAGTCTGAGATTGTTGCCATGATCACTTGTAATTGATTGCTATTAAAGTGTGTTGCTATATTTGTATTTGGATAAACTAGGTCCATATTCCTACATTAAGAGACATGTTTGAACAGCACTCCGCATTTCCAAGAGACAAATGCATTTCCATTCTCTGGACTGCATCCTGCTGGAGATCTAGTAGTACTGATACAGGAGAGATCCAGCAGGAGTTTGAGAATGAACGCTGAAGAAGAAGAACAGCAGAACTGTGATATGACCTTGTTTTGAAGTGCTTAGTGATCATGTTAGGTGGCATAGACTCTTCTCGTAGCAAGCTGCATTCTTCTATCTGAGCCATATCCTTCACGGCTTAGGTTGTCTTGCAACATTTCCCAGTGGATTCCCAAACATCAGATTTCTGTTTGCAAAATATTTTTGTTCCCTAAGAGAAGCTTACAATAGTGACTAGTACTCACTTGACACTCCAATTATTAGGACACAGTGCAGCCACCTGTTGTTCCACCCCATCCTGTTGACAAACTTGTTTTCTTTCTTCTTCTTCTGCGTTTGTTCTCAAACTCCTGCAGATTAGCAGGATGTAATCCGGAGGACGGAATGCGTTGTGTCATGGTTTACAGTATTGCTGCGATATCTGCGCCTTTCGGCCTGACACATCCGACTTCATCATGGCTTTGAGTCACTGACCCTATATGAGATGGGACAGCCAACTCCATCCCATAACCTCCTTAGTCGCCGCCTTTTACGCATGCGTGGAAGGTAAACAGTGTTGCTATTCTTTGCTTCCCTTTGGGCCGGCAACACACTGGCTATCACTTGTTTTAAATCTCCCTATTCATCGAGTATTAAACTGTCTTAGATGGCAACTGTAGAAGGTATTTTGCAGTAACTCTATCTTACATGAGAAGTGCTGATCAATCTGTGAGATCATTATAGCATCAAGGCTAGATGCTCAGCAGACTTCACTGCTGCCAAAATCATGACCAGTCGTTACTCTATTGGCTAGTTTTTATCATGATGTAAACATAAAATGGTCGAATAAAAATCTGTCAGGGCGTTTACTCCTCCCCCCCCCTACTTTGTCCATATGTTAACGGGCCAGAAATTGGAGCAAAGAATAGCAACACTGTTTACCTTCCATGATGCATGTCATAAGAGGCAGCTAAGGAGGTTATGGAGTAGAGTTGGCTATTCCATCCCATATAGTCTGATGTGTCATGCAGTAAGGCGCAGCAAAGTTGCAAACTATGACAAGACACATTCCATTCTCCTGACTAATCCTGCTAATCTGCAGGAGTTTGAGAGAAAATGCAGACAGAGGCGACCTCTGCTTTACTACCTCTTTATTCCAATAAAACATATGAATTGTGTGACATTTTGTGTATGGGGGTGTCTGCAAATTATCAAAATAGATATTATATAACATTTTCAGATTATGTCTGCCCAACATGTGGCAAGAAAGGTCGTCACAATCATATGAAATCTCACAAACCTGGCAATAAACCTCGCAAGTCTCAGGAGTGCCAGCAGTGTGGGGCTAGGTATGCCACTATCAGCGGACTGAAATTTCATCTTTTGCAGAAACATGAGATTGGTACGTTTTTATGTCAATTTTAATTATTGAGTTTTTCAACTTCAAAATGTACACATACAACTTTCAGTTTGTCCTTGATATTTTTTTGGTCAAAGTAAAAAACTGTGAACTTTTTCCATGCCATGGAGGCGTGTAGAAGAATACAGTGTTGTGCTTTATTTGACATTGATCAACAGCATATCTATGGATTATCTGCTGCCCTTACTTTCTCAGAAAATCATGTACCTACTGAATCAAGCTGTTGGTGATAAATAAAATCATTTGAACCTTGTACCACCAGCTGAAAGCAGTGCACTATCCACTGAGCTACCATAGCTCTCTGTGTTAGTATATTAACACAAAATTGATTACTTCTATTTAAGGTGAAACGATTGGGGGGGGGGGGGGGAATAGTAGCAAGAAATACATTTTATAGAAAAATATGAAGAAAGTAGTTTAGGATGATGATGAAACAACCCCTTTAGTTGTGAACAAGTAGTTCTTGATAGCTCATAGCCTCTCTGATAAAAGCATGGGTTCTTCAGTTGTGTAATAGAGATAACACCTGGACTTGCACAGTTGCCTCAAAGTTGCCTATTTGTGTTAGGGACATGTATGGATGGATTTTTGTTTAGTCGCCAAAGGGAGGCATTCCAGTACGGGATTATCCCAGTATAATCACATCCTGCAGTAGACACTTCTGGAACAACTCTCATCATTCTTCTGTCTGATTTGTTGACCATTCCACAGTAATGGCACATCTAGCATTCCCTGTCACCTTGGAGGCTGCCACAAAAGGACAAATGTGCAATGTCCACTGACATGTATCTATTTGTCATCCATGGGAATCATTTGATAGAAGACAACAGTAAGAAATTGAGGCAACATATAGTGACGATGATTCTTACAGGTGACAGGTTGCCAGCATATCCCCCAACTTTCCTTAGTTACCTCCAATGAAAAGAAGACGGTGGTCCTATTTTGTCACACGGGAGAGCAGTTTAGGAAGAAAACGATTTTAACAGAAAAATCATTTTTGACTCTACCGGCATGTGAATACACTGGCAGGTATACACCACTAAGGGCCTGGCGATGTACTCATCCACCCAGATTGCTATGTCCCGATTCCTCAGTACAGAATTACACGAAGTTAAGCTCATATGACGACAGATTTCCAGCCACATGAAGCAGGAATACATCACAGCCTAAAGGTCAAATTCCTTTACACATTATGATTGATAGAACGAGGAGGCCAGCTCATTTTGGAAAAATTTTGACTGACCCCCATCATAGAGGGACAATGACTCAGGACTTGACAATACTTTTGACTTGAACATTTAGTTGCATGCCTGGAGTAATAGAGAAGTTCGACATTGGTCAATTGGTGGCGGGGCATGAGCACAGTAATCATATCTTGGCTGCAGTTGCTCGGAGCAGTGCATAGGTTGAAACCTACCTTCCTGATGGTGTGATAGTTATTCTCTGATCTGGCCCCGGGTGAGCATCTGGCCCCGGGTGAGCGGAAAATCCATAGACTTCCCACCATTTTAATGGTATTGGGTCAAAGGGCATGAGCCCATGAACAACTGGATCAGCAATCAACCAACCGACCGACACTTGTTCCAGCTGAAAATTATAAGGCACCTGAGGAGTTTACCAAGTGCAGAAATATAGATTGTAAATAGTTTTCTGGCTGTTCTTCTATTTTAATGTTATTGATCAATATAAATAACCCAAATTTCGGAGGATGACTGACAAAAAGGAAGTGCCGCAGTAACCATACAAATAGAGGTAAATGCAAATAAAGTAAATAGGTTACTAGAAAACTATCAATATAAAATAATAAACTATAGAAAATAACAATTAAAATAAAAAAAGAACAAATACAATTGTCAACGTGTCGGTCCAATTGGGACCTTTATCAAGACAACAAAAACAGTTAAGAACAAAAAACCATAACGAATATAAACAAAATGGATTTCTCCCACCAGGAAATCAACACCTAGCAACAACAGATCCAGTGCAATACAATTTCAACAAGTGCATATCGATGCGTTCAATGTCTAAATTATAAAATACCCAAAGATGAAAGATGCAGAACTAAAGAAAGGGGGACACCAAATAGTACTGCCAAGAACGGGGATGGGGGGTGCAAGTGGGCAATGGGAGACAATAGGGGAAAGGACAGAGAAAGACAGTGCACGTAGGAACGGGGGGGGGGGGGGGGGGCACAAATAAACATAGGGAACACAGAAATGTGCAAAGAAGAATAGCATTTGACAGCACAGGATAGACACACATCCAAACACAATCACAAACCTACACACATTCTACCCGACAAACATAGATAACTATAAATATAAGCACATATACTTACAAACATCCAGACATATACAAAAGTATATACTGATATCACAGCACACATTGAAACATAGACACATACATGTTCATAGGTATTCTTGTTCCTACATGCACTGTCTTTCTCTTTCCTTTTCCTTTTGTCTCCCATTGCCCACTTGCCCCCCTCCCCGTTCTTGGCAGTGCTATTTGGTGTCCCCCTTTCTTTAGTTCTGCATCTTTCATCTTTGGATATTTCATAATTTAGACATATTGAACGCATCGATATGCACTTGTTGAAATTGTATTGCACTGGATCTGTTGTTGCTGGGTGTTGATTTCCTGGTGGGAGAAATCCATTTTGTTTATATTCGTTATGGTTTTTTGTTCTTAACTGTTTTTGTTGTCTTGATAACGGTCCCAATTGGACCGCCACGTTGACAATTGTATTTGTTCTTTTTTTTTATTGTTATTTTCTATATTTTATTATTTTATATTGATAGTTTTCTAGTAACCTATTTACTTTATTTGCATTTACCTCTGATCAATATAAGCTGACATTGACATCAGAACCTTAAAAAACAGTTGCAAAGTGTATTTTTCTTTGTATTAATCATCCTTTGTAGTGTCCTCTAAGAAAGACTTGTTCAGTTTGACATATGGTCATGATATATTTCAAATATCTTATCCATACTTGCTCATTATTTTTGCATCAGTAATACATGTATCTTGTTGACAATTACTCAGGAAAGTGGACATTCAAGTGCATGTACTGTGGAAAGGGTTTTATCAGCAACCGGGAGATGCAGCGACACATTCCATCTCACACTAATGAGAAACCATTCACATGTGAAGTTTGTGGTGCCAGCTTTGCCTCTCACACAGGTCACAGGGCACATATGAGGAAACACACAGGTAGTTCCAGAATATGTTTTACATTAGTAATAATAATAAAAAATAAAACATATACTTATTGTCAGTACAATCTGGACGATCAGCATTGAGATTTGTTTGCCGGCATCAACTCACCTCATCCAAGACAGGCATAGTCATCCTAAGTCCAACTAGACTGACAACTGTTGTCCAAAACAATCGTAGAAAAAAATATGGGTTCAGAATCACAAGAGCATAGTGGTTGAATAATCCTCAAAGGGGAAGAGTTGAAACATAGATCATGCTTGTTAGTGGATTGGAAGTTTATCACAAACTAGTGGGAGGGAAATGCACCAGTTAAAACCCAACCTCTGGACATTGCCAACCTTTGGCAATGCTGCTGGTGGAAAGAACCTCAACTCTTTATCATGTGACATATTCTTTCCATAATAAATGTCTTCCTTATGGATTCTCTGAACATAATCAACAAATGCAATATAATTCAAGTTCAATTTGACTGACACCCATTACCTTACATGACCATACAGAGAACATTGGGATAGTCTCCAAAGAACACAGTCTGCATTGAGACCATTTTCTTACACATTGAAAAGCACCTTATCCAAAGACAGACGCATAGCATTGACCCAATCAAAATACCAAACTTGTCTCAGGACATAAATCTCCTCTAAGAAAGAGACTCCTTTCCCAAGACATTGTACACCACCACTAGTTGAAGCCTCCTGGGTATAAAAAGAGAACTCTGGAGTAACAATCCCACTACACATATGAAGTAAGATAAGAGCCAATAACTTGTAATTCCTGGTGATGGAAACAACTCCTCTTTGCTTCTATGTATTTCTGTGAGACTGGATTTTCAATGCTTCTTCATTTAAAAACAAAAAATAAATGAAATGTTGAGAATGATATGAGGTTCAATGAAAACTCAAATGAAAATTTTGATGATTTTTAACGAGTTACAATTTAAATCATTGTATTCAATATTTTGTAAGTTAAAACTATATTATACTAAAACTATTTTTGATGTGTTTTTATTTATTCTATTCGATATTTACAATTTATTATATTATTAAATAGCCTTTTTTTTAGTGTATCAAGGTGATGAATCACTTTCCTTCTATTGTGACTGGAAAAAAATATTACCGGTAGTAACCTGTCATCTAAGTAAATGTGATCAAAAATAATAAAACAGCTAAAAGTCAAAGTTGATTATTCAGTGTTATGATTTCTGGATACGAGATTATTGATTATTTAGTCTTCTAGTGTACAGATACAAGGAGATTGTTGATTAATCGATCTTTGGCATCCAAATACAAGGATATTGTTGATTATTCTGTATTTTAGTGTCCAGATATAATGAGATTGTTGTTGATTCTGTCTTCTAGTGTCCAGATACAAGGAGATTGTTGATTATTCTGTCTTCTAGTATCCAGGTATAAGATTGTTGATTAATCAATCTTTGGTGTCCAGATATATTGAGATTGTTAATTATTCTGTCTCCTAGCATCCAGATACAAAGAGATTAATCAGTTTTCTTACATCCAGATACTAACACGTTTTATTAATTGGTCTTCTGACATCCGGATACAAAAATTGTGTTCATTAATTTGTCTTCTGGCATCTAGATACAATAAGACTGTTGATTATTTTTATTCTTGCATTTGGAAACAGTTAATATACAGAACTAATGAATTACTATCATTCTCATTTTGACAGGAGAGAAATATGTCTGTGATGTTGAGGGTTGTGGAAAAATATATACCACGCCAATGTCACTTAGAGGTCACAAAGCACAGCATGCAGGCTTCAGCAAGACATGCCACCATTGCTTCAAGACCTACAAGAATCCCTATGGGCACAAGTGTAAGGCTAGCAGGGACAGCAAAAGGAAAATGGCTAAACAGGGTAAATATTACATTTGTTGATTAGAAAAACAAATTTGCATGTTTTGTGTTCACTTTATGTAAAAAAAAACTCATTGCACAGAGAGGCTACTGTTCTAGTCTTTGATTTTCATTGATTTCCCCACAAGCTTATGAGCATTTTTCTACCTGAAAATTTGTTTCTGTTTCCTTTAATCTTCATACATCTGCTTAAACATTTGTTTGTTTCCTGAAATTGCTAAATTGTGCTTTTGTTTCATGAAAGCTTAAATACCAGTTGACATTTTTTCAATTTTTGAGGAACATCATGTACTTGTTCAGCATTTGTTTGCATCCTGAGAGATTCACACACTAGCTAAACATGTGTTTCTGTTTCTTCTTCTTCTGCGTTCATTCTCAAACTCCTGCAGATTAGCAGGATGTAGTCCAGAGAACGGAATGTGTTGTATCATGGTTTACAGCATTGCTGCGATATCTGCGCCTTTCGGCCTGACACATCCGACTTCAGCATGGCTTTGGGTCACTGACCCTATATGGGATGGGACAGCCAACTCGATCCCATAACCTCCTTAGTCGCCGCCTTTTACGACATGCGTGGAAGGTAAACAGTGTTGCTATTCTTTGCTCCCCTTTCGGGCCCCGGCAACACACAGGCGTGTTTCTGTTTGAAATCTTCACATGCTTGCTGAATATTCTTTCTGTTTCCTGAGAGCTTCACATATCTTTTAAACATATGTTTCTGTTTCCTGAGAGTTTCGTATGTTGGCTTAACATTTTCATTATTTATAGTTATTATTAGTAAAACACTTTGGGGGGGGGGGGGGGGAAGGGGACACACTTTGTGATTTTCAGATTACATCTATTAAATTATCTTTCTCAACCATAGACCAAATTCAGACATAAGATATTTAACCTTTAGAATGCGCTTTGCTAAATGCTTCACCCGAATTGTGTCCATATCTTGAATCCTGAAAGCGAAATCCTTCGCCCAGTGCTCGGAACGTAAATAAAAAAAATAAAGCCAGATTTGTAATTTTCTTGAGAAAATGTTATGGCAACTCTCAGTAGATATATTATTTAACTTCCTGTTTTTGTTACTAAAATGGCGATAGAAGATGTTATGTGATTATGATTTTGAAATCCAAACAATCTACAGCCATCAGCATAGAAGTGAAGCGTCATGACAGTGAATCAGGTTTTATATACTTTTGTTTTATCGTATATTCAGTGAAATCATTATGGATTGTGATTATGAAGTGAAATTCTTGAGAGCTAAGTTCTTCAAATAGATTAAATAAAATAGACCACGGGGTTTTCATTATTTAAATATATAATATTCAACAGATTTCGAGCAACCAAAAATACTATAGGTCAAGATTTACATAACGATTTTACTGCAAATCTGTCTTTATCACTTTCTCACACATCTCGCATCACACACACAAACAAAACTTGCTCCAATATATGCAGAATTCAATTCTTTATTTATATATGCAAATATTATTTAAATATCTCTAACAACAAAAACGATATCACGATTTCAAAACAGCCACCAACGATTATGTAACATTTCCAAAAACTAATTCAGCTTTAGGAGAGACATTACGTAATTATAAACATTGCATGCTAAAGGTTAATTCTTTCTAAGGCAGTGGCAACAGGCTGTACACCATTAGATTGTGAAAGTTATATGGCAAAAATCTTCATATTGCCACTGAAAACATACTAAAGCAATTAGAGTTATCTCTCCTGTACCTTTAGTAGCGGGAAATCAATATCAGGCCTTAGTGAGACATTTCAGATGAAATAGTATTGAAACTTGCTTACTACCACACACACGCACACACAGAGAGAGCCTTATAAGTAATGTAGAGCCCAACCCATACATGATGTCACTGCCAGATTATTTATTATTTTGTCAATGAGTTAAATTTATGCAATGGCTATTTTTTATCCTTAATAGATTCCCCAGTCAACCCACTGAAAATTGGTGCCCAGACTTTCTGAAGTAGGGAGATATTCAGAATTGCTGTATTTACAACTGTGTAAATGTTATGTAACATACACTTTCAGCTAGCTTTTAAATGACTAAAGAGGATAATGCTTTTGGGGTTGACACCTTGTGTAGACATGGGTTCTTTTTCTTTTCAAGTTTCATTGTAACATAAAAATTGAACCTCTGATGTAAATATGCTGTTTTTGTTTTGAATTTATCTTTAGGACAAAATCAAGTCTTGAGACTCGCAGCATCAACTCTTGTGCCTTCCTTACTACATCCTGCACCACCAACACTGTCACAGCCATCAGTATCATCTTTAACACAATCTATGATGCCAGTTACAGCCTCCATGCAACATGCAGTGATCATGCCCCAGCAAGTGGTTACACATGCCATGGAGGCCCAGCAAGTCACAAGAACAGTTATAGCTCCAAATACACTCACCCACACTCATATTCTTCCCCACAATCTTACTCAGGGCATGCCACAAGTTTTGCCTCTTGGTTTGCCCAATCAAAGTATAATGCAAGATGGTGGGCAACATGGGTCCATGGACATGACAAGAGGAACATCTATGGATATGACAGGAGACTACACTTTTAACAATTATGTTGTTTTCTGGGATAGTCAAAATGTATCTTAATTTTCAAATATTTTCTCTTTACCTTTCACTGCATTTTGTAGAAGATTAAAAAAAGTCATTGAACATAATTTGAGGAAGTTACTCATATTTGTAGCAATAACGTAATGTTAGAGAATGTCAGCACATTCTATTTGCAAGTGAAGATTTTTTTTAATTAGGCCTGTGTGTTGCCAGCGCATAAAAGGGAACAAAGAATAACAACATTGTTTCCTACCATGCTTGTCCTTGTAATTGACTAATGAGGTTTTGCGTTGAAATTGGATGTATCAGGAAAAAAGGTTCAGATATCACAGCTAAGCTGTAAACTATGGCATAATGCATTCTGTTCTCTAGACTACATCCTACTGATCTGCAGTAGTTTGAGAATGAATGCAGAATAAGAAGAGTTGTTAATATATTGTTTTTGCAATGACATCAGATTAATATCCACACCAAACGTCAACTCTAAGGGATCTCCAAGTATTTCTGTTTAGCCTGAAAGTATATTTCTACCTATATGATGTTTCCTTTCATATAGCAAAGCTAAGTACCCCCTCTAAGTAGAAGATTCATCCAATAGGCACTGCACTAAGCCAAAAGCTGAAGTCTCCTGGGTATGAAATAAATCTTGGAGAAAACAACCCCCTTCCAATTGCACATAGAAAGCAAGAGCTAATCACTCGTAATTCCTGAGGTTCGAAACAGACAATAAAAACGCTAAAAGTAACTATCAGATAGGTCTCATTGTTTATCCTGGCTGAATTAAAGAGTAAATTCTTAATTGCATAGTACAATTTGTTATCAGAAAATTGTCTTTCATTAGAAATAGTGGTTAAATATTAATTTTGCAAAGTCAATGCAACTAACGATGGCAGTCTGAGGGACGGACAGCTGTGCTCCTGGCTGTGAAAAACTTATCAGATTTCTGTCTGAAATTATTGTGATATACCGGTATGTACTAAACTGGCACTTGTGTCAGTATTGAATTTTTAAGTATTCCATTATGCAGGTTTTGTTGAGTTCTTTCTTTCTAACCCCAGGAATTGCAAGCGAATTAGCTCTTACTTCCTACATGTAGTGGGGAGGTTTCTCAGAGCTTTTTTTCATACCCAGTATAACAATAAACGATGATGGATTGAAAGAGGTTTGAAATGCCATAGGGTTCTTTAACCTCTATAAGGCGGTTAATGCCAATAAGGGCACCAATATAAAGGTATAAGCGTTCTAAGGTCTTTTCTGAATGTTCCATGTGTACTTCTTTTGATCTGTGATTCTCTCCTCTTCTGGTTCGGTATAGTGGCTTCTTTTGATGTTGGTTGTATTTCCTGTGATGTTCAGTTGTATTTCCTGTGAACTGGGTGTGATTGGTCTCACCTGAAACCTTAACTCTCCAAAATTCAAAAAGGAAGGAAAACTGGTTCAATAAGTAGATATCTTTAATTGCAACTTCCATTCACAAACATCAACCACGTAAGAACAATCTAAGTTATATGATGTATGACACATTCATTCAATCTTGGTACTCACGAAACCTACAGTTGGATCTCTGAGCAATAGGCTAACCGTCTATAATTTCTGATAATTTAATCAGATGCCTACTATGACTATCAGTCTTAACTAACTTACCAATACTAAACAAACAGTTCGAAGTTCAACTGTCAGTCACTATGTATCTGTCCTTGAAAACAATAGTTCACAAAACCATTGTACTTTCTGCTATTGTTCACTTATTCAAATAGGGTGGAGACAATCTACTGTGTTAGACTTTGATAACCGTAATGTCCACACTCACTCTATTTGTTAACATATTCATTGGCTAAAGAATTTATAACTAATTAAGCATGGTGTGACCTTGATGACGGTAATGTTCAGTCTATTTGATAAGCTTATCCATTGGTTAACAAAAACCTATTTTGAGTATTCTTGATCCATTTCCTATGTTTGTCTCGACATGAGCGTTTCTCTCAGGTTTCCTTGTGTAGTTCTTCAGTAAATCTTTGATGAAAAACGTCAGCAGTCTGGCTCTTCAGCAGGACAGCATGGGCGCCAAAAGGCTTCCTTGCTGGCTTTCATCAGTAAACAAACTCAAAATCTAGGTAACCTTTCACACAGGTTAACTCGGTAAACAAGACCTCAATAGATGGAACTTCTCAGGCAATAATTTCATATAAATATGCTGCAACTTTTCAACTCTCTGGCCAGTGTAAGGATTTGCGAAGGATAACTTTCGTCTGAGAGATATTTCAACCCACCTAAAACCTATGTAATAGCTAACACGAACTCCGTGGAGATTAATGCTCTCGATATTTCTATTTCTTATCCGAACTTTATCCGAAATTACTGGAAATGCGACGACACAGAGAATCATAATTCTCCAATTTCCCATCTCCTTACTAAAACAATATTTCATGTAGAATAGATTCCTTCATATCTTAAAACTTCAATAGTACTTACGTAAAACACAGGTTTTTTAATGTTTCACTTGAACAAGACGGAATATCACTAAGGGGCTATGAGGTTTAAACACGAAAACAGATAAATGACAATACACAAGACATTTTCAACGTTTTGAACTGTTAGGTCTTTCTCAAGAATCACCACAGAGACACTAATACACTATTAACATGTAAACAATACAAAGTTTAAGGTGACAATGAAACATGTCGGGGGTCTGAAATTTGACCTTTATAATTACTCACACACTCGTCTCGTCAGTCTGTGATGGCCTTCCAATCCATCGCCATGCGCAACCTGTTTTTTACTCTTCGCCATTGTGCATATCACCCAAAGAAGTATGTAGATTGCACCTATCTCGGACAAGGAGCTTCACAGTGGGCCCTTGGATAGTGAACCCAATTCTCTCTGTATGAGCCCTGTTGGGCGACAGTCTAGTTGGGCTAGGTTTGCAGTGTTTTCAATGACAACGACTTGCTTCCCCCTCTACGTTGTCCAGAGTCCGAGTCTCAGCACTGCTTCGGTCGGAAATTCGAACAATGTACTCCCTGGGGAGTTGTATTCAAAGCTTTTTTCCATACCCAGAAGTGCATGTTCAAGTTGGTGCATCCAATACCTGAGTCATGGCTCCTACTTTGAATGGGGTCAATTGTGGTGGGACGTGCACTTTTGTGTGTTCTCGATCATGAACAGCACTTCCCCTAACCATTCTCGTGATGGACAACTGTAGCTTCGTTGCTACTGTATCGATTCACAAACACAACGCTGGCCTCTAGCGCATCTAGCCTTTTCCAGAATCAATATGTGCTCATAGGATCACCATATCTTCTTAGTGGGATCTATCCATATCTGGACATGACATTTGCCGCACCTCCAATGTTTTTGCATTCTTGGCTGACCAAGACGGAATGTACAGATGCCTTACGTTACATTGTTCCGATAGTGCTGCGATGTGTGTTGGTGTAGAGGTCTCCAAAATATTGCTTGTCTTTTTGCAGGCAATTCTCATTCCTTCTACAGCCTCCACGGACATGATCCTAAAAGTGTTCACGTACGAAACAGCTGTCTTTCTATTTCCATGGTGCACTATGGGGAGATACTTTTAGAATTTTGGTTATTTGCTAACTCTGGATCCGCCAATAGCAATGCGGAACCCTTTCTTGCACCCCTTTGTTGAGTTAAACTCATGAGACAGTCAAGGATAAATCCTTCAGAATAATATATCAATTTTCAATGTATAATAGGCCAATTTCCTCTCTTAGTTAATTCTGCGTGACATACACAAGTGGACGTCTGTGGCTATGTAGATAGATCGCAGACAACGGCAAAAAGGGCAAGCAAGTCAAGAAAACGTGGTCAGCTTTTAAACTGGTGGCTAGCATCTATCTATTAGTGGCCTGCTAGCGATATTGTTACAGACATCCACCGTTCAGTAGAAGTAAAAATTGCTGAATTAGTTACCAACATCGAAGTCGGATGTCTAGGACCATTGACTCAAATAAAATGGTGACACAATGCACTTTTGTTCTCTGGGCTACATCCTGCTGGAAATATACTAAGACCATTGTCAAGCTACAAGAAAGATCTGGTGGAACTTTGAGAACTTCTTTTGCGTTCGCTCTCTTATAACCACAACGAATAAATTGTGTGATTACCACCGAGGAGAGTGAAGTACGTTGTACTGCTAGTTCCACAGTTGAATTGTGTTATTTGCGTCTTGACTGGCATCGGTTACTGAACTTTTCTCATCCACGAGCCTGGTTCCGATTAGGAAGAACTCGACAGAAGAGTTGGACCCGGACTCTTTCCTTCTTAGACGAGGTGTCGTTCACCGACATCGTCAACACCTATTGCATTTCCGAATCTCACCACGCGTTTGGGAGCAAGGCGTGTTCTCGAGCTGAACAACTTTGTCCCAATTATGCCTGAGCCCATTGGGTACTGAACCCTTTCAGCATGTTCCCGGTATAGGAAAGCTTGAAAGTAGAGTTGGGCAAGGGCTGCCTTCGTTGTCCCGTTTGTGCCTGAGTCCATCGGATACGGAACCATTTCCGCGAGCACGTTTCAGGTATAGGAAATCTTGACATTGAAGTTGACCCAAGACTGCTTTCTTTGCCGAGCGCTCACGATTGGGTCTGGGTCTCTGCCCGTAAGAAACATCAATAACTAGAAGCTTGTCTCGAGATTACAGAGCTTGTAGTTTCGATTTCCTTGGAGCGTTTTTCCTTTCTATTTGCACTTGGCACTGCCCTTTGGAGCTGTTCTGCCCTTTCATTGTACTTAGTATGTTGTCTTTTCGTCTCTCGCCAAGGCTCTACCTTTTCGTGTCATTTTCATTGGCGGCGCCTCCGTGCTCGGACCGAACTAACTAGCATCACTGTGTGTCGACAGTGCGCTTGCATGTGTTGGCGCAGTGGTGTCGGAGATATTGACTGTCTCTTTTGCAGTCAATTCTCTTTCATCTGCTGTCTCCACATTTACGGACACTATCCCCCATAAGGTTTAGTCAGAATTAGCATGATCATTTCCGTATTTCTTTTTCCAGGGTGCACCACGAGGGGGTACTTTTTGGATCTTGGTTATCTGCTAACCCTGGGTCCGCCGAGAGCAGTGCAGTACCATTTGCACCCCATTTGAGAACAAAATGGGGGGAAAGATACAAGTAGACTCAAGGAGAGACCAGCCAGGCAAATTATAGTGTGGTCTCGACAGAGTTTGTGAACAGCAAACAGTACCCCTATACAATAATAGACACCAAAAATTCAATTTATAAAAGCCTGTCCAAACGATAGTGGGCTTTGAACTAGATCGCATGCAAGTGACACCATGACTACCTTAATGACTTTCTGAGCACACATAGATCCCCCTGAATTGGAATAACACCAGGACCAGCTGCCTTTGCCGTCTGAGCTCTGCACCTCACCGCCACAGATCCGACAAAATGTATTACATAATACTGTACCAACACTCGATTCTCTTGTACACAGAACATAATTTATGCTCACAAACACATTGTCAATCTTCGTATCTTATCTTTCAGTATTTCTATTGATATATGTGTAAGATATTAAATGTATTCAAGGAATTGTGAGAAATTTAATTGAAATACATTTCATTGTGTAAGTTTAGAAGAAAGTAATATATAACCCACTCGTGAATTGATAGTTAGAGCTCATTGTGTACAAAATGAGTGCTGATATCTTTTAATGTATATACTTATTTATATTTACATCTTTGATGTCCTTCAATGTAAACATTTTCTGTGAGATAATAAAGTATGGAAAACAAGTTATATTACTTTTAAGTTGTTTTTTTTTTCATTTCTTTTTAAAGCTCCCGCTGGAACTCTCTTGGTAGCAGGACAATGCTTTTAAAATTTCCAGGGGGTTGGGTGTGGACAGAACATGTAGGGTCTGGGCTGGACGTCCCATATAGTCAAGGACTCCGTAAAGTGCTCCACAACAGCCTCTCACAGTCCATGTGCAGCTGATTGCTGCTGCAGCTACTGTCCAGCTGATACTAAGCTTCTTGCATCAACATGCACAAACGTGCCTACAGTAACACCTTCACGGGGTACGCCTATCTCAAACAAAGATTGCTATGGGAGCGACCAATTTCTTTGGCGGTATCTCCTTTTTTATCTTTTCTTGTTTACCACACTTTCTTGTCTAATTTTGACACTTTCACCAAGGATCCTGAATGTTGAGGAGGAACATCTCTACAATGAGTGGAGCATGGTCATGCCTAATGTTCCAACTGCAGCGAGAGTGTCTTGCAAACTGACATTGCACACACACTCAAAATATTACCTAATCTTAAGATACTGGAAGCAGGGTCAAGAAAACTCATGGGGAATCTTGAGGCTCAATGCTGGGGGAAATCGTGAAGAATTAGGATGGAGGACGTAACACGATCACAGTAAATACTCGGCCATATAATGAAGGATCAAGACTTGCATCTTGATTGCTTATGATCAGCGGGGAATGCATCTCTGTGAACCCACCAGAATCCCCAAAAGCAAAGACTTTTCATGGAGACTTTATGAGGACGATTGACCACACGACCAGTTTGAGATAGAGGAAAAAATTCGCATGTCATTCTTTAGGATGAAGATGTCTGCGGCAAACAACCAAACCCACAATCCCAGCCAAACAAAAGCTACAATACGAGCTCGGGCATCGCCTCATTTACCAAACCTGCAAGGAAGATCACTCCCCTGCTCTTTGTGAAAAGTCAGCGAGAAGGGACTTAAACATCCTAGAACTAAACATAGAAGGCATACAAAACAAAATATCAAAAGTAATAAAAACATTACAGGAACACAATGTACACGTAGACCCCTCCCCCCTTTTTCAGGAAACAATACCAACACAGAAAGAATTCAACATCACGGGCTACACACAGCACAAATGTAAATGTCTAAAGTATCAAGGAATTATAACACCAATTAGAAATTATGTCCTGGTCACCGTAACCAATAGTCCTGAAGGAGACATAGACCACAAGAGAATAAAAATATGGGACAAACACAACAACTTGTATACATTGCACAATATTTACTGTCTCCTAATATCATCCACAAGTCTGCCAAAATTTGAGCCCACGGTAAAGAGAACCACAAAGCTGGCGACTTTAATGCACATATTCCAACCCTTTGCTACAATCGTCATTACAACAGAGGACTAGAGATTGAAGACATATGCAACAGCTCCATTTTAGCCCTATTACAGACCTTGGAGACACCAACACTCTGACACGGGGCACACAAGACCAGCCTACCCGATCTGACATTTGTTTCATCATAATAGCAGACAACAGCACCATCAAAGTCCTAGAATGTGTGGACAGTGATCACGAACCAATCCTAACAACTGTCTCCACATCACAGATCACGGTAAAGCATCTTGGAACTTTAAGAAAGTCAGGTACAGACAAGTAAATTTAAGTGTAAGGGATACGACTAAACGAAAGCAGATTAGTATACAAGAGAGAAGGAAACTCGATTTCTTCTAAGAGAAAAACGTGGTTGGTTGACAGATTGGAATTTACCAATTTCCATCACAAACAGCGAAATTAGAGGTCAAGACGATTCCCTAAAAATAGTATACGATCGACCATCAGTTTGCAGTAGCGAAACAACTAAGACTAATTGTAACAAGGGCGGCTAGAGAAAGTAGATTAGTTCACAATAATGAACTGTTGTTAACTCTTAACAGTAGATCTATTGATACAACTATTTGATTTCTTATTGATATACATAATTGATGACTTGATGTTGTGAACTAGTTCTTGTATCACAAAATAAACAGAAGTCTTCGAGTAGAAGATTCTGGATGAGATACGTTGCTTGTATCATGTATCGCTTGCATCAGCTGTTCGTGTTTGTATACACATCATAGTACAAGATTGAATCATTCAAGACAGAAACACTTGCTCAAGATAGAATCACACGATTGGTTCGTGTAAACATATAGAATCACACAGCCTCTTCGATATTTCCCTGTCACATGTCTACGTAAATCAAGTACTGCGACAAATCGTTGTGCTTTTCGTCCACAACCACCAATGTGCAAGAATCTTTCAGCGCGACAATTCTAGGCTTCACACTGGTAGTGTAACCAGGAATTTCTTAGATCAGCAACCTTTTCCTGTGCTGGATTGGCCTGCAAACACTCCTGATATGAACTTGATTGAACGCGCTTGGAAAGTTGTAACATTTGGCATATCCTTAATGGACACCACATAATCAACATAATTGCATGGGCCAACTAAAATATTCAGTGGCCAAGGATTTTATATAATCTGAGAAATAGAACCAGAATCAGAGAAAGACAAAGAAATAGAAACAGGGTGCCATAACGAAAACACAGTGACTTACCAACTTCTTCACCGAAACATCAAGATGGAAATTAAAAAACAAATAATATCTACAATTTTTATATCAATACTGTACTACCAAAGTCAAACATGATCTTTAACAGCTTCGCAGCAAAGAAAAATTGTCATATGTAAAATTAAGTGTCTGAGAAAAGCTGCAATGGTTACCAAATTAGATAAAATAAGAAATTCAGAAAAGAGTTGGTATAATATCAGGTATCGAACATATTGAGAGACAGCAAGTAAAATGGTTCGGTTGGGTGCAAAGGGAACGCATTGCTCTAGGCGGACCCAGGGTTAGCAGATAACCAAGATCCCAAATGTACCTCCACGCGGTGCACCCTGGAAACAGAAATACAGCAGCTCGAGCTGATTCTGGCCAAATCATTTAGGGATCGTGTCCGAGAATGTGGAGGTAACAGATGGAAAGAGATTTGACTGCACAAGAGACAGACAATATCTCCGACACCACCAGCATCACCCCATATAGCGACACTATCGACATACAGTGAAGCTAGTCAGCCCAGTCCGAACATTGGAGGGGCGGCCAATGTAAAATGCACGTAAAGGAAGATGCATGGAGAGAGACAAATAGATTTCATACCGAGTACAATGAAAGGGCTAGAACAGCGCTAGAGGGCAGCGCGAACTGCAAATAGAAAGTGAAAAGTCTTTAGGAAAGGGGAACTACAAGCTCCGTCAGCTCGAGACTAGCATCTAGTTACCTGTATTCCTTACAGGCAGAGACCCAGACCCATTCATTGGCGTCTGGTAAAGCAAGAAGACCTAATCCAACTCTAATGTCGAGCCTTCCTAAACCGGAAATATGCTCGCGAAGAGAAAGGGTTCTGTACCCGATGGGCTTAGGCAAGAAAGGGACAACGATGGTAGTCCTGGTCCAACTCTACTGTCAAGGTTTCCTATACCGGAAGTACACTTGCATAGAGAAAGGGTTCCGTACCCGATGGGCTCAGGCACAAAAGGGACAACGATTTAGCCCTGGCCCAACTCTACTGTCAGGTTTTCCTACACCGGAAATACACTTGAAGAGAGAAAGGGTTCAGTACCTGATGGGCTCAGGCGCTATTGGGACGAGGACGCTCAGCTCGAGAACGCCTTGCTCTCAAACGCGTGGTGTGAGACTCGAACTTGGACAAGGGGTACACGATGTCGGTGAATGACACCTCGGCTAAGAGGGCGAAAGAGCCAGGGTCCAACTCCTCTGTTGAGTTCTTCCCCTTAAGTAACCAGGCTCATGGATGAGAAACGGTTCAGTACCCAATGGGCACAGGCACAGCACGTCCAATTACACGAGGCAAGTTCATAGACAGTGGAACACCTCGTGCGAGTCAGACGAGAGCAAAAATCGTCTGGGCGAAGAGTCGCCACTACGCGTGCCTGTAGACAGATATAGAGGCTGTGACAGGCTAAGGGTAGCCCACCCGAATTGTCAAGGCATGCCGAAATCGGATGTGCTAGGCCTACAAGGCGCATAACGGTGGCACAACGTAATCACGCTCCCGGCGGAAATCGCACGGATATCCGTGATGGTTACAATGGAGCGAACGCAAAACAAACAAACAAACAAATGGTTCGGTCACCTTATGAGAATGAAGCAAAACCACATACCAATAAGAGCATATAACACAAAAATATCCGGGCGTAAGACAAAACATCTAGCCTTGAACAAACATGGACTCAATGCAACCTGAGCGACACATCTGGCCTTGGAACGACAGCTTAAGCTCCCACCCCTATGCTTAACGGCAAGTGTGAATGCGATCAACAATCATTCACCTGGGGAAAGACAATATACAATATTCAAGGATTTTTTTAAATACTGCAGATTTGATTTAGCAAGTGGTCTATAAATGTGAGAAAAAATAGTTTAAGTCAATTTTAAATCAACACATGCATTGATTCATGTAAAAACATGTTGATACGCATTTAATGGTTGCTGATATATATATATCAATTTTTTGAATGGATACCTACAGGTAAAAGAGCAAGAGGTAGACGAGAAGAAACACTCAGAAGAACAATACTTAGAGAAAGTAAAACAACCAATATTCATACTATTCAAGAACTACACAGAATAGCTTTGAACAGACAGAATTGAAGAGATCTGACCTCTGCCCTATGCGCTAACTTACATTTTATAATATATATATATATATATATAATAAAATATATATATATAAGTTGGGCTTTTCTGTGCTTTTATTTGTCTTCGAATCTGGGGACTTTTTAAAATATTGAGTGGTAACTATGATCATAGCGGCAACAACTGTTACCATTATCGACTATATATATATTTCCGGAAATTAAAAAGACGGAGGATGGTAAAGAAGAAAATTAAAAATTATTATGGTTATCGTTCTGTCTTCGACCACTAGTAATGCTAATAATATATTAATATTAACAGGCTTCAATTTTAATGTTTCAGGTACATTGAATGTAATTTACTAATTTTTGCTTCATTAGAATCGAATGTTAAACTACATTATCTTTCACTGCTGCTATTAACTATTATTAAAAATTATCCAATTATTAATTAAAAATCATTAGTCCAAAAAAACTGTCAAATTCTGCATATTTCCCCTTAAGGAACTGGAGGGAGGTATTTTGTAGCTGTGCGATAAAAAGACATGCTATTGCTGTCGCCACGCCATGTACATGGTGCGTTACTTTAATAATATATTCCCTCCCACAGAAAAAAGTTAAAACCCATTCCTTACCGGAGATCGAACTCTAGACGTCACTAGTGTGAGACCAACACTATCCTATACGTTGTGGCCCTTGTTTGCTGTGAGGGGTAGAAGAATTTTCTGGAGATGGCCTTCTCTGTGCTGTTTGTAAGCTTGTTCCTGTGGCTTCTTTGATTTCTGTGATCCGTCTTTTATAATACATTATATATGGTCTGGCTACTTTATAGATGTGATATCTGTCATGGCTATTTATTTGTGGCATCGGCATCCTATCTCTTGGTAGTCTAGAAGCGTGTGAAAACCACTTGATCTGTTGTCTTTTTATGTGTTCCAATACTCTTCTTCTTCTGTGGTCATGTTATATTGTTAGTCCTGTCATCAGGGCGAAGTCCACTGTCTTCTCCAGGTCAGAGCGGCTGCCCCATAGCTTTTGACTCACGTCTGTATCCTCTGGCCAGGTCTTCTGTCTCTGCTGTATGTTGGGCAGTCCTGAAGTATGTGTTCTGGAGTCTGGGTTCCAGATCCACATGGACATTCATCTATGTATGAGATCTTTAATTGGTAAAGGTGATCCAACAGTCAATCTGCAGTGGCCTGTTTTCTAGGGCAAAATATTGTGGTCTGCTGATATCTTTGGAGGTGATATATTGCATCATGTTTATATTGAGTTTCCGTTTGTTTCTTCCACTTACAGTGTGATGGTATCCATTGAAGGGCAATAGCTCATGATTTTTTTTTATAGGTCTTAGCTCATGTCTGATGTTCTGCTGAAGGCTTTCATTTCTGTTGCTTTGGATTGATTCCAGTAGGGATCTGCAATCTGTGAATATAGCTAGCTATCTTATTTGGTCTTGGTAGTCATAGTTCGTTGAAGACTTTCAATGCTTGATATAGCGCAACTGCTTCTGCTCTAAAGTTAGAGGAGTATTTTCCGGTTGGAAAAGCTTTTGATATTGTCTTCCCATCTTTGAGTCTTATAAAAATTCCACCTCCTCCATTCCTTACTGTTCCCTCTGCTGATCTGTGTAGACTTGTGACTCACTCTTTGGGATTGTATTTTATTTCTATCATCTCTAGTGTCAGTGCTTTTGGTGGAGGTAGTATTCTTTATTAATTATTCCAGGAACTTGTGTTATTATGGAGACGTTTTGGAGACTGTTGTCTGGCTCTTCAAAATCGATTTTAGTGTTTCAGTTTCATTTTGTAGGTTTGTGAGGATATCTTTATGTTGTTGATGGAGATGTGGCAGAAGCTGGTTCGCTTCAGCTTGTGGTTGATCTAGAAATTTGAGCATGCATCGGATGGTTTGGCATGCACTTAATTTTTTTCCCTTGCACAAGCACTCTTTCTTCTCTTCTATCATCCAGTGGGCGGATATTTACATGTTTTTCCATTGCATAGATTGGAGTCGTTTTCATTCCTTCTGAGATAAGTTGAAGTCCTGAATTTTGTATTATAGATAGGCAATCAGTATTTGTTTTTGATACTGATGCCCAGGCTGTCATTCCATATTCTACTGCAGGTCTGACTGTACCTATGTAGACTTTTCAGAGAATACTTCCATTTGCTCTCCAGCTTATGCCTGCAAGTTTCTTCATCAAGAATAATTTCCTGGTTGTTTTTTGCTCAGTGGTTATTAGGTGTGGTTGTTCCAATACTGATATTGTTTTGGTGCATATTTGTTTCTTTGAATACACTTTAATAATGAGCAAAGGAATTCAGTCCTGTTGCTCAGTATCTTTTATGAAATTCCTTAGGGGACCCTCAATAACTTTATTTCATATTCAGAAGACTCCAACTCTCAGCATTGTGCAATGCTTTCAGAAAAAACCTCCCGCTCAGAGGGGTTAAAAAATGTAATTGTATAGATTAAGTGCTGTGGGACTTCCACAAAAGGAAAACTTCACTATATGCATGTCATCTACTATGGGTTTGCTGTTGTATGGTGGCTGGTCTGGTGTGTCACTAGTGAGACCTTCAGACCTTTCACATGTGGCTCGCTGGTGTTATAATGACTGTTTGTACACCTCTTCTGCATTGTTCTTGCGTAGAAAGAAATATAAAAACAGACACTATTGACCAAAGTGTCATGATAATGGTCACAGTACTAACATAGAAACAAATCTCTATTTTTCCTCCCAGCAATATAATTCTTCACATTTACAAACTGATGATTACTTCCTTCATATGCTTGTCTCGCCCATGCCTTGTGAGGGCTAAAAAAGTGAAGAAAGAAGAGCAGCACAGTGACTTGCATGTCGGTGAGAGACTGAAGAAGTTTTTAGAGGAGGAGTTTGCTGTTCATCAAGGTCATAGTGATCCAAAGCCATGTTGAAGTCAGATGTCTTAGCTAGAAAGGAACAGATATCACATCAAAGCTGTAAACAATAACATCAGATTCTGTTCTCTGGACTACATCCTGCTAATCTTCAGGAGTTTGAAAATGAATGCAAAAGAATGAACGCTTGTCACATGATTAATGATTTTGTCATTGTCCTCTCTCACACACCTACATTTGTTTTTCTTAGCATCTACCAGAGGTTTTTCTTGTCTGTTGTCAAAGATTCACTCTCAGAATTGGATCAGTGGGGATTTCTTATTGTCTCAAGTGGCAGGGATCTATTGTTTAGATTGCTGTTATCTTCTATAATTTTGTGAGTT
This sequence comes from Meghimatium bilineatum, assembly GCA_034231615.1. NCBI lineage: Eukaryota > Metazoa > Mollusca > Gastropoda > Stylommatophora > Philomycidae > Meghimatium > Meghimatium bilineatum. The sequence continues at coordinate 49,858,320 of CM067322.1, read as the reverse complement.
TTGAAAATAATTATTTTTAATAAATACTGACAAAAGTCAGGTGTGTTAGCTCATTGATGCAAATAAAAAAGTGACAATGCACATCTCCATTCTCTGGGCTACATCCTGCTGGAAATGTAGTAGGATAATTGTCCTGCTACAAGAGAGATCCAGCAGAAGTTTGAGAATGAGCACTAACAAAGATAAAATATTACCAGTACTTCTAGAGATACCAAAGCAAAGTTTAATATAATATCTCTTTAGTTATCATGCCAACTAACATGGGAATTTATGCTTCTCCATGCAGTAGGAACTGTCGAGGGTGGAAGAAGCAAAGGAGGACAAATAAAGACATGGACAGACAACATCAAGGAATGGACAGGGCAAGATATTTCCACACTCATCCACATCGCTGAGGATAGAATTCGCTGGAGGACTCTGTGTGCGGAAGCATCCAATGTGGTACCCCTACGACCCTGAAGGGTTATGGGTTTATTGATTGATTGATTCCATAGATGTGATCAACCATCTCTCCCATAACTCCTAGTGTACCACAAGCCTATTAGATAGATAGTCATGGAAGTAAACCTAGTTTTACCTAGAACCTACTTAATAGCTCTTTTTACAATTTGTATCATTTTCTTTAAAAAGGTGGATTTAGAGAGTGTGTACTAAAACTTAAAGTTGCAATTGATATTGACAGGTTCCATGTTTATTGAAAAATTGATTAATTGATACAATTAAGTGATTTTTTTTACTCATCATGTGTTTACAATAAAGGTCTTTTGGTAGGAACGTCAATATTTGTGTGCTATCAGTGATTAACACAATATCACTATCCTTATCCACGTTTTACGTGTTGTATAAATATTATTTTCATCATCATTAAGTGCCATCTCAGCAACGAAGGTTGGCTGCAACGGATCTCCAACATTCCCTGTCTCTTGTCTTGGTGATGCATTCTGCTAGACTGTAACCTGTCCATCGTGTGATGTTATTCTCCCACTTGTATCTCTGCCTACCTCTTGCTCGCCTCCCTTTGACTTTGCCCTCAAGTAAGGTCTTCAATAAGGTGTCATGTCTTTTAATGTGACCAAAATATTTTATTTGCCTGATCTTTATTTCTATTAGTAGTTCTTTCTTCATATTAAGTGTCTTTAGCACCTATTTATTTGTTTTCTTCTCTTTCCATGATGTTCTCCCTATTCTTCTATATACCCACATCTCAAAGGCATCAATTCTGTCTTCTAATTGTTTATTTAGTGCCATGTTTGTGATCCATACATTAATATAGAATAGATATAGCATTTTATAATTCTCAATTTTAACTTGTTTGTAATTTGTTTAGATGTTAATATTTTCCTCATGTCATTGAATTTACTTTTAGTCATTCCTATTCCCTTTTAACTTCTGTTTCACATCTGCCATTATTTGTGACTATGTGTCCAAGATATTGATACTGCTTAGTTTCTCTCCATGTATGTCACCATATTATTTTAGTTAGTGTTTCAATTAGTAGCCCATTTCTACTTTTAAAATCCTCACACATTTGTATGTTACCACAGATTGGAGTCAGAGAAGTAGAATTCTGGACAGAATAAGAAGTAAAACATGATAGATGCATTTCAGAAATAATAATACTCAAAAATGGATAACGATAAAACAAAATGTGTCATTTGCTGGCAAGACTTGGGCAGTAAGAAGCAGCTGCTGCATGGATTGAAATGTTTGAGATTTGACGTTCATGAAAAACTTAAATCTTTTCTCCATCCACTAGACTTCATGACTTTGTACAATAAAATTGTTTTCCCAGAGCCTAGAATGTGTAATCTTTGCTTTGTCACAATCAAGCAGATACCAAAGGGCATAAGCAAAATGCAGGATTTTCTAGGGGTTCCCATTAATCTTAGGCTGTACAAACCTCACAGAAAAGATTGGGATGTAAATATTGAAGATGCAGAGCAGTTAGAAAGAACTCATCATCAAAGCTTAACAGCTTCTCAGTGCTACAGTTCTGATACTGAAAATAAAATACAGAAATTAACTGTTAAGTGCACAAATGGAGATAATCATATGCCACAGTCTTTAGGTGCAACCACTTTGACAAAATCAAGAAGTTTAAACAATTTAAAATCAAAATTACATGAAAAAACTAAAAATACGAGAAATCCATTATCACACAATTTACTTACAAAGACTAAAAACTCAAGGAATACAAAATATCAGCCAGAGGATGAAGAGAAAGAGCAAATGGTTACATCCCAACATCCTAGAACACATTTGATTTCTGAAGACATAGCAGCGAAAACTCAGCATGAAAAGGTCATAAAACCTGTGAAGTCAGACAATAGCCAAGGTTTGTGTTTATTAAGATTTGTTGTCTCTTTTTTGATAATATAATAAATATGTCTTTAATTGTAAATTTATCATTTTTAGGGGGATGGGGAAATGTCATTACCAAACAAATCAAGTGCAGAGATGCGCTAAGTTTATGTCAGGGCCATGAACCACATTGGATAAGTCATTGTTTCGCCTCTCCATTGGATCTTCTAGATTTGTTTAGAGAATTGATAATAGGTAGAATTGCATCACAACTATGATCAGACATGCAAAATTTTGAAACACAGGGTAATGAAATTTTGCTAATCACTGGAAGTTGATTTATGTGTGTTTTCTTGTATGCTTCCAGTGATTTGCAAAATTTTATTAAACAGTGTTTCAAAATTTTGCATGTTAGACCTCTTAGCCTAGAAAAGAGGATAACACAATCTCTGTTGTGGTGAAGTTTGCTGGAGTTCCATATCACTGCTTTTGCGATCTATTAGTACAAGACATAACGCTCTGATATTGAGGACACAAGAAATAGGAGGGACAGGCAGTGTCACCAGTTTGACACACCAGGTAATTTTATGACCATTCATGGGCCAAGAGTTAAATTCAAGGAAGATGAGAAATTCCAAGAGAGAAAAGAACTGACTTAAATAAATGAATAGTCCTACAGTGTTTTATATTAAATGTTATGTAAATCAATACATATAGATTTTCACACTAGTCATGAACTCCATCAACATATCTTTCATTCTCAATCTAAACACATTGATTGTTGAATATTTTACTTTCATTATTTTAATTGTATTAAAAATTAAAGTTCTTACTATGTTCTCATTTCATATATAACATATATACCAGGTTGTTGTGGTGTAACACACACAAAAACTTGAGGTTGTGTTGGCTGGATTACCAGAACCATGACCTCCACTCTTTTTTTAATGGTTGTTAAGTTTTGATATAACCAAATTGGACTAACATCCATGGTTGAAAAGAGCATACCTCACCACAAGAGGTGCATTTTATGTAACCAAAGGCAGGTATACCCCAATCACAACCTCCACTAGTGATATATTACTATAGTCCGTTCAGAATCGTTTGCCGAGATGTTATGATTTATAATTCAAAAAGTTCTTGATGATTTCACATGAATTTTGGCATACTTTGTTAAAATGTCCATGTCGCGAAAACATATGTGTTACTTGATGTCTAGCTGTAACGGTTATTTGAAAGCGGCGAATTCTTTTGATGTTTGCCCATGTAAATATTATTTCGACCATAAACAAAATATTTTACAGTAATCTAGTGCAATGATGACCCATAGGCGTGTCCACAAAATTTTACATGGTGGCAGGTGTAAAAAAAATTTAAAATATATCTTTTGTTCGTAGAGTCAATTTGATATTGTTCCATGCTCTTGGTGTGAGTTTCACAAATGTTGTCGCTGCCTTTGAAATAAGTACATATATTTCTTCATGTAAGGAAATTTTGTCTGTAATAGTTGATCCAAGATATCTGAACTTCTGTATTGAATCAAGCGGGCTAATTTTTATAAGTAATGGTTGATGGTTTGCTTATAACATTTTTTTGAATTGCTTGTGTGGTATTGAGCAATGAAATGTTTTACAAATCAACTTGTAAATTTTGCAAATCAAACTTTTTTTAGTGTAGACTTAATCAGAGTAATGATCATTCATAATCAGACGAGTCAAATAGGTCGATTACTGTTTTCGGCTGAACAAACAACAAACCTTCCTTTTTCCAATATTCCTCTTCTTGGCGTAACACATGATCCTCACATTTCACCCAGTAGTCTTTATGTATATTTGATAGAGCCTGATTTGTAAGAGTCTCAATATCACATAATTTGAAAGTTGTATTTGTAGATGCTACGTGTCCTTTAACTTTTGCCCAAATTAGCTCTATAGGATTTAAGTGTGCATGATATGGAGGTAGTCTCAAACATCTATGACCATGTTCTTCAATTAACTTGTCTATTTTAAATATCTTTGTTCGTTGTGTCTGTTTTACAAGGTTAAGCAATTCGGGTTTCAAGTACCTGTCGGTAAATGGTATGTGTTCTTTTATGAGCCACGTTTTGATTGCATCTTTTGTACTTGATGATGTTGGGATTCTATCTTCTACGTTCACTACGTTATGGTATGAAGCATTGTCCATTATCAGACAAGAAGGTCTATCTAATATTGGAAGAATACTTTTTTCGATCCAGTCTTCGAATATGTGCCCATTCATTTCGGAGTGGTAGTCTCTATTGTCAATGGATTTTGAAATGAAAATTAGATGAGCATTCTGCAACAACCCATTATGTCTGCTACCTGCATGTGCAACTATCAAACGTTGCCCTTTACTACTTGGTACTGATCTTTTAATACTTCCATCTGCTAACTGCCATTCCTTTTCATTTGTATGATGAGCGTTGATCCAAGTTTCATCTAAATACACAATATCATAACCATTCTCGCGCATTCCCTTCACGTAAATACTTGCTTCTAAGAGCTACCAGATGTGGCTTTTCACAAATAATGTTTTTTCCACCAGCATACTTTCTAAAGGTGAAGCCTGCATTTCTTACAGTTTTCCATAATAAAGTTTTTGATATTTCAATGTCGTTATTAGTTTTCAGCCAACTCTTCAACTTTCTAAGTGTCACTTCTTCGTTTTTATCAAACATTCTACATATTTCTCTTTTTACTAGGTCCTTATCGAAACTGTCTATCTTTTCTTTCCTTCCTTGCTTTCGTGAATTTGTTGGCAATAAATATCCGCTTGCTTCCACTATTCGATCAAATGAACGTTTACACAAACCTAAAATATGCATTGTTCTCTTCTCAGGATTTGATAAAGAACAATAAAGATGTCCCTTTTTACGCTCTCTGCAGAAGTATTGATAAATCTTTATAGCAATGTTATGCTCAGTAAAATATTTCGCTTTCAGATTCATTCTCACATAGACTTGCAGAAGGTAATATGCTTAGTGCCGCCTACATTCTGTAAATATTGAGACGTGCCTCTGACTTGTGACTTGAAATCGAGTCAATATCCGTTTTTGATTTCACATAATTCTAAGTTCAGGAAAAATAATATTTGGTGCAAAACGGGAATTTCCATATGTAACATTGCTTTATACAAATGTACAGTGGAAACAACTACTTTTAGAACGGTGCACATTCTACCGTGAGGGTCATGCCTTTATATTTAATAATCAGATGTGAGATGTAAGCATCTACATAATCCAGCGGTTGTTTATAATTTAGATTAACTTTTTTTTAATATAGGTTAAATAAGGTATCTTTGATACTGGATCACATTTCTTTGATAAAAAAATATTTCTATAGCGACATTATTATTCTAAACCTAACTTCAAATGATCAATCCAAATGAACAATACGTTTTTAATAAAAATAATTTAACATCTCGGCAAACGATTCTGAACGGACTATAGTAATATCCCAGGGGCATGTTGGCTGGATTTCCAGAACCACTTCAGCAATTTTTTTATGATTAAAGCGCTGATAATAACATAATTGGTCTAACATTTACAGTTGAAATGAGCGTATCTCACCATAAGAGGTAATTTTTATTTAATAAAACTATTTCTTGATGGTTGATAGCTCTGATATAAACAAATTGGAAAAGTGCCAGAGCTTGAAAGAAGCATAACTTTTATAATAGGAAGGAATTGCCCTGATATGGGCAATAAATATGTCAGGTTTGACTGTGCTTAAAAAGCCTGCTAAGAAGTCAATAACTACAAGTCTCATCAATGATACCTAATTCAACCCTTTCCTCTGCAGGCTGCAAGAGAATAAAGTCCTCTCCACAGTATAAGTCTACCACTTCATGACATTGCACTCTGTAGGCACATTAAGTTAAATAGGCCTCTGTAAAAGATTTTTGAAGGAAAGATCTGGTAATCCATTATGAAAAAACAGAGTTGCCATAAACATGATCAGAAATGTAGTAGAAAATCATTCATACATGTCATAGAGAGAAGAGTACAGTTTCTACTTCCCTGGCATCAAAACAGTGTTTTTTTTAACAAAGTGCACATTTGAAATGTACCTTTCTACATTGTATTCCCCCAGCTTGTAGTATCAAAGTGAATGACTTACTTGTGTGTTGTCAGGGCTCGAAAGAAAGGAGGTGCAAAGAATAGTAAAACTGTTACCTACCATGCATGTCATAAAAGGTGACTAACAAGGTTTGGGGGAGGGTGTAGTTAGTTATCTATCCCAAAGGTAAAGGTATGTATGTTCCTCATCCCACAGAGGATCAAAGTAACCCAGAAACCATGTTGAAGTTCGATGTGGCAGGCCGATAGACGCAGATATCACAATCAGGCTGTAAACCATGACACAATGCATTCCGTTCTCCAGACTATATCCTACTAATCTACAGAAGTTTGAGAATGAATGCAGAAGTAGAAGAAAGTGAATTACTCAATTCTAAATTAGACCAACATTTTAAATATATAGGAACAATGATAATATTAGATGAAAGAAATTCAAAGTAGATCAGATAGAAATACCGCCAGTTTGCTGTTAGGGCCCAAAAGGGAAGCAAAGAACAGTCATACTGTTACTTGCTAAGGAGGTTTTGGGGGTGGAATTGACTGCCCTATTCAATAGAGGGTCAAAGTGATCCATGGTCTATGCTGAAGTTGGATGTGTCAGCCCGAAAGGTGAAGATACCACAGCTACGCTATAAGCTATGACTACACTCTGTGGACTACATTATTCTAATCTGCAAAAGTTTGAGAATAAACAAAGAAGAAACAGAGTAGAATGCAATGAAGAGCACACTCTACTGTTATTAAATGTGAATAAGAGAGTTCTTCATTGTTACACAACACCGATTCTGACATGCTTCACCTCATTTGTTCTCAAACTCCTACAGGTTAACAGGATGTATTCCAATGAAAAGAATATGTTTTGTCATTGTTTACAGCTTGGCTGCAATATCTGCACCTTTTGGCCTGACATACCTGACTGCAGCATGGCTTAGCCTTATAGGTTACTTTTGGTAATGTTGCACTGATTTCAACTGATGAAACTTTTTTACCTTTTTGGGATGGGGCATCTAACCCCCCACCCCTAAAACCTCCATAATTGCCTCTTGTAACATGCATGACGAGTCACAGTGTTGCTATTCTGTTTCCCCTTTTGAATCCAGGCAATAGATGTGTAAAATATGGATGCAAGTCTCGGACAATAAATAAATAAGAGAAAAATGCTATAAAGATGTGCTTTTATAGAAGAAACCATGATAATGCAATTCATTCTTTGGACTACATCCTGCTAATCTGCAGGAGTTTGAGAACTAATTCAGAAATCTTAAACTCAAAACTTGATTAACTAAAATAATGTTTTCTATCCAATATTTATATCACAATATAATTTCCTTCAATTCTCAGAGAATGCTTGTACAAGACTTGCTGTGGATGAAAGGACTGATTCATCATTTGAAATTAGTGCAACATTACCAATCTCTAAAACTCATAGTCGAAGGAGCAGCTGTACACAGACATTGGCAGAGAATGAAAACTGCAATGAACCAATACTTCCCATAGATTTTAATATTCCATCCAGAATAAATTATAAAAATAACAGACAGTTGAGAATTGCACGGTCCATATTTAACTCAAATTCATTTGTGACTAGAAGCTTGACAAGATCTAGGAGTGCACAGAAACAAAGAAAATCTAGCAACATAAGCTCAGAAATATCATTGCTAAGTCACCCAATTGTTAATCACACCAAGCCAGTAGTAGAATATAAAGAGATGGGTATCTCTAAAGTTGGGAACATAATTCATGAGACAGTCTGCTCAAGCTCTCCAGTACATCATGAACTTGCAGCACAACCTCAAAATGTTAATGAATTTGCAGTGTCACTGTGTAAAAATTCTGATTCTCTTAAAAATGGCATAGCAAAAATTAGGAAAACAAAAGTAAGATCTGACTTCAAAGCACAAAGTACAAAAATAAACAGTAAGAAACGACAACAAAAGGAACAACTTGAAGAAACAGTAATTTGTACAGTTCTCAGGACTGACATACCAGATAGGCTCAGCAAGTTGAAGTCTCAGAAGAAAATACAGGAGCCCACAGAAAAGGTATTGTGTCAGTAATTGTGGTTTGACATGTGCTAAAATTCAAGTTTGGTGAAAATACATATGAAATGCATTTAGTCCACAGGTGGACTGATTGTGAAAATGATATATATGCTCGTTATTTTTATATATTTAAAATATTTATTGTCTATTGTCTGTCCCCAGGTGAATGATGGTTGATCGTATTCACACTTGCTGTTAAGCATAGGGATGGAAGCTTAAGCTATCATTCCAAGGCCACATGTGTCACCATGGTTGCATTTAGTCATTTATTTTCAAGGCTTTGTTCAAGGCTATCTTGATGTTTTCTATCCACCGTTTTCTTTGTCTATCTCTGGCTTTACAACAGTATATTCTTTTGTTATACGCTCTTATATACTGAGTTCTGCAGTGCTATATAACCCCTATGCTAACATATGGATGTGAGTCTTGGACAATAAACAAACTATAAAGTGGGAAATTGGAGGCAGTAGAGATGTGGTTCTATAGAAGAATGCTGAGAATACCATGGACTGCCAGAAAAACTAATGTAGATGTGTTGAAAGAGTCAAATGCGAAACGGACCTTAATCAATAATATAAGAAAAAGACAATCTTCTTTTTTTGGCCACTTCATGAGACAGGCAGACTTGGAGAACATAGTAACAACAGGCAAAATTGAAGGCAACAGAGACAGAGGGCAACAACGTGAGAAAATATTGGACAGTTTGACAACCTGGCACGGCAGGGCAACAACGATCTTGATACATAATACTGTGGACAGAGAGCTGTGGAGAGTCATGACCACCTGATGATGATGATATGTTCTTACTGGTATTTGGCTTGAGTTCATTTTCATAAGTTGGCTGAAACATTTTACTTGCTGTCTTTCAATATGTTCAATACATGATATTATACCAACTCTTTTCCTAATTTCTTCATTTCTTATTTTATCTAGTTTAGTAACCTTTGCAGTTTCTCTCAGACACTTCATTTCACGTTATATTTTCCTCTGTTGCGAGGCTGTTAAAGACCATGTTTGACAATGGTAGCAGAGTGTTGGTATAAAAATTGTAGATATTATCTGTTTTTTTAATTTCCATCTTGATATTTGGGTAAAGAAGTAATGATGAAAGTTGGTATGTCACTGTGTTTGCATTCTGGCACCGTGTTCCTATTTCTCTGTCTAGCTTGCCATTTTCTGAAAAAATGCTGCCTAAATATTTAAATTCTTTGACTTGTTTCACTTTGGTGTTAACTATTGTTATATCAAGACACAGCTGCATTTTATCACCAAGCCTATTAAAATCTACACAGAGAATATCTTTAAAAATATAGAAGAAATACCAGGACTCAAGATCAATGGGAAAATAATAAACAACCTTAGATATGCCAGTGACACTGTTCTTTTAGCAGAAAGTGAACATGAACTACAAAGACTAATAGATCAAGTCAATAAATCAAGTAATGAATATGAACTGGATATAAATATCCAAAAAACAAAAACCATGATAATCAGCAAGGACACAGAAGAACAAGAGTTAAACATAAACATACTTGGAGAGAAACTACAACAAGTAAAACATTATCAATATCTTGGACAGAGTCACAAATGATGGCAGCTGTGAAACAGAAGTTAAAAGAAGAATAGGAATGGCCAAAAGTACCTTCAATGACATGAGGAAAATAGTAACATCTAAACAAATAACAAACAAGTTAAAAATGAGAATTATAAAATGCTACATCTATTCTATATTAATGTATGGATCACAAACATGGACACTAAACAAACAATTAGAAGACATAATTGATGCCTTTGAGATGTGGGTGTATAGGAGAATATGGAGAGCATCATGGAAAGAGAAGAAAACAAATAAAAAGGTGCTAAAAACACTTAATATGAAGAAAGAGTTACTAAGAGAAATAAAGATCAGGCAAATAAAATATTTTGGACACATTAAGAGACATGACACCTTATTGAAGACCTCACTTGAAGGTAAAGTCAAAGGGAAGCAAGCAAGAGGTAGACAGAGATACAAGTGGGAGAGTAACATCACAAGATGGACAGGTTACAGTCTAGCAAAATGCACCACCAAAAACAGAGACATGGGATATTGGAGATCTGTTGCAGCCAACCTTTGTTGTGGAGATGGCACTTGATGGTGATGATGATTGTTATATTCACTGGTGTTGCAGACTTTTCATGTTGTACTTTTGACATGCTTATAGCAATATCCGTTTGAGATGCAGGTATATAGAAGAATAGGGAGAACATCATGGAAAGAGAAGAAAACAAAGAGGTTAAAAAAATACTTCATATGAAAAAAGAATTATTAATAAAAGTAAGATCAGGTAAATAAAATATTTTGGACACATTAAAAGACATGATACCTTGTTGAAGACCTTACTTGGGGGTAAAGTCAAAGGGAAGCGAGCAAGACGTAGACATAGATACAAGTGGGAGAGTAACATCACAAGATGGACAGGTTACAGTCTAGCAGAGTGCACCACCAAAACAAGAGACGGGATGTTGGAGGTCTGTTGCAGCCAACCTTCGTTGCTGAGACGGCACTTGATGATGATAAATAGAAATGCATTGATGTGATTTTGCAAACTTTTCTTATCATTTTATATTAGACTTTGATCGTCTGCAAATAGTAGTTCATTGATTTCATTATTATATTCCTCATCGGGTTTATTTGCAATGTATTTCTCTTTGTTCATGTGAGCTTTTATTACCGGTATTCTGTCTATGTATAAGTTGAAAAGTAGAGGTGAAAGCACACAGCCTTGTCATATATATATATATATATATATATCTATATATATATGGTAGCTGGGTGTAAGGCGGTACAACAGGCTTTTTCAAGCATGTGGGTATTTTCGGCAGCACACATGACTAGGTCAGGAGGCAACATTCGAATCTGTAACGCAATGAAGTTTGATAGGTCAAGGACAAGTCAATTTTCAAAGATACAGAAAAATATTTTTTGCTATGTTTAATCATTTTTTTTCCTTCAATTTTTGTATCATTAATATTGTGGTTTTTTTTAATGTTTAAACTGAAATATAAGTTGTGTTGTTAAGTCTCAGGCACATTATCTTGTCAGGCTACTTTGTTTTTTCACCGAAATTTGTGATAGTTGCTAAAATTGCAATTTGGGGTAAGATGGTGCATGTATATAGGTGTCATGTGACGTATTCCTTCCAGAACGTTGTCTTCCCAATGAACTCTCTGAACCTCTCTCTGTCTTGGGCGATGTGGCTTGCATTTTCTAGCGATGTATTCATGTTATCTTTAATGTCGTCAGTCCATCGTCTTCTTGGTCTGCCCTTCCTCCTCTTCCCAGGTACTCTTCCCTCCATTATTTGTCTTTCTAAACAGTTGTGTCTCTTTATATGACCAAACAGGTGTAGTTTTCTTTTTGTTATTGTGTTTAGTAACCAACACTCTGGAATCTTCAATGTGTTTATAATATCTGAGTTTCTGATTTTATCCTTCCATTATATTCTATGAATGTGCCTAGAAATTTCCAATGGATTAATCTGTATATAGGTGTATATACATATATATATATATATATATATATATATATATATATATATATATATATATATATATATATATATATATATATATATATATATATATATATATATATATATATATATATATATATATATATATATATATATATATATATATATATATATATATATATATATATATATATATATATATATAATTAATAATATATTTCATTAGTTGTATTTAATGTTCACAGATTCCTGAGTCAGATCATGATAGTTTTATTACTCATAAATGTGATTATCCAGACTGTGGAAAAAGTTTTAGACTAAAAGCATCTCTTCAAGCTCATTACCATACTCACTCTTTAGAAGATCTGTATGCCAGTGAATTGCCTAACTGTGAAAAAGTCTACAAACAAAATAACCTAACTACGCACCACAAGAGGCACAGTGGTCAGTAAATATGTTTATAATAAATATGTTTGTGTTTGTCAATCAAAAAGAGCTTCTGCTCCTCAAACATTTAAATGTTTGCTCATTCTTGAATGCATAAGACTATAAATTTCTATAGATCTGTTCTCAGCTTCCTCTTCTGCATTCACTGTAATACAATTATTCCTGTTCTAAGCTTTTTGTTTCTGGTATTACTTTTCACACCTCTATATCACTTTTGGCTTGCAAATATTAAAAAACTATATGTAGATAATTATTACCTTTGACAGCTAATGCAGAATGTACTATGAGAAAGTGGAATTTGAAATACAGGGTATTATTCAAATGAAACCTGTCCTAGTGGTTTTTTTTTACAAGATTAAGAAAAGTACATCAGCAGTTATGCTATCTTCTTCTTCAGTGTGCATTCTCAAACTAACGCTGGTTCTCTCTTGTAGCAGGACAATGGTCCTACTAGATTTCCAACAGGATATAGTCCAAATAATGGAAATGCATTGTGGTTATAAGACCCTGGACTGATTTTTTTTCCAGAAAAATCATTATACTTACTGACTAGAAGGTTCTATCTTTCAAAATAGTCTCCATATGATTGTATACACTTATTGCAGTGCACCTACTTTCTGAAGGAAGCACCCCTGATAGGTACTTTTTAGAATAACCCTCATTTTTCTCATCATGTTCTCTTCTTCTTCTTCTGTGTTCGTTCTCAAACTCCTGCAGATTAGCAGGATGTAGTCCGGAGAACGGAATGTGTTGTGTCATGGTTTACATCATTGCTGTGATATATGCGCCTTTAGGCCTGACACATCCGACTTCAGCATGGTTTTGGGTCACTGACCCTATATGGGATGGGACAACCTACTCCATCCCATAACCTCCTTAGTTGCCTTTTACGACATGTGTGGAAGGTAAACAGTGTTGCTATTCTTTGCTTCCCTTTCGGGCCACGACAACACCCGGGTGATCATGTTGTCTTGAATCTCCTCAATGTCATCGAATTAGCAACTTTTCATGGTTCTCATAAGTTGTAGAAACAAGGAAAAGTGTTACAAAGCAAGATCGAGTGAGTATGGAGTTTGTGGAAACATGGAATGTTGAGTTTCATCAAAAATGTTGTTAATTGTGACAGACCAATGTGCAGAAACATTGTCATGATACACAATCCAATTGCCTGTATGTCCCTTCTCAGGACGAAGTCTGTGCACAGTGTCATGATGTTGCAGGACTGTTTTGTAGAATTCTGCAATGACACTGCCCTCTAGGGATATGTTCATGATAAACGAACCCATCAATGTCAGTCAAGTCTTGATATAGGCATCTGCATAGGGTCTGCATCGAATATTAAAACAGACCAAAAATTAAATAGCTTCGTAAACAAATTTCTCCAGAAACTGATTAACATAAAATGGAGCGATTTCATCACAAATATTGATTTAAGAAAGAAAACACACCTATAATATGTTTCAGACATCTTAAGAAAATGAAGATGGAAATACCTGGGTCACATTTTAAGACTAGATAAAAACAGAATAAACCAAGCCCTTACATGGCCACCTGAGGGTAAAAGAAAACAAGGAAGACCTAAAGCAACCCTAAAAAACACCATACCTAAAGAAGGGGAAATAATAGGATGCAAGACCATACAAGAACTAAAACTGCAGGCAGTGAACCGCAGCACATGGAGAATCAAAACCTCTGCCTGCAGTACAAAAGGAACAAACTAATATCAATAAAATGGTGTAGATCTACTTATACAGGACTCTGAAATTGATTGCAGCATTTCACAAATTTTGGAACCAGTTTTCCAATCCAAAAGCAGAAATAAATGTACACATACATTGTTTTATTAAGTATACTTAATACTGATATGTCTGAGCTGCATAATAAAGGAATCAGATTGTGGCTTACCTTGTGGAGTATCTATAATACTTTGGATAATATCAAATGTGTTTTCAAGAACAGATAAGATGATATTGTTAACTGGGTGTATTTTTTCTATTATAAGTAATGATTCTATTTAATAATTTGAGGTTTATGTAATGACCTAATTTAATTCAATGCTAACAACACTGTTCATTATGTAATAACCTCAGTAACGTATCGTATGAATACTCTCACCAGTGGATGGCCTGAGATGTGTTCAGGCTCCACAACCTATTAGAAAGTCATAAAGTTGGTGATGTCATGTTGAGACTGTATCCAAAAGTATGACGATCTTCTCAATCATGACATGTAATGTCTGAATTTCAACAAATTAACGCATATGGGGCACAATAATGTCTCCGCTCACCAGGTATGAAGCCAAATTCCAGCAGGAAAGGACATAATTCTAACTCAAATTTCAAAAGTTAGTGTAGCAAATGATAATCATCACTTGTGATGGACAAACACTGACATCTGTAAAGCAAAGAATAACAACACTGTGGCTTGCTATTCATGGCATAAGAGTAACTAAAGTTAGTTGGGCATAGGATTGGCTACCCCATCTTATATACAATTAAAGTTGGGCAGGTCATTTGGTACATATGCCAGGCCATCACCTGCCAAAGATATTTCTCTATGGTGAGCTGGAGATTTTTGATACACAATCTCAAGTTGACCAAAAGAAGCGCTACAAGGACTTGTTAAAGAATTCACTGAAAGCCTTTGAAATAGACCAAGATACATGGGAATACCTTACACAAAATAGATCTACATCTATTGGTGCACAAGTCAAAAAGGGTTCATTATCTTGTAAGAAGAGGAGAAATGCAACAGATCAACAGTGGAAAAACAGGTAGAAAGTCACAGATATAATAAAATCCTTCTGCAGTGGTCATTCCATGCCAAAACTGTCCAAGGTCATTTGCAGCTCAAATAGGGCTTATTAACTATTTACGAACTCCTAATCAAGACATAATTCTAACTGAATTTTCAAAAGTGGATGTAACAAATGGTCACACAAGATTAAAGTGATCCACAAAATGCCATATGAGATCAAATGTGTGTGGCAGAGGAGTGCAGATCTTGCAGCCAAGCTGTAAACTGACACACCACATCTTATTTTCTAGACCAGTGCTTCTCAACCAGTTATGTTTGGCTGTGGCCCACCTTTTGAAAAACATTTCTTCCATGGCCCATCTGGTGCAAAAATAAAGGCTATTGACTTTATTTACAGGTAACTATGACTTTTTATGGTTTTAGCTATATATTTCTTGTTATTTATCCTTCAGATAGTTATCTTCCTGTGTCTCCCTCGATGGGTTATGGTTCCTCAATTTAAAATGTTTCTGTGGCTTCCGGGGGCCAAATGACCTACGTTGAATACTACAGCTCTAGCCCAGTGGCTCTCAACTTGAGCCTTACAGTGCCTTGAAAGCCATAGGCAACAGAGACTGGGGGGGTGGAAGGTACTTGTACCTTATTGGGAACAAATGGACAAAAACGTTTGAGAATAATTCCTTTAGGACTGCATCGTGTTACCCAGCAGTATTTTTAGAATGAAAGCTGAAGAAGGAATATTCTGTCTCTTGATAATCATATAATGGTTGCTCTCATCCTTTTATTTGTTGTCTAGTTGTTTGCTGAAACATATTTCCGGAAGAATAATAACAATAATAATATTTTAGGTAAACAGTCATATGTGTGTGATACAGAGGTCAATAGAAGGACATCTATCACAAGCACTGAAATGACTGATCACAAATGTACTCACTCTGAAGAGACAGAACAATCCTGTGAAATGTGTGGGAAGCAATGTGTAAGCAAGAGTGATCTTAAAAATCATCCAAAAAAAATGCATGAAAGTAAGTGATAAACTCTTCTAAATAATCACATGGTTGGTTGTTGATGGGTAGAGAATGAACCTGTAGTGCGTGGTCCACGGCTGTGATCACAGATGAATGTCTTTCCGTATATATCAGGTCAGCGGTTTCATTCGCCCGTTGCTTTGTACTCATTTAATGACAAGAAACTACATGATGCTTATGGCTCACATGACCCGTAATTAGAGCTACCTAGGCAAGCTAGATTTAACTTCCATTATATGCACTCCCTTTACAAGTAGGTTGTAAATCAGAGCGGTCTTTTAATTTTTGCTTGTGTGTTTGAATTGAGAAAAGGGAATCCATTTTTCATGAAATTTTATTGATTCTGATGATGAGGAATTCTTGGAATTTACAGGCGTAGATCTTGCTCCATTAGCCAGTATGACTGGTGATGGAGACACAAGCTCTGTGTCCAGCGTGTCTACCTTCTCTGTGAAAAACAATGCTGTTACCATTGATAACTATCGCGACCCTTCTGGTTATAGTCATATTTGGTTTCATAACTTTTCTGTTGCAAAATGGTTATGCCTAGGTGATAATGTTAGGGATGTAGACATGTTTTGTTTATTTATGACATGATATTAACATGTTCGTTTCTTTATGAAGCGACATCGGGAAAAAATAAGGATAATATAACTGATATATTGGCATTGTGACTACTAACTACTAGACCTAGAAAATGTATTGACAAGGTAAATGACTTCTACGTGTTCCTCTCGTATTTTATTTGTTTTCACAAACAATATTATGAGAAAATTAGTTTGGTTATGAAATAACATAAATACATTAAGCCTAGGTATGTAGAATAATTTTATCAGGGATGTCACACATTGGACAATTATAAGTAAGTAATTTATTTTTTTCATTCACCATCGTATCACATATCATATATATATATATATACATATACACACACACACACACACACAAACATCATTAGATTCAGTATTCATTTCTTAATTTACATTTTTTAATTATTTTAAAAATCTAAACAAAAAAAGTTATTGTTTTCCAAACACCACCAAAAATAAACTCAGATTATCAAAAACATATTCAGCTGCAGGGAGAAAATTGTGTATTTTTAAATCAGTGTGTTAAAGGTTAATCAATAAAATTGTATCTTTCTTCTAGGTAAACCTAGACATTACAAGTGCACCTTTGAAGGCTGCAACTGTACTTTTGTGAGAAAGGAAAAATATGAACTTCACCTTTGCACTCATTCCGCGGAGCGGTTTTTTTTCTGTGAGAAATGTGGCAAGCAATTTGGTTGTCAGCGCTATCTTGATGTGCATTACAAAGTTCATGAAAGTAAGTTGTGTTGAAAAAATGGCACACTTGTTTTACAAATTGACTAAGATTGAAGTATTTAGGTACACTAACCCATGTTGTTAATTCATCTATTTTTACAGTGGATAAACTGGCAGAGAGATCAGACAAATAGAAATCATTAATTATTAATATAATAACCACACATGTAAGAATATGTGAAATGAATCAGCTGACTTAGAACTATTAGGGAACATCTTATGTACCTTAAATATTATATGTTGAGATCTCCATGGCATAGTTTTTATGTCCATGGCCTTGTACTCAATTGTCATGAGTTTAAATCCAGCTCATGATGTCTAGATTACAAAGTGAATTATTTCAGAGATCCCTAGTGATTATCACTTGAAACCATGGCGTTATGTGCTATAAGTGGTACTCATCACAGGCAGCTTGTCACTTCATTGAGAGGGATGGTGTACATATGGGAACACCTGAGTATAATAAAGTCATCATATGAAATATGTATGTGTATCATATAAAGACATCATATATGCCTTTCCATCCCTTATTGTCTTCATATAGCTTAATTAATTAGAAGACAATAGAATATGGTAGTGGATCATGGGAAACAGCAGCGAGGAGCAATCTTCAAACAAGTGGAAAAGGTACAAAAATTTAGAAATGTGATTGATGACAGGTGCATAAGATCTATTCCAGTAATAGCAATGGATATTTTGGTTTGTTTACATTCTCTACAAGAAAGAATAGATGCCAAAATTTTAACTAAATCTGCTAGATATGGAGAGAAAAAACACCATCTAAGCTGCAAACTATCCCTGGTCAAAAAATCAACTCAAAACAACCATATATAAATATCCAAATGGTCAGAGGGTGTCCGACAAAGTGGAGGGCGCCACAGTAACCAAACAAAAAAATAGTAATGCAAAATTAGTTAAGCAGGTTGCTAGGAAAACCTAACTATGTATAAATATAGATGAAAAAGTATATAAAAAACATGCAATAAAACAAAACAGGACAATTTTCGACGTATCCCTTTTTCAAGAAACTAATAACGTTTAAACTAAACAAAACCACACAAAATTGATAACTGAATTTGACCAGGCCATGTTTCACTTGCGCCAAAACATAACCCAGTACTGGTTGCAGAAACGCATGTCCAGTTTTTTCTAATTTAATTTTAATTTCAGAGCACCATGTAGCTCTATTTTGTGCAGTGTCTTCCCAGGTATCATAGTTTATGCCAAAGGCTTTCAATGAGATCTTTAATGAATTGCCTTATATAACATGCATGACAGTTAAAGTGTTGTTATTCTTTGCTGTCCTTTGTATTTTTGCTGAACAATAATATTGACATTATTAGACTAGTACAAAAATATTGACATTTTGTATTGGTTCAAGTCAAGATATCTCTTTGATAGTTGATTTTCTCAAATTGAATCTGATTTATCTATTTTCCATTTGTCAGAGAATGTAAGAAATGCCCTTCACCCTCCAGAAAGAACAGTTGCATGTGAAGTCTATGGCTGTGATAAAAAATTCACATGTCGTGTCTACATGAGACGGCACATAATATCTTATCACATGGGTAGAAGACCACGACCTGTTCCAGATGTATTCTTTACTTGTCCTGTGGAAGGTTGCGGCAAAAGGTTCTCTTTAAAATCTACAATGTGTCGACACAATCTTCTTGTTCACAAAGGTGGAGATTACAAGCTAAATCGTGCTGTTGTCAGGTATCCTTGTACTTACAGTAACTGTGACAGAATATTCAATAGGAAAAACCTTCTGGAAAAGCATATGGTAACGGAGCATGGAAAGATGCCAAAACAAACACAGTCACAACAGCTGAAAGAGCCGGACTATTTGGAGAAAATGTGTTCATATTGTGGTATTGTATTGACAGCTGCTCAGCTGCCTCGTCATAAAAACATCTATCATAGCACCAATGCTGATCAAGATATAAAAGAGGTATTGTTTTTCAACAAATAATATACCTAACAATAGCTTTACATATTTTAACATCATATTTTTTCATATATATATACTGGTTATGATCACTTTAAGGAAAATGTGAAAGGATCATTGATTTCTCAACAGCCATTATTATTGCTTCAAAAATTCATATAGCAAATTAATGGAGAGCAAGCATTTAACATTCTATCCATTGCTATTAGACATTCTGTGTTATATTTGTGAATATTTTTCTACCATTTGTGTTTTGTGCTTGATAAAGACCTTAAGGTTAAAACATAGTTATTTTTTTTAATACTGTATATAGCAAATTTCTGTTATTAGGTACATGGTACCCTCCAAGGTACAATGCAGCAAACATCACTAGAACGTACGTAAAGTACTGGGTAAATATTTTTGTTTACGATAACAGATACCCACATGGAAACATTCACAGCTCAAACAACTCCATATTTGCTCACGAGTAAAGAAAATTTGAGGGAATATTGGCTATTAGATATTATGTCTGTCTGAAGTAAATTGTTATATTGGGATTTGACTGTAAAGTTAAAGGCTAATAGGCTGTCAGAATGTAACAATTTCATTTTTGTTTTTAGAGTTCTCCATACAGCTGTCAGTTAGAAGGTTGCTACATGAAATTTATGAGCCAGACTGAACGTCAATCTCATGTTCAAAGTCACATAGGTTGGTGCTTTTGTTTCTAAGTGTGCTATGATATACTTCCTGTCTGTTCATCTTTGAACTTTCTGAAGAGTATGATCTTTAATAAGCCGCTCCCATATTATTTTGTCTTTGCCTATTCCTTCTAACACCGTCTACATCTCACCAATTAATTTATATCTGTTTATGATTTTTTTTCTCCAGTTGTTTATCAGTATTCCTCTTATATTATCTGAACTCTAGAACAGTGTCTGTCTATCAATAGTTTCTGTTAATTTTCTATTGTATGTTCTGTGCATCTCCAGAACCATTTCTGCTTGTCCTTCTCTTTTTCTACCTCACTCACCTAATTTCTGTCTAGTTCTCATTTTTTTTTGATGGTACTATTACACCATTTCTAAACTATTATATGCAGACATTAATTTATAACAGTTTTTAATTTTGTTGTTGTCCCTTTGTCTTGCTCCAAGGTTCTCGACTATGCAATAGCATAGATTTAATATTTGCATTGCATCCTTTGGTTTTATACTTGTTTGATTGCATTTGCACTATTTTTGTTACTTTAACCAGAGAGCATGAATACATTGTACTACTAGTGACAAATCTGTGATATTTTTAGTCCAGCACATCCAATTTTGACATGAGTTTTATACTTTATTTAATTAGACATATATTTCTCCATGCTGGAAATGCTTTTTTTTCTCTGTTTCTGTCAGGTTATGTGTAGGATTCTACACTATAAAATATTTTGATTACTTAATCAATTGGCTTGCCAAGTGGAGTAGGTTATCATGCTTTTCCACAACTCTTTGTTTCTTGTGTTGCTAATAAGTTCAAGTTGGTGACTTCTTTTTTGTGTCATAGAGAAAGCCATCCAGAAATTTCTCTCTTTGTCTTCTTCTCTCTTCTCCCTTTGATCTATTCTGTGGTTATTAAATTTTGAATACTCACTTGATATTTCTTTCAACATTATCTAGTATGAAGGCTCTTAATGGATTGTGTTAACACAGATTCTAATAATTTATTAACAGTTAATGTAAACAAATAAAAAACCATATAGGCAAATCTTGCTAAAAATGGATTACAGAAATAAGGGAAACCACAAAACAAGCATATATGAAGCACACTACAAAGCACCATTCTACTTCCTGATGCTGCATGGCTCAAAAGGATAGATGGATGGATGGATAGATGTAGTAAAAATAACTAGCCTATATGGAGTAAGGGAGGAAAACTAATAATTTCTGTGGTCAAATAAAAATAAATCACTTCTTTGGGTGATGTAGAGATTTACAATCCTAGAGATTCAGCTTTAACAGAAATTATGAATTGAACCCAACTCTTCTTTATTGAAAGCACAACAAAAAATCAATACAGCCAAAAAAAATGCTAGGTTGATGGCTATGTCCTGAAAAGAATATGCTACCAATTTATCATCTTTATTATTTTTTATTTTTTTGCATGATTATTTTTTCAATTGTAAGTATGTGACAAATTTACAATTGACTTTATCCACTGTTGCATTCAGTAGAATACAGACAGTATTTTTATACTTCAGAAAAGCCACCTTACAAATGTGAAGTAGATGAATGCCAGGAGACATTTTTTCTGCTAAAAAACCTTGATAACCACTTATGGAATCACAGCAAGAAAGCCTCAACATGTGATGTTGATGGATGCTCTCAGGCATTTGGTGACCAACTTCAGTTGGCTAAACATAGTAAAGTTCATTATGGTGAGTTTTCTGAAGTAAAGTTCATTATGGTGAGTTTTCTGAAGTAAAGTTCATTATTTTGAGCTTATTTGAAATTTAAGCACAGTAAAGTTCATTATGGTGTTTACTTTTAAACTTGACTGCAATAAAGTTCATTATTGTTAGCTTATTTGAAATGTAAACACACTAAAGTTCATTATTGTTAGCTTATTTTGAAATGTAAACACACTAAAGTTCATTATTGTGAGTTCACTTTGGTAAAGCTCATTATGGTGCATTTACTTTGAAACTTAAACAGAGCTAGTTTTATCTCATCTCTCAAACTTGATATAAAAAAGTGTGACATGAAAATTATGGCAGAGAAAAAGCTAACTCACAAACAACCAACCAAAACAGCATACCAACTCATAGCAAACTTACAAGGACTGTTATCATTAGAAGACTTGCTTCATAACTAAATTGCAAATTGAGATTGTATGGACTAGTTAAGACCATCGGGCATATGAAAGGCCATATTGATTGTGTCTGTACCTCAGATGAGAAAGAATTTAAATAGAAGGAATGAAGGAAAGGCAATATCAGAGAATTGATAAGAAAAACCGTTTTACTTAATTCTACAAAAAAGAACCATGCAATTGTTAATAGTTTAGATTTCTGCTGCAGTTATGCATCAACAACCACCAAGACTAATGGTGATGATGACTAAATTATTATAACTAAAAAATGTTATGTCATTAGGAATGTCTATAACCTAACATTATTCTGAGAGTTTGCTAGAAATATAAAAACAAATCTCAATATAATAAATATTTTGTTAAAATTACAGTAGCTTTTGTTTTAGGTTTTAATCCTGAATTTTGCAGTCAGATCTATACAGTAAGATAAGTTCTGAAGTCAGATCTTTACAATAAGATAAATTTTGCAGTCCGATCTATACATAAGATACATTTTACAACATATTTTGTTTTGCCTCTTATTTTTTAAATCTTGCAAATGATTTATTAATTCTCATCAAATTGAGAATTGGTAGAATGATACGACTCATAAGGTTTATATAAAATGTCCTAGATGGAAAAATGAAATGTCCATGGAGAAATTGTGGAAGCTGGTTCACAGCCATGGGAACATTGAAACAGCACTTTCTGGCTCACAGTCGATCACTGAAAGCTAATTTTGGCTGGGACTTTGTTTGTAATAAATGTGACAGAGTGTTCAGCAGTAAATATGGGCTCAAGAATCATAAGATAACTCATGAGGAGGACATTTCAGGTCAGAATTTGTTTGTGTCTTGTGTTATTAAGTTGATAAAAGTTTAGATGTTTCAACCATTGATCTTTTGATCATTTGTCCTCTGATCCATTTTTTAATTTAGAAAGATCTGGTATACAAAGAGATAAATATTGTTCTTGTGTTTACGAAGGATTAGAACCAAAACTCTGAAGTACATTCATCTGGTGCAACCTGAAAACACAAATTTTAATATTTTTTGTAATTTTCCCGATCACTACTAGTGATAAGTGCCACCATCCAGTCATTGCAGTGCATCTATCTATCTATACAACTTCTAAATTCCTACAAAGAATAAGAGGCTTTCACAAATATCTTCCATCATGCTCTATCTTTATCTATTACTTATGGCCCTTTCCATGCTCTCCCAAGCCCTTGTATCTCAGCATCTAATTCTTTCCTTTATGCATTTCTTCACCTTCCTCATTTTCTCTCTCCAAAACGTCTCTCTTCCAATGCTCTGATTGTCTTCTTATTGTATATCCCATTCATCTCCTCTTCATCTTTGTTCATTCTCAAACAGATGTAGTCAGGAGAACGGAATGCGTTGTGTCATGGCTTACGACTTTGTTGCGAAATCTGCACCTTTTGTCCTGAAACATCAAACTTCAGCATGGTTTCTGCATCACTTTTATCCTATTCGGGATGACAGCCAACTCCACCCAATAACTTCCTTAATCCTTTCTTATAACATGCATAGAAGGTTAACAGTGTTGCTATTCTGTGCTTCCCTTTTGGACCGGTAACACACAGGTGCCGTCCATCTCCATCACGAATTCTAACTCTGTTGGTGCCAGTTTCGTTCTGTCCATGAGTTTCTTATTGCTGCTCTTTCATTTCAACTTTCTATTCTACCCATAGGAGCCATGATAGGATAATGTTAAGTCATTTCCCTGGTGGCCAGTAAACCAGAATTTCTAGTCCACCTGTTATTCATGGTTTGAAAAAAAAATTACTCCTGTAGTTCACTCACCCACCAGGAAGTAGGGTACCTGGGCTCATGCTCTGGGACGGTCACCAATGCTACTGAGCATGTGCAGTGGATGATGCTAGTTAGGTGTTTGGTCAACTACTGACTAAGCAGCTGAGCACTTATGGACATCAATATGATGTAACACTGGATCATAACTCAACCTACCTTACCTATGGAACCCAGGCATCAATTGATGAAAGTTTTTAGTTTTCTAGTTCTCCATTATGTTTTTCTTGTTTCAAAGCCATACAACAGCACCCATGGGACATTTTAGTCAAATATTCGTAGCACAGTTTAAAGTTCTCAATGTAGTTTCTTTTTATACCTTATTTATAGACATTTCTAAAGTGACGTCTGCTCTATTTATTCTATTTATTTTCAGATTTCTACATATTAGCAGAATGTAGTCAGGAGAATGGAATGTGTTGTATCATAGTGTATAGCTTGGCTGCGATATCTGCACATTTGGCCTGGTGCATTTTACTTCAGCATAGCTTCTGGGTTACTTTAACCCTCCATAGGATTTACAGTCAAATTCATCCCCAAAACCTCCTAAGTTGTATCTTACAAAATGCATGGTGTCACTACTCTTTGCTTCCTTTTCAGACACAGCAGCACATAGACATCTAAAGTGTTATTTAATCCAGGGGTGGGCAAATTACGGGCCGCATGCGGCCCGCCATTGGATATTTTGCGTCCCTCAAACACATTTTTAAATACACGAACATTGTTAAAATATTTGCAAAACCTTGTATCCATATTAGAAAATATACTGTTATAGTGTAAGTCTGTTAGAAATGTAATTTATTTCAGAAGTTATCTACATTATGTAAAACTACCTTTCTTTACAATAAAAATATTTAATTGATTACTTGCCGAGAATTGTAAACAAAAACATACATAATATTATATGCGGCCCTCCAATAGCTTTACAATTTTCAATGTGGCCCTCCACAATAAAAGTTTTCCCACCCCTGATTTAATCTATTAAATTTTTATATATTTTTTAAAATACAGAACAATGAGACTGCACTGGAAACGTGCAGGAAAACACACATAAATTGATGTTTCAACCAAAAGGTTTTTATCTAGAACACAACATAGTTCACGATGAGTAAAGTGTAGAACTGCCGATGATCATATTACCAAAATAAATAAAATACATTCAGTTTCCTATATCTTTTATATTTGAGCTTAGAATTATGGATTCTTTTAACAAGCTCAAAGTTGGAGATATTTGGGAGAAGATTGGACCTATGGAAATTTTGAATGCAATGAAAATAATCCTTAAAAAATACTAAATCCACTCTTGATTTCTGTTGGATATCTTTCATTATCTCTTATTGAATGTAAAAAAAAAATAGGAACTTTTTGTACTTATAACATTATGTACAATAACTATTATGCTAATAACTTTCTTATTCTATTTTGATTTTTCACTTGTTTTCTCTTTTATTTGGTGTTTATAGGGCAGTTAGAATTGTAGAGTCTTGCTGCATCCCCCTCAGTAAGCATTCCATAATCTGATTTCACTGTATAAAATATAACCAATAAATGAGTAACTGGTCTTGTAAGATTATGACATTTAGCAGATTGCACACCCACGTAAGTGATCCTCAAAGTGGAGTATAGAATAGCAGCACTGTCACCTACCATGCAAGTCATAAAAGGCAACTAAGGAGCTTTGACTACCCCATTCCGTAGATCAATGTGACCTATAAGCATGCTGAAATGGAATATTTCATGCTGGAAGTTCAGGTATCGCTGCCAAGCTGTAAAGTCATGATGCAACACTCTACATTCTCCTGTCATGCAGTCAAAGATGACCAGCAGTGATACCACAAAATAGTTGCAGTCTTGCATATCACTAAGAGTTGGAGTCTTCTGGTATGAAAAGGACCTGTAGAAACACCCTATGTAACTATGACACAAGAGTAACATAATTACTCATAATTGCTGAGGATCATAAAAAAAAAAACAAGAAAGAGTTTGAGAAGGAATAATGAAGAAGCAGATTGTGCTTCAAGCAAAGAATTTATCTGCTAAATTCCTTTTTATACTAAAGTTTTCGCCTGTGTGTTGCCGGAGCCCGAAAGGGGAGCAAAGAATAGCAACACTGTTTACCTTTCACGCATGTTGTAAAAGGAGGTTATGGAATGGAGTTGACATAAAATCCTATATAGGGTCAGTGACCCAACGCCATGCTGAAGTCGGATGTGTCAGCCGAAAGGCGCAGATATCGCAGCAATGCTGTAAACCAAGACACAGCGCATTCTGTTCTCCGGACTACATCCTGCTAATCTGCAGGAGTTTAAGAATGAACGAAGAAGAAGAAGAATAAAGTGTTAAAGTTCTTTATAAAAAATGTTCCAAACCTTAATGATGGTTGTCTTTTCAGCTAAACTTGCCAGTCCCAAGAAAACTGAATTTATGTGTGAGGAGCCAGGGTGTCAGGCCGAGTTCAGTCAGCACAAAAAATTCTTTGACCATTTCCTACATCATTTCACAAACACATCCACAGCTTGCAGATTTCAAGGATGCTTAGAAACATTTTCCACTATGTTGCTGCAATCTAAACATGGAAAATCACACTATGGTAAGAAATTACATAATTGTGTTTGAATTATTATTCAGGTTTTATTCAGGAATTATTCTTTTTTTTTCCAGAATGTAATCTTCTTTATGAACAGTGAATTCTTCACAACTCTAGGCGAGTTGACCTGCTGCAGCCAAGGACATATCTAAAAATTCCAAAATATATCATAAATTATCATCTTGGGTAGCCCTTTTCCATACCAGCAACCATGCATTCCATTACTATTTTATCCATGCAGTTATATCACTTTATATGACCAAAAAAACATCTGCTTTCTTGTTATAATATTGTTTAGCAGACACCACTCTTTCACATTTTATGTTTTTAACATATTTCACATATTTTTTGCTATCTATGATATTCTCAATATCCTTCTGTAGCATCTCATTGTTTAACCTAAAACAATCCGAAGTCGACAAATTTCTACAAATGTAATCTAGCGATAGAAACTATCGAGGTATCCATTTGTAGTCATGGACAACAATCGCCCAGGTTTATTTCCCATCATGCTGTTATAGTAAGTGTGTGCTAGAGTGATTGTTCCTTAGTTTTCCGGAGCGATATAAATACATAGTCATAATTTATTGCACCTTCCACGGTTTCAAGCCGAACTTCGTAGACCTAACTTCAGTGCCACCATTTTTCGCTAATTCTTCATGGATTATTATGATTCAGAAAAGGAGGAATTTTAAAACTTTATTGTTTCAGTTACTGTAGATATTTGAGGAGCCGTGTTTTCTTCAGCTAGGCTTAGATATGACTTTGACGAGGTAAATAATTTTTGTACATTTGTCCACATTCTTGATTTTGGTTTTACACAACATAACACTGACACGCACAAGCAAATAACACCTCCAAATCATACACAGCATCCATTTATCTTTATTGTCTACGAATTTGAAACCAATAACTCAATAAATTAAAAAGTTACGCCAAAAAATCAAACACATGCAGAAAGACCAAAAGTCATTTAAAAAATGGTTGGGTGTCAGAGGAAATAAGCACCATTTTTAACTGAACTGCTACAGGTTAAGTAAATTGTGAATATATAGGTTTTTCAATACAATAGGAAATGAGCTAAAATATCCCTGGATCCAAACCACAAATTTTCACCATATAGTATTATTAGAAAAAAGACACATTTTGTTCGACTCAAGCAATGGCATATAAACTTAGGGCTATGACGAATTTAGTTTTAGCTGCAGGTAAAAATTGAACAATATTTGATTTTTCATAAAAGCAACATAAAATCAAACTTTATAACTCATTAGTTCTTTCTATTGTGTTGTATGGTTATGAGAGTTGGTCACTCATTGCAGATATGGAGAAACAGTTACAGACCTTTGAATACAATTGTTACAGACAAGTTATGTGCATCTTCTATAGAGAATATAAGGCAAATGTGTTCATAAAAAATAAAATAAAGATGTATACAGGATCACATAAGAAATAAAATAAAGATGTATACAGGATCACATAAGAAATAAAATAAAGATGTATACAGGATCACAAGAACCATTACTTTAAATAGTGAAACAATGAAAGCTTGCATGGCTTGGACATGTATGCCAACATTACTCTGTATCAAAAATGATATTACAGTATATACCCTAAGGTGGAAGATGCAAAGAACAAAGAAAATCTTTAAAACATCAAGGACTTGAAAGGTCTGGATTTTCCTCACTCATCTGCATCACTGAAGATAGGAATTGATGGAGGACCTCTGAGTTGATGCATCTAATGTGGTAATCCTACCTCTACGACCATGATGGGTTATAATATGGATGGATGATTCTTCATGGGAAATTACAAGAATCCAATATGGGATTGCCATTTATTTGCCAATATTTGCCATTTTGAAATGTCACTGGCCATTATCAACGTTGGTGGAGATTATCCATGTTAAAGAAATATTACTGGACAAGTACATGACACCTTGTTGAAGATTTTGCTTGATGGTAAAGTTGAGCTGCTGCAAGCAAGAGGTAGACAAAGATACAAGTGGGTGGAACATCATAAAATGGACAAAATACAATCTTTCAGATGCAGTGTGTTGCCAGTGCCCAGAAAGGGAGCAAAAAATAGCAACACTATGTACCTTCCTTGCATGTGTTGTTTCATGGTTCACAGTATGAGGCAACTAAGGAGGTTCTTCCCATCTAGGCCAACTCCTTGAAGTGGAAATGGGGCTTAGTCCAGCCAATAGAGACTGGAAACTAAGGTTGGTCGGGCCAACCCAATATCAAGCAGAACCACAGTCCTGTCCAAGCAAGCACAGGTGCTGAAGTCAGAGATACCAGTCTGAGAAGCGCACCAGCAAACCATGGTATCATGCAATCTGAATAATTGACAACACTGGCCCACATAGATGGATATCCACAGAAAGATGTATGGGAGCACTGAGGAGCTTTCAGATACAGCAGCATTTATTAAGAAATTCAGACTTGCTGTGTAAACATGTCAAACTGCGAATAAGAAGGAGGTTTTGGAGGTGGAGTTGGCTGTCCCATCCCATATAGGGTTAAAGTGAACTATGCTGAAGTTGAATGTGTCAAAAGGTGCAGATATCGCAGCTAAGCTGTAAACCATGACACAATGCATTCCGTTCTTTGGACTTCATCCTGCTAATTTATTTCTTCTTCTTCTTCGTTCATTCTCAAACTCCCGCTGGATCTCCCTTACAACAGGACCATGGTCCTACTAGACTTCCAGCAGGATGTAGTCCAGAGAATGGAAATGCGTTGTGTTGCCGTTTTATTTGTGCCAGGGGCCCGACACATCCGTCTTCAGCGGAGCTCATATTATTTGAGAATTAATGCATAAGAAGAAGAAGTCTATCAGAGTGCACTGCCAGGGCAAGATAATAATCCTAAGCAGTCAATCTTTGATGCAGAGACAACACGTGATGATGACTGGACTGGAAAAATACTGAAAATAAGTGAATACATGAAGTGAAAGCCGGACAAATTGTAGAGTAGAAGGAATAACAATAGCTTCAGGAGCATATAAAGATACAGAGTTGCATCAGGGACATATAAAACATGAAAGGAGACTTCTGGAATAAAGGTTGACAATTTAGAATTGATCACTCAAACATATTAAACAATTGCATCTTCTTCTTCTGCGCTTGTTCTCAAACTCCTGCAGAATATATCAGTATATAGTCTGGTGAATGCAATGTCAATGTTCACAGTTTAGATGTGATATACAATGAATGGAGCCTTTTGGTCAGACACATCCAACTTCAGCATATATAGCTTTTTATGAAACTTTTAGCTTCTGTGAGTTTGGACAACCAACCTCCTTAGTGACCTTTTACAACATCCAGGACATGCTGCAAGGTTGATCATCTTTGCTTTCAAACTATAGTAACACACAGGTGGAAAATCATATCTATCTTTTGTTACTTAATGTTTTCTTGTTAAGGATTGTCATGATGTTTGTTGTAGCTGTGTCATTATTATGATATTATATCACACCTCAAATCATGACCTGAATACTATTATCAAATAATAATTAAGAAATATTGGACATATGTACAAGCAACTACAGACTCCTAACTCAATGGTACAATCAAATGTACAACAAACTACAAACTCCTAACTCAATGGTACAATCAAATGTACAACAAACTACAAACTCCTAAGTCAATGGTACAATCAAATATACAACCAACTACAAACTCCTAACTCAATGGTACAATCAAATGTACAACCAACTACAGACTCCTAACTCAATGAACCAGACACAAAATCTTGGGCTGTTGTAGAAGTGGAACATTCTATGCTGGGAACAAACATGGACACTTTTATTATAAAACAGTTGCTCTAACCACTTTGACTTTGCCAGTACTCATCAATAGTTAGTGAATACATGAAGTGAAGGCCAGATAAGTGTTAGAATAGAACACTTGCTTCAGGAATTGAGAAAACTCAATTGTACAGAACATTACATGGATATACTGTCTGATTCAAGCTGGAGTCAGAGTAAACAAAAGAGCTGACTCATTGGCAGGCAATGCTGTGATTGATGGCACATTTCTGAGAAGAGATACAGCTGACTTAATTAAAGCAGTCAAAATTCATTGAAAAATGAAGATGTTGACAATGAGATTGAAAACATGCACATACAAAGAATGACAGAATTGGAAGTGATTAGAGGTGATGGAAGAAAATGTACTCTTTTTGGTAAGAAGATCACATAATCACACCTGACTGGGATCCACTTGTACTATTCCTAATGTGTTCATCTGCCTTGACATTCCTAGCACTATTTTATTCACTGACTGTGTGTGTTTTTTATACCATGTTTCAGATGGCAAGTACATGTGTCCATGGCAAGATTGTAATAAGATGTTTGCTTCATCTTTTTTCCAAGTTAAAAAACATGTCTATAGACATCTACTCTCAATGCCAAGTATTGCTGCTGACAGGTTTCATTCATGTTCTCAGTGTGATATGGTATTCCGTATTCAGAGTAATCTGAAAAATCATATGGCACAGCATTCAGAAAAATCAGGTTTGTAGTGAATGTCAGTGGCTTAATTATTGTTGATTTCTTATTCCTCTTGCAGCATTCATTCTCAAACTCCTGCAGAATGTAATCCACATAATGAATGCATTGTGTCATGGTTTACAGCTTGGCTTCATTATCTACATATAAAAAAATACACCTACATTTTGCTGGGTTCAGAAATAGAGACAATAAATAATAGCACTGTGAACTTGCCCTGCATATTGTTAGAGACAAGTATTGTGAGGTTGGGTAAAGGTTCCATGTTGATGTCTCATGTGTGGTATCAGGTGTAGATATTGCAGCAAAGCTGTAAACCACCATTAAATTAATTTAATTCTGTAGATCATATGACTGATCTGTAAGGCAGCAGAAGATTGCTAATTTGGACCAGAATCAAGATCCATAAACATATACTTCAGGTCTGCCTGTCATACAAACAACATGGTCAAGTCCTGACTTGAGGATACAGAGCTGAGAAATAACTTTGGGGAAGATGATCAGATCTGGAAAGGACTAAGAGATTTGTTCAGTGTTCAATCTCATATGAATCACACTATATATATCACTGAAATTCTGCTCATGTGACATCCGGAACATGGACTTCTAGTTCAGGATGCGAAGAATAAAGCCACTGATTTCATTCCAGGCACGTCATAGGAGGTAACTAAGGAAATTTGGGGAACAGGCTGATAACCTATTATCTGTGAAAAATCATTATCACATCTTGACTCAATTTCTTACTTCTGACATTAACAAATAACCCCCATGGATGACAAAGATAAGCAGGCCAGCAAACATTGCACCTTTGTTCTTTTGTGGCAGACTCCTATGTCACAGGGAATGCTAGGTATGCCATCACTGCGGATGGATTAAAAAATATAACAGAAAAATAATGGGACAGTTAGCCTTGAAGTGTGTGCTGTGCTCATCGCAGAATGTGTTAATCTTAAGATTCTTAAGATACTGGCTGACTGGAGTTCCTCCCATCAGGGGCTAACCACGCATCCATAAACTCCCCTTACACAGCCATGCCTTTGAGACAACCTTATATGAGTCTTGGTGTTGCCTCAGTTGCCCAACTGAGAATAACCTATGATTTAGCCTGAAAGACTGGACTGTCAAGAAGTACCTGCTCACAGCTATATGAATTATTTCATCAATATCATTGAAATATCACGTGTAAGTGAATAATTATAACTCCTTCAGCATTCTTTCTCAAACTCCTGCAGGTTAGCAGAATGTATCAGGAGAATAGAATGCATTGTGCCATGGTTTACAGCTTAACTGGGATATCTGCACTTTTCAGCCTGACACATCCAACCTAAGCATGGCTTCTTGATCAGTTTGACCCTCAATAGGATTTTTGTCTCAGAATAGTTTGAGAACTAAATTTGTAAACACCTGTCCTGCCAGGCTAGAAAGGGAAACAAAGAATAGCAACACTGGGATGGAGTTGACTGTCTCATCCCATATAGGATCAAAGTCACCCAGAAACAATGGCAGGCTGAAAGACATAGATATTGAAGCAAAGTTGTAAAACATGACATAGTGCATTCTACTCTCGGGGCTACATCTAGCTGTTCTTCAAGAGTTTGAGAACGGAAGAAGAAGAATTTGTAAAGAAATACCAAGAGCATTCAAAACTAACAATTTCACAGGAACATAAACATTTTTTCCAGGAATATTCAAAATCTCACACAGGAACATAAACATTTTTCCCTGGAATATCATTCAAAACTAACAATCTCACACAGGAACATAAACATTTTTCCCTGGAATATCATTCAAAACTAACAATCTCACACAGGAACAAACATTTTTCCCTGGAATATCATTCAAAACTAACAATCTCACACAGGAACAAACATTTTTCCCTGGAATATCATTCTTCTTCTTCAGCTTTCACTCTCAAACTCCCACTGGATCTCTCTAGTAGTAGGACAATGGCCTACCAGATTTCCAGCAGGATGTGGTCCAGAGAATGAAATTTGTTGTCGCCATTTTATTTACGCCAATGGCCCAGCACATCTGTCTTTGGTGGAGGAATATAATATAAAACTAACAATCTCACACAGGAATGTAAAAAAAATTCCCTGAAACATTAACAGCATTTTTGAATAAAAACTGAACTATTGTGTTAACAAAGTCTCTAACAAAATGTATATTTCTTGTTTCTGCATTGTTTAGATTATGTGTGCACAGTCTGTGGCAAAAAATTTCACCACAACCACCTCAAAAGACATATGTTAACACACAGGCAAGAAAAACCACATGCATGTTCACACTGCGATGTACGTTACAGTACAGTCAATGGACTCAAGTTTCATATCCTGCAAAAACATAACATAGGTAATTATTAGCTGTAATAATATCAGGAAATAAGAAGACATTTTGGTTAGGGAAGGTGAAGCATTGGAGCAACTTGATATATTGGTTCTGTATCCATCATGTTTTCCAGGGCCTAAAAGGGAACCTACTGTGTTCATTCACAAACTCCAGCAGATTAGATGGATTTACTCTAGAGAAATTTCCTTGTATTAGGGTTTAGAGTTTGCCTATAATATCCATAACTTTCTGCCTGATACATCTGATTTCAGCATGACTTCTGGGTCACTTTTGACCCTCAAAGGGATGAGACAGCCAAACCCTCCTTAGTTGTTCCCATTACTACAAGGCAAGTTACAATCACTGGTTTTTTTTTGGTACCCTTTTGGACCTCAGCAACACACTGAAAGGGAGGCATAAAATAACAACACTGATCTGCCATGATGTTTTCAGAGGCAACTAAGAAGGTTTGAGCATGAGACGGACTACCCATCTTGTAGAAACTCAGAGTGACCCACAATGTCATACTGAAGTGTTGGATCAAAAATCGAAGCAGAACTGTAAACTACAATATGACACATTATTTTTTCAAGATTACTAGCTTCTAGCTGGCAGGAATTGGATGGATGCAGCAAAGATATCCTTTCCAATCTTCCCAATCACCTTAATATATTTTTCCAGCATGCCTGTGAGCGTTTATACCATTACACAATTTTGATATCAGAGAATTTTTCTGGTTAAGTAACATTTTTGTTTTTGACACATTTTTATTGTATTCATTTTTCTCATCTCTCTGACTTTCTCTTTCATTCTCTGTTAAGTGTTCTATATTCCATCTTTCCTGTCTTCTGTATCTTCACATTTTATGTCCCATACTCTGATATCTCCCTAACCTCACACTTTACCTTTTACTTGTATTTTTCTTCTCCTATTCTGGCCATACTTTATGTGTTTTCACCATTGTTTATTGTCTTGATAAATGCTTTTTTAGAAACACTGTCTGTCCTTGTGTGTCATTGCCAGTGTACTAATGTAATATTTTCTGCCAGTTGGGTTGTTCCTGACACTGATTATTGATTTCCTTAGAGATAGAATGTGTGGATAAATTTGAATACCAAGGAGCAAACATCAACGGTGCAGGAGACTGCATGGCAGAAATAAGGAAGAGATTGGCAATGGCATATTGCAAAATAACTCGGCTGAAAAACATATGGAAAAACAACAAAATAGAAACGAAAGTGCTAATGTTACGAACTTTTATTTTTCCGGTTTAACATATGGCTGTGAAACATGGACATTAAGTAAAACAGCGGCAAAGAAGATCAATGCCTTCGAGCTGAAATGCTACAGGAAGATACTTAGAATATCATGGAAGGATAAAATCAGAAACTCAGACATTATAAACACATTGAATATTCCAGAGTGTTGGTTACTAAACACAATAACAAAAAGAAAACTACGCCTGTTTGTTCATATAAAGAGACACAACTGTTTAGAAAGACAAATAATGGAGGGAAGAGTACTTGGAAAGAGGAGAAAGGGCAGACCAAGAAGACGATAGACTGACGACATTAAAGATAACATGAATACATCGCTAGAAAATGCAAGCCACATCGCCCAAGACAGAGAGAGGTTCAGAGAGTTCATTGGGAAGACAACGTTCTGGAAGGAATACGTCACATGACAATCTTAATAAATGATGACACTGGTGATGGATAACACATATGTTAAGATCATCAACATGTTTTGCAAAACATTCAGTGTTCTAAAATCCACAGATACAGAAGAAAAAATGTTTAATAACCTTTAGCACAATGTCTGCGATGACAGCCACTAGACCCAATGTATTTTGAGTCACTGTTGGCGACTTGCATCACTTCTTACTATGCATCTCTTTCAACAAGATAATCACCATTTTAAACTAATGTCAGTCATTCGGGTAACACAGAAATTGGAAGTAGACATAGTTTATCTTCTTTTTTCACTGGTGTTCAAATCTGGAGCTTATGCTGC
This sequence comes from Meghimatium bilineatum, assembly GCA_034231615.1. Classification (NCBI taxonomy): domain Eukaryota; kingdom Metazoa; phylum Mollusca; class Gastropoda; order Stylommatophora; family Philomycidae; genus Meghimatium; species Meghimatium bilineatum. The sequence continues at coordinate 49,822,769 of CM067322.1, read as the reverse complement.
AAATTTCTTATCATGTAACATGTTCTTTCCAGAATGTGATCTTCCTTATGGAATCGCTGAACACTGCAATTCTGGGCAAGTTGACCTGCCACAGCAGAGACATATTTTTTTCCATACCCAGGAGTGCATGTTCAAGTTGACGTATCTAATGCTTGAGTCATGACTCCTACTTTGAATGGGGTCACGATGGGATATGTGGGCCTCTGTTCTCAAGCATGGATAGCACTTCAGCCAGTCGGTCTTGTGCTGGACTATTGTTGCTTCATCGCCACTGAATTTATTCACACACTACGCTGCCCTCTAGCGTGTGTTACCTTTTCCAGATTTGGTGTGTACTCGTAAGATCACAGTGTGTTTGGACATTGGTCACCCCTCCAATGTTTCTGTTTTTTAAGCCGGCCGAGTCAGAATGCACAGATGCCTTACATCACTGTGTGGAGACAGTGATGTTGGATGTAATGGCTTAGAGGTTTCAGAGATATTTCCTGTCTCTCTGCAGGTAATTCTCATTCCATCTACAGCATCCACGGACATGAGCCTAAAAGTGTTAGCAAGGAATATAGCAAGAGCAGCTGTATTTCTGTTTCCAGGGTGCACCACAAGGAGGTATTTTTAGGATCTTTGCTATCTGCTAACCCTGGGTCTGCACTATGTCAATGCGAGACCATTTGCATTCGCTAGCTAATGAATTCTGTGTCATTAGGAACCGTCCAAATTAATGTTTTGAAGTAACTGCAGCTGAAGTATCAGATGGTGTGTTCTCAGTAGGTACCATGGCTATTAACTGAACATCATAAGAAAGAATGAATGGGTTGGAGTTTCAGCAATTTGCAGCTTTATCATGAGAGGGGTGATGTATTTGTTGTTGGCTGTCCTTTCCTATAGAGTCAAAGTAACCCGGAGACCAAGCTGATGTTATGTCAGGATGAAATGCAAAAAATAGTAGCCAATCTATAAATGATGATTTGAAATGGGATTTGATAACTAACACAGAAGAAGGTTAACTTGGGAACTTGAGAAGAAGGTTACTCACTCCAGTAGATGAGTGTTATAAGTGAATTCTGTAACATTTAATATAGATAGCCCAAGACATGTGCACTTAATGTGTACTTAATAGTGATATATACAGGCTGCAAGAATCATAGTGTTTCAATTATAAAACAATTAAAATCGGTGTCTTCTTCTGCGTTAATTCTCAAACTCCCGTTGAATCTCTCTTGTAGCAGGACCACGGTCCTATTAGATTTCCAGCAGGATGTATTCCAGAGAATGGAAATGCGTTGTGTCGTCGTTTTATTTGTGCCAATGGCCCGACACATCCGTCTTCCGCAGGAAAATCTGTGTGATTTTTATCATATTAGCCTGCATGATTCCCTGTAAAAAAATTACTCTACAAAGAACAATCAAAGGTGGAGGTTGAAAACAAATACAATTCTGGACAAACATTAAAGAATGAACTAGTCTCAACGTTTATACACTCATTCGTATTCTTAAAAATCGAAATCATTGAGGGACCTGTGTTGATGTATCCAGTGCAGTATCTCTATGACACTAACTTATTATGAGTTGTATGGATATTTACTATTCTTAAAGATTCTCTTGCCTTTTGAATTTCTGTTGTGCTATCTATATCTGTCCTTTATTCTTACCTATGCTGCAGTCATATATAAATGTATATGAATCCTCACCCTGTAGAGCTGTTTCACCTAGTGTATATCTGCTTATTATTTGCTGCATTTATTCTTATAATCTTTGTCTCTTCTCTGTGAACTTTCAGACATTCTTGGTTTGCTCAAATATTCTATTTCTTTTATCTTGTGTCAGGGAAGGGATCTATCTATCTATTCGCTAAACCTTTTGTTGCCTTTCAACGCAAGGGGTAGAAGAGTTTTCTGGAGATAACCTTTGTGTGTGCTGAGTATATTGTGGAATTTGTCACCTCTTTTATTTCAGTAGTCCATCATTTTCATTGTTGGCCTCTAGGTCTGCCTTCACTGTATCTGTATAGCATAGCTTGCTGTGGTATGCTCTCTGATGGTAGTCTGCTGATGTGTGCAAACTATTTGATCTGTTGTCTCTTAATATATTCCAAGATTGGGGAGGGATAATGTTATGGAAAAAGAGCCAGACTGAAAAATGTATGTATCCATATTATTGTTTTCATAATCTTGTCAGTGATCAGAAAACGGAAAAATAGTTATAGGAGGTCACACTCCAGCTGCTATCACAAATTGTTTTTGAGGTATCCTCAATAAAGATTACAGGTACATTTAATTTTGTTTACATGTTTTCTGTATTATTTTAATGAGCTTGATTGAAACATTATAACGCCTCCAGCAGCTTCCATGCTTATTATCTAAGTTATTAAATGCACATGTTCATTTACTGTCCTGATGCTGTTTTCCTAGGAAAGTGGCCATTCAAGTGTAGCTATTGCAGTAAAGGTTTTATTAGTAGCACTGAGATGCGAAGACACTTGCCATCCCATACTAAGGAAAAACCATTTTCTTGCAATCTTTGTGGAGATACTTTTGCAACTCACACAGGTTATAAGGGTCACATGAGGAAACATACAGGTACTTTTTTTCTCCAGTAGTCAAAAAAATACAGCTTTTAATTTTTTCCAGAAATGTTTGAGATTATTGTTCTTAGTTTTTTATTTGATTTAATTTTCCTTTACTTCTATATACTTCCCAGTGCAATAAAGCTTCCTACCTTGATATCAATTATTTGCTACATTTTTTGCGCAAACAATATAACCATTTGTTCCTATGCATTTAAGCTACTATTCTCTCCTATTCAAACCTAGTGTATACCGATATTGTCAGTCTAATGTGAATGTAAACATGGAAGCCGCGTACCTCAGTGGTTAGCGCACTGGCTTCGCCTATGAGTGGACCTGGGTTAATTCCCCAGTTGAGGTGGAAATGTTTTTCAGATTACAATGGCTCCTGGGTCGACCCAGCCTTCAATGGGTACCGGATTAATCCGGGAAGTAAAGACTGCGAGGGAGAGGAGATAGCTACCGCTCTCATTTGCAGTGCCACTGAAATTTGAGATCGCTAACATCTCACACCCCTACAACATTAATAAATGCTATGGGTTACTTTACTTACTATGTGAATGTACACCAAAAATAGTGCTAAACTATGAAATACATCATTGTGTAAATAAAGGAATAACATTACCTTAACTGATTCATTATGTAGGTGTTTTTAGTTTACAGAATTATTTATTTGTTAGTATCCCTCTCAACTCCTGCTGAATGCTCATATAGTGCTACTAGATTTCTAGCAGGATATAGTCCAGAGAAGGAGATGTGTTGTATCACCATTTTATTGCACCAATGGCCGATAAATCCAACTTTGGTGGTAATTATTTGCTTTCCTGTTAGCTGTGGTAGTGTAGCGTCTAAGCCACTTATCCAGTGACTATGACCAAAAATCCACAGAGATAACTTAATTAATGCAAAATGTACACTGTATGCAAGGATTAACAATAGTATGTTGTGTTTTCTATCAAGGTCAGAAGTATGTATGTGATATAGAGGGATGTGAGAAGGTTTATACCACACCACTGTCAATGAAAGTTCACAAGGCTCAACATGCAGGGTTCAGCAAAATGTGTCAACATTGTGGTAAAACATTTAAAAACCCATATGGTCACAAATGCAAAGCTAGCAAGAATGCCAAACAGGAGTCTAAATATGGCAAGTACATTTTTACATTCTTTGTGTGCATAATATAAAAGTCTGTGAGCATGTTTAGTGAGAAATAGGATAAAAAAATCCAAGTGGAATAGAGAGTAAGGGATCCAAGTGGAAAAGAGGGTAAAGGCAATTCAATTGAGAAAGAGGGTAAGATCAGAATGTTGAAGATGATAAGAGATCCAAGTGATAAAGAGGGTAAGGAATCCTCATAGGAAAGAAGGTAAGAAATCCAAGTGAGAACAGGAGTAATGTGGTCCAAGTGAAGAAGTGAGAGTGAAATTGTAAATGAGTAGTGAGGTGAGACAGTGTAAGTGAATGGGTATACATTGAGAAGAGTTGCAATAAGTAGGCAAGCATAAATGTATGCCATCACAAAATAATACTCTATTTCTAATTCAGCTTTAATTAGTCTACTGTGAAGTATAACAGAAGAAAATGTTAACTAATTTACAAGAAAATATATAATAAATTACAGCTGCAGCAAACTGTAATCCAACTTGTGAAATTTAGGATCCTGCCGAAGACGGATGTATCAAGCCATTGGTGCAAATAAAATGACGACACAACACATTTCCATTCTCTGGACTACATCCTGCTGGAAATTTAGTAGGACCATCGTCCTGCTACAAGAGAAATCCAGTGGGAGTTTAAGAATGAACGCAGAAGAAGAAGATAAGAATAAATACTGAAGATGAAGAAGAAGAAACATGGGATAATCAAGTTTGCTAATCACTGAGAACATAGGAAAAAACACACAAAATGACATTTTAACCAAAAGAATATCAAAATTATAACATAGACACTACATGTAAAGGATGACACAGTCTACAATTACAAAGCTAAAATAAAATAACTTATAATGCAAAAATAAACTATATTTTAGTATTAGAAAGATTTCCGCCTGTGTGTTGCCAGGGCCCGAAAGGGGAGCAAAGAATAGCAACACTGTTTACCTTCCACGCATGTCGTAAAAGGCGACTAAGGAGGTTATGGGATAGAGTTGGCCGTCCCATCCCAAAGTCATGCTGAAGTTGGATGTGTCAGGATGAAAGGCGCAGATATCGCAGCAATGCTGTAAACCATGACAACGCATTCCGTTCTCCGGACTACATCCTGCTAATCTGCAAGAGTTTGAGAATGAACGCAGAAGAAAGAAGAAGAATAATTTCACAGATATAAAAATTGTTCATTAATAGCAGATTAGCAGTCAGGGTGATTAGAATCTGTTGTTAGATTAACTAATATTCTTAATATGGGTCATGTTTACATAAACCTGTCAAAGTGGATTTGTTACAAGGTTAAAGAAAGGTACATCAGAAGTTGTTTTATAATCACCATCAAGCAAACCTCTTTACCCACAGAAATGTCACAGTGAATATTGACGTTGGAACAGTTGAGGGTGGAAGAAGAAGAGGAGGTAAGAGGAAAGTATGGATTGATAATATTAAAGACTGGACTGGATTAAGATTCTCCACACTCAAACAAAGAACTGATAACAGAGAGGCATGGTGAAATTTGTGTGTTGATGTTTCCAGAGTGACACCCTGAAGGGTTATGTGTTTGTTGTTGTTGTGTTGTAATTAAGTAAGCAATTATTAGGGAACATTTATGTACTTGGAATCATCAGAAGTCACCATAGGCACTCAACATGTGTCCCACTGTTTGAGTAGACAGTGAATTCAGACCAAGAAGAAATATTTTGTTTGCTCCTTTGACCATATCTCACTGCTGAGAATGATCTTTATTGGAGTAGACTTTTTTAAGGGTCCAAACAAATGAAAGCCATATGGCAATAGAGCACGAATGTAGCGGAACTTGTCATCTTTTTCATACAAAATTTTTGTGTTATTCGGGTGAGAATTCTAATGCAATAGAATGACAGTGTGCCGGGTCGCTTATTCTTGATGGCTGTATGCAGCTTGTCTAGTGTGTGCTTGCAGCTGATAACATTGATGTTCAGACTATGCTCTTTAAAGTCCACCAATTAGAGTCCTTCTTTGTCAAAAAAGACAGTAAGCATAACCTTTCTTGCAAAAATTTGTGATTTCAATCTCCCTGCAACTTTGGTAATCCAGGATGTTTACATTGCATGCTGACTGCTTTGTTGCATGCTTAAAGTGGTGACACTATGATTTGTTGCCTGCCACTGCACTATTCACAACAAAAATTCATCATCCTCCTCATGGTAACTGTTTTTAAAAAAACTCACTGCATTTTTCCCATTAGGGAGTTGCAGGGAGATTTCAAGTGACTGTGTGATAAAGGCCACATGCCTTTGCTATCACCACATCAGGTGTTTTTTAATTTACACTCCAACAGAAAAACCTAGTTCTTACCGGGGGTCAAACCCTGGACCTCATGGTTGTGAGACCACAGCTCTAACCTCTCAGCCATGCCCCACACCGCCATGGCCAGTGTAGTCTGGAGAAAAAAATGCATTGTATCTTACAGCATAGCTGCAATATCTGTGTCTTTTGACCTGGCACATCTGACTTCAGCATGACCTCTGTCACTTTGACCCTATATGAGATGGAACAGCCAACTCCACCCCCAAATGTTTCTTAGCCGCCTCTTATGACATGTATGGAAGGTAACTGTGTTGCAATTCTTTGCTACTATTTCAGGCCACAGCAACATAGGCATGCAGGACTCTGAGAAAAAATGCAGAAGGGGAAGATTTTCAAATAAATAAAAGAAACTAAGATTCACACAATTTTTATGATTTAAGATCAATATTTAGCAGTTCTTATATTGAATTATTTGTAAATTGTGATCATTGGGAATACAAATTAACTTGTATCTTATTTTCCCCACAAATTTCAGAACCATTGAAAGCAAATCAAACTGTGATGTCTTCAACCACAACAGTGCAGCCCATTGCAAGTTTAATGTCAGTAGTTACTCCTGCAACACATCCAATGATACTCACACAAACTATTTCTAATCATGAAACAGTACTCCAACATGCAGACAAGATGACAATAGTTTCTAACAATATCCAATACCCCAACTTCATACCATCCTGTGTGGCTCAAGGTGTGACACCAGGACTAACACAAAATTTTCCACATACTGTAAATCATGTATTGCCCAGCCATAGCATTATACAAGATATAAATCAGCCGTTAGACATCTCGAAGGGGACACCAATAAACATAACAGGAGAATATGCATTTAACAACTGTGTTGTATTCTGGGACAGTCAAAATCTCAGCTAACCGCACACTGTAACTAATGATGAGGTTGATTACCAGTTATACTTTTAAATTGTCACTATATGTTGTTGTTGTTATTATTGTTACTGATGTTGCCATTGTTGTTATTATTGTTAGACCTACTGATGTTTCTGCTGTTGTTAGATTTACTTCATTGTACTCAAATTTGTCCATATATTCTTCTTCTGTGTTCATTCTCAAACTCCCGCTGGATCTCTCTTGTAGCAGGACAATGGTCAGACTAGATTTCCAGCAGGACGTAGTCCAGAGAATAGAAATGCGCTGTCGTCGTTTTGTTGCGTCAATATCCCTACACATCCGTCTTCGGCGGTTTCATATATTATGTACTCCTTCCAACAGCGCTGCCTGCCCAGATGGTCACTTACAGCTAATAAATCCATAGCTCAAATAACAATCTCCATAAATCTCTGAAAGCATGTACACATTTCTCTGCTTAAATTATTAATCTGCTCTGCTTAACCACTTGTAACAAATATTTATATATCTTGTGTTGAAAGTTATTATCTAAATAGTTGTCATTATTACTAATACTGACTTTTATACAATGATAGGTGGCCATTGATCAGAATGTAATAATTAAAAAAGAGAAATAAAAGAGCATTAAAACAAATGCAGAAGACTTTCTCTGTTTTTACTTGTGTCCATTGCTACTTATGATATGCAGCTCCATAGTTTGCACTGATGGTCAGTGCCATGAAATGTGTGTGGGCAACTTGCTTGATATGCATTGATATTGGGGAGTCTTAAAGTATCAGTTACTCTATGAATCCACTTTTTCCTTGATCTTCCTCTGCTTCTTTTACTTTAAATTTTTATGTAGTATTGTTGAGAGTGATGGATTCACTCTCATGAGTTGGCCAAACTATTTTATTCTTTGCTATTTATAAATGTATTCTTCTGCGTTCATTTTTAAACATCTGCAGATTAGCAGAATGTAGTCCACAGAACTGACTGTTTTGTATCATGGTTTACAGCTTAGCTGCAATATATGTGTCTTTCAGCCCGACTTCAGCATGGTCTATATATCACTTTGGCCCTCTATGAGATGGGAACAGAGTGCATAGGCCAGCACTCTATAGCTGGTCGACCATCAGAATCAGCAAACCACATCTGATCAAGACCCTCAATACACTTCCATGCAATGGGCCTGGAAACAGGAGTGCAGCAACCCTGCTGTAGCCTGTCCAAGTACTAGGGGTCGAAAATACGTGAATGTCAACCCGTCCCAAAAAAATGCTAGCTGAAGACGGATGTGTCAGGTAAAAAAGTGCAGATAACGCAGCTTGACACCACGCAGATCACCCTCATACGTCCTTCTCATGACGGTCAGCGGAATGCTTTCAGAGAGTCCGCAGCAAGGCGTACGACGAAGAAGATGTGACAGCCAACTCCATCCCACAAACCTCCTTAGTGTCTTTTTATGACATGCCTGGCAGGTAACAGTGCTACTATTTTTTTTGCTCCACTTTTGGGCTCTGGCAACACTGGGTGATCTATAAGTTTGATAGCAGTCCCCACATACATTCTTTAATTGTAAAAGATAACTCTTTAGGATTATAGCACTGTATTTTGTATACAGTAAAAGATATTATACATGTATTGTCTGACTCATAAGGGAAGCAAAGAATAGTAACACTGCCACCTTCTATGAATGTTGCACTTGGCAACTAAGGAGGTTGGATGTGGTGTTGACTACCACAAACCATAACAAGACAAATGTAAAACTCAGCAAACCATTGATATGTCAATAAGGAAGAAAAACAAACCAACAATCCAGAACAGGAATAATTCCTTTAAGTAGGAGTCGTGTACATCACTAGAAAAGTTCAAAGGAGCAAGCACTGCCAACCAAGATTTCTTTCCTCTCAGAAAACTTCTAGATTTGATTGCTGGAACATGTAAAAGTGCTAGATCCTGAACAAACAGCCCAAGTACTATAACAAAAATGACAAATTATAAAACAGATATCTTAGGACTCTCAGAGACAAGGTGGATAGAGGCAGAAAAGAAGAGACTAGGAGCATGAGAAATGGTGTTGTCCTCAAGGCAGAATGTACACACCACAGTAAAGGAGTTTCCCTCATTCTTTCTAGGGTGGCACAAAAGTGTGGTAGATATGGTCCCATCTCCCGGTTGACCAACTCTGAACTAGGTCTGCCAGCCAAAAACTGTATCCTCCACTGATCTATAACATTTTTACAAACATGCTGCACATGAAACCATATTCAGAACTGTTCTCCTGGTTACAACTAGTGAAATTACAACTAGTTACTTACACAGAAGAAGAACTAATATACAAAATAACATGGAGATTGCCATACCAGAAAATTAGATTGACCATAAATGTATCAATATGAAGTTTCTAACATTAACTGCAGCATGTGAAAGTATAGAGAGAAGCAGATGTGGTATCAGATCATCATATTCTGCTAAGTAAAGTAAAGATGACATTTAAAATGTATTCAGCACATCAAAATAACAATCAGTTCAAGATAGAGAAACCAGGGGAAAAAAGGAAAAGTTTGCAATCACAGTATCACATAAATATTAACTACTAGAAGTGGAACTGAATACAGAAGACCATTGAGAACAGATAAAAAGTTTATGGGATGAAATATGTACGGAAGTTTTGGGGAATAAAATATACAAACATAAAGAGTGCATAACAACAGATACTCTAATATAATATAAATTGGTAAGCAAATTTGGCCTCCTATTTAATGAAACAAATACGTAAATTATTTAACGAAACAAAATATCGATAGAGACGCATTTCACAGAAGCTAAGTCTGCTTGCAGATCTATTGATCTGACCTCTACACACTGAGAGAGCCCCCCCCCCCCCACCTCTGGATGACACTGGGGGAATGCTCAGTGTGTAACGTGGAGTTTGAAGCATACCTAGGGACTTTTTAATCCTCGGTCAGCTAGGTCATGAAATCTGAATGAAACTGCATAATATTAAAAAGTTGAACTTATCGTGTGATGAGGCCACATTTGTTTAGTCTGTACCTATAAATTAATTTTAAACATCAAGATAGCGAACATAAATAATTGCAATACCCGAGGTGTGAAATCAGAAGCATATAAGACATTCGAAGAAATAAACCATGTCAAAAGAGATAACAGAAGGGTCAGGAGAACATATATAAATGAGTTGGCAAAAGAGACTGCGGGAAAAAGAAATATGAGGGATCTGTACAACATCACAAGGAAACCTACGGAAAAATTAAAACAATCAAGTGGTATCAAGGAAGGCAAGGTTACTGCCACAATGACAGGATAATGAGATGGAAAGAACATTTTGAAGAACTTTTAAATAGATCCTCTGCGTTCGTTCTCAAACTCCTGCAGATTATCAGGATGTAGTCCGGAGAACGGAATGCGTTGTCATGGTTTACAGCACTGCTGCGATATCTGCGCCTTTCGGCCTGACACATCCAACTTCAGCATATCTTTGGGTCACTGACCCTATATGGAATGGGACAGCCAACTCCATCCCATAACCTCCTTAGTCGCCTTTTACGACATGCCTGGAAGGTAAACAGTGTTGCTATTCTTTGCTTCCCTTTCGGGCCCCGGCAACACACGGACGTTTTAAATAGACAAAACCACATGTCCTACCAGAAATAATGCCCACAGACAAGATGTTTCAGGTTCATGAGAAAAGACCAAGTAAAGAATAGAAAATACAATAAAACTTATAAAATATGAAAATAGCAGAGCGCCCAGGAGACAGCATAGGAGAGGCGATCACAGCAAATAAAGATATTTCAAAAGTTAATGTGCAAACTGCTTGAGAAAATGTGTGATATATCATAAATATCAAAGAGTGTCTTGTCAAATCACATAATAATGAAATAATGCCTTTATCTGTGAGCAGGTATATTTTGACAGCCTATATCTTTTAGACAATGTACAGATCCTCAGCAGTTCAGTAACTGAGGCTATACCAAGACTTACATAAGATCTCAAAAATATGATTGTGTTGAGGGGGGGGGGGGGTTATGGATGCATGTTTATCCCCCAAAGGAAGGCATTCCTTCTCCAAAGGGATGCATTTCAGTGCGGCAGTATCCTAGAAATATTTTAGATTACACAGTATATGTGTCCATATACTTTTACTGTGTGTTTTCACACAACTAGCTTCATAAAAGTTATGAACATCAGATGGCAAGACAAGATTCCAGATACAACTGTGCTTAACAGATCTGGTATCCCTAGCATTGACACTATCCTGATGCAGATACAGATTCGTTGGGAATGTCATTTGTTACGTATGGCCAAACTATTGCCTGCCAAAGATATTTCTATATGGTCAGCTGGAAAATGGTAAACGATCTCAAGGTGGCCAAAAGAAGAGCTACAAGGACTCGTTAAAGACTTCGCTGAAAGCCTTTGAAATAGACCAAGACACATGGAAAGAACTTGCACAGAATATATCTCCATGGCGCTCTACATTAAAATAGAGCACATCATCTTGTAAAAGAGGAGAAATGCTGCAGTCCAACAGCGGAGAGTGGCTAGAAAGTCACGGATAGACTAAGATCCGCCTACAGTGATCCGAACTGTTCAAGAACATTTACAGCTCGAATAGGGCTCATTAGCCATCTACGAACTATTATGCATGGTCATAATTCTAACTGAATTTTCAAAAGTGGATGTAAAAAATGGATCAAGCATGTACGGTTTTCAGTTTGTCGCCTCATATGACATGCCTGGAAAGAAGACAGTGGCCCTATTCTTTGCACCATGAACTAGAAGTCAAACAAGTGAGTGGAATATGATATGCAACATCTTCTTAATGATATATGATCTAATCTATAACCGCAACCATCAACAAGCAAACCCACCAAAGAGAAATCAAATAGTCTAACATTAAACTTGATTCTGGATTATGAATCAACACTGCGCAAGGGATATTCCCATAAATGCTCTTAATTCCACTCCGTCGGCCATCTAAAAGAATATAAGCCTAATGTTCCGTTCTCAAACTCCTATAGATTAACAGAATGTAGTCCAGAAAACGAATTGCGTGTTATAGTGTACAGTTCCGCTGTAATATCTGCATCTTTCGGCCTGACAACTTTAGCGTGGCCTCTGTGTCACTTTGATTCTCTATGGGATGGAACAGCCAGCCAACTCTACTAGCAAAACTTCCTTACTCGCCTCTTACGACGCTCATGATAACAGAGTCACAGTTCTTTTCTCCCCTAAATGTCCGAGATACACTTGGGCAGGTCACTTTGATCATGACCGTCGTCAGTAAAGACCTTTCAACTGAATTAATTAGGACCCCATTTGTACGTTTTTTAAATTATTGTTGGTTTTCGGTTGGTCATTATTTACATACTTTCGAGTCGCAAACTAAAAATAGCCAAGGCGACTCCAAGTATATAAATAGTGACCAGCCGAAATCCCAACAAGTGTCCTGTTCGGTCACATGACAATACTAAATGCAAGGTCTTATGGAGACGGTCGTGCTTTAACCCTCTAACTCTATGGATGGGGCAGATAAATTCACCCGCAAAACCTCCTTGGTCTCTAATAGTTAGTTTTCGAAACAGTCGTTTTATTTGGGGTTTTTTTCGTTATGAGCAATTCTTAAGTCAAATCATCGCGCATGGTCGTTATTTTATTGGGTTATTTTGGTAAACAAATAAATTCCTGAGGTGTCTATAAAGGGGTTATTGCACGTAAAGAGGCATGCAACCATTTTGGTGCTAATATAGTGCAAAAAATGTATTGGTTTCGCCGTTAATGTGGGTTCTTCAACTGCAAGGGGATAAAAGGAAATGGTCTCATGAGCTAAGAGTTATAATGTTCTAAGTACTAAGAAATCCCCGCGTCTTTGGCAAATTGTCCCGTTTCCTCTATCGACATGTGCTTGAATTCTTGAGTATCTCTTGTCCAACGACATCTTGGTCGGTCTCTGCCTCTAGTGCCTTCTATCGCCCCCCCCTCCATTAACACTCTTTCCATGCCATCGTGTTTCTTCACATGGCCAAAAAAAAAAAACATCCTTCTTAATATGGTGATTAAAAGCCATTTTTTTTTTGGTCCTGCTACTCCCAAGACTTCTATAGCACTTCATTTCGAAAACCTATATTCCCTTTGCTGTAGTTTTATTTATTGTCCATGTTTCTCAGCCGTAGGTCACTACTGGAACACGCATGTACGTAGCAAACATACCTTAGTCCCGTGTTTGCCCCGTGCCACAGTTTCTCAGTTGCTTTAATTTGGACATAGCTATTGCTGTCCTCCTCCTGATCTGGACTTCACAGTATCCTGCGCTGTTCATGTTAACTCCTCATCATCATTATCAGGTACCATGTCGGCTGGCGCAGGCGATCATGGCTCTCCACAGCTCTCTATCTTCAGCATTATGTATCAAGATCGTTGTGGTTTCCCTGCCCTGCCAGGTTGTCAAACTGTCTAATATTTTCTCACGTTGTCTCCCTCTTTGACTTTGTTGCCTTCAATCTTACTGTTGTGACTATGTTCTCCAAACCTCCCTGTCGCATGAAGTGGTCAAAAAATGAAGATTGTATTTTTCCTATATTATTTATTAAAGTCCATTTCACATTTGACTCTTTCAACACCTCCACGTTAGTTTTTCTGGCAGTCCTTGGTATTCTCGGCATTCTTCTGTAGAACCACATCTCTATTGCCTCTGATTTCCCACTTTCATGTTTGTTTATTGTCCAAGACTCGCATCCATATGTTAGTATGGGAGTTATAGGCCGATAGCACTGCACAACTCTCTTTCTCACCTCTAATGACAAGGTCATATTACACAATATATTTTCATTTTTCTGAATGTTGTTTTTTCCTGCCCTATTCTGCTTCTTATTTCTGTTGAATTTCTTCCATCTGCTGTAATCGCTGTACCTAAATATTTGAATTGGTGGACCTGTTTTAATACTATATCATTCACTTTGATCTTGTAAGGTATGGTATTCGGTTTCTTTTAAATAACCATTACTTCTGTTTTCTTTATATTTAGGAAGAGGCTTTTCATTGTTAGCTCCAAGATAATCGAAATGTGTCACTTCTTCTAAAACTGTTATCAATATGAATTATAGATTGTGTTTTCACTTTGTCGGTTTTCATTATTTTCGTCTTTTCATATTTATAAACAGGTTTTGATGTTCGTTAAAACATTTTGTTGATTTTATTATGTTTACTAAATTAAGTCTTTCTTATTTTATGTTAATAGCACGCACTGTGTCGTCACTATACAGTGAATGCAGACCTAGAGGCAGAACACGAAAACGAAATAAAAGAGGCGACAAACTTCGCAATATACTCATCACACATGAGGGCCATCTCCAGAAAACTCTTCTACCCCTGACGCTGAAAGGCAACAAAAGGTTTAGCAAATAGATAGATAGACTGTGTCGTCTGCGTATCTAATTTCTGGAATCTGTAGTCCTCCGATGTTTATGGGGTTGAATTCTTGCTGCATTGTTTCGTGTTTCTCATTTCTCATTATGGTCTCTGCATACATTTTAAACAGGTATGGCGACAATGTACTTCTTTATCTTTGGTCTTGTCCATAACTAGAGCACATAAAACAGGAGACCATTCAAAATTTCAACACGTTTATATTGATTTGAGATCGCGTATCTGCAACTTGTTCTTCGCTTATTATATTGATTTTATAGCTGGTCAGAATAAGAACTCATCCGTATGTTATTGGGGTTCGAAAGAGAAGCAACGAATAATAACACTGTTTACCTTCCATGAATGTTGTAATAAGCGACTAAGGGTGTATTTCAGGTGGAATTGACTGTCCCATCCCATATAGTGTCAAAGTGACCAATCAGCCATGCTGAAGGATGTGTCAATTTGAAAAGCGCAGATATCGTTGTAAAGTTGTAAATCGTGACATACTGCATTCATTTCTCATGACTACATCCTACTTCTTCTTTCGTTGGTCTGGAACATGCTTATATCTATACTATATGATTATTTAAGTTTTGTCTCTTCTATAAACTTAACTGTGTTCTGTAACTCGTACAGAGGTACGTAGAGTTTATTCTAGTGTGTTTGCTTCGGTATTTCATATTCTGTGAATTCCTGAAGAATATGCTATGTTATCTGCGGCGCGTGTTCTAATGTACACATCGACGTGTTGCCAACCTTGAACTTTTGTATACGTATGGCCATGGAGTCGGTTGTGTCCTATTCTGAGGTGCAGAATTACAAGAACTTGTTTTGTCTGTTCATAATTTGGTAGTCATTTTGTTTTGTGGGCGGCTTTCTAATTGCTTTGATGATCTATGTCTTTTAGTGGTACGTTATTGGCATATATGGTTGACCTTCAGCAGCTCCCTCCTTAGCCAAACTATCTGCTTTCTCGTACCCAAGTATTCCACAATATTATGGCATCCACTGCATAGCTACTTTACACTGAGTGCTTAGTTCAGTCAGTACTATTTGCAGGTCTAATAGGTTTCTTAACTGGATCGCTTGGAGTGGTGATTTTGCATCTGTCCGTAATACTACAGGTTGTGAACCAATATTAGCGCTCAGCCGTTTTTCGGTTTCCACCTTGATTGCCTGGATTTCTGCATCGTAATTATAGCATGTCCGGCTCTGTGGCGAAGTGGTACAGAGCACGTCTGTGACGGCCAAGATACATAATTCGATCCCCACTCAGGCAATTGTGTATCAGGACCGTTCAGAAAGCAATGGCAAGCTTCTTAACGTATTTATATTACCTAAAAAATCACCACAGCCAACAAATGCTGGGTTGATAGCTACGTCCTGAATATGATATGCTACCAAATTATAGCATAATTTTAAAATTGGTACGATGTTTGTATTCAAAACATTATTTGGGTACTCTATATATTTCCGTTCCTCCATTTTTTGTTTGCTGCATTTTCTGCTGACCCATCTGTATATATAAATCGTGCTAATCCGCAGGAGCTTGAGGAAAAACAGAGAACAAGTGTAACTAAGAGCTAACAGCAAGGTAGGAAAAAGTTACCAAGTGTGGATAGAAATGAACATGGAAAAGAGTAAGATGTTGTTTAACAGTAGAGACACATAAGTACAGACCAACATCATGATGCTTGAGCATGCATTTGAGGAGGTGACTGCTTTCAAAATACATTGGATCATGCATATGCAGCGATGAACTGCAATACAGACCTAAAGATAAAGCTGGGGATATCTTTAGCTCCTATGTCAAGACTAAATATATCTTGTATTGCGTGGTTGTGAAAGTTGCACACTCAGTGCCGACATGCACCGACGATTACATGACTTCTTATTCTTCTTCTTTCGTTCACTTGAAACATGTTTATATCTGTAATTCTGTCTCCTGAATAAAACTCACTGTCTTTTGTAGTTCATACGGTAGCGCATTCTGACCAATATGTCTGCCTCAGCGTTTCATGCCCAGAACAATCTTGAAGTATAGGCTTACACTTTGTGCTACCTGTCCACATATACACATGACCGTGTTGCCAATCTTGAACTTTGTGTACATGTGACTGTGGAGTCGGTTGTGTCCCGTTCTGAGGCGTATAATTACAACTTGTTCTGATATATTCCTAATGTGATTGTCATCTTGTGTTGGTGCTTGTGGCTTTCTTATTGACTTGATCATCTGTTTTTTTCTGATTCACCACAAATAGATGTGATCCAATACTAGAATTTTCTAATCGCTATAGAATGGGTGATAAAGCTGTCAGTCATTCAAGCCAAATAGTAATAATTTTTTTAAACATGCATAGTAGGATGCAAAGTTTTTCTTCTTTGTTCCCAAAAGCAGAATGCATCATCTAAGCATATTTGTAGTTGAGTGTGTGTTCGTCCTTCACAAGTGATGATGACTATTTGTTGCATCCAGTTGTGAAAATTCAGTTTTGTTTGTTTGTTTGTTTTTCGTTCGCTCCATTGTAACCATCACGGATATCCGTGCGATTTCCGCCGGGAGCGTGATTACGTTGTGCCACCGTTATGCGCCTTGTAGGCCTAGCACATCGGATTTCGGCATGCCTTGACAATTCGGGTGGGCTACCCTTAGCCTGTGACAGCCTCTATATCTGTCTTCAGGCCCGCGTAGTAGAGACTCTTCGCCCAGACGATTTTCTTGCTCTTAGTCTGACTCAAACAATGTGTTCCACTGTCTATGAACTTGCCTCGTGTAATTGGACGTGCTGTGCCTGTGCCCATTGGGTACTGAACCGTTTCTCATCCGTGAGCCTGGTTCCTTAAGGGGAAGAACTCAACAGAGGAGTTGGACCCTGGCTCTTTCGCCCTCTTAGCCGAGGTGTCATTCACCGACATCGTGTACCCCTTGTCCAAGTTCGAGTCTCACACCACGCGTTTGAGAGCAAGGCGTTCTCGAGCTGAGCGTCCTTGTCCCAATAGCGCCTGAGCCCATCAGGTACTGAACCCTTTCTCTCTTCAAGTGTATTTCCGGTGTAGGAAAACTTGACAGTAGAGTTGGGCCAGGGCTAAATCGTTGTCCCTTTTGTGCCTGAGCGCATCGAGTACGGAACCCTTTCTCTTCGCGAGCATATTTCCGGTTTAGGAAGGCTCGACATTAGAGTTGGATTAGGTCTTCTTGCTTTACCAAACGCCAATGAATGGGTATGGGTCTCTGCCTGTAAGGAACACAGGTAACTGGAAACTCGTCTCGAGCTGACGGAGCTTGTAGTTCCCCTT
This sequence comes from Meghimatium bilineatum, assembly GCA_034231615.1. Classification (NCBI taxonomy): domain Eukaryota; kingdom Metazoa; phylum Mollusca; class Gastropoda; order Stylommatophora; family Philomycidae; genus Meghimatium; species Meghimatium bilineatum. Next base: position 49,805,138 of record CM067322.1, on the reverse strand, counting down.
TCCTAGGGACTTTTCACTTTCTATTTGCAGTTCGCGCTGCCCTCTAGCGCTGTTCTGCCCTTTCATTGTTTCATTGTACTCGGTATGAAATCTATGTCTCTCGCCATGTATCTACCTTTACGTGCATTTTACATTGGCCGCCCCTCCAATGTTCGGACTGGACTGACTATCTTCACTGTATGTCGACAGTGTCGCTATATGTGGTGATGCTGGTGGTGTCGGAGATATGTCTGTCTCTTGTGCAGGCAAATCTCTTTCCATCTGCTACCTCCACATTCTCGAACACGATCCCCAAATGATTTGGCCAGAATCAGCTCGAGCTGCTGTATTTCTGTTTCCAGGGTGCACCGCGTGGAGGTACATTTGGGGTCTTGGTTATCTGCTAACCCTGGGTCCGCCTAGAGCAATGCGTTCCCTTTGCACCCCAAAATTCAGTTTTAAAATATGTTCTTCATTATGTGTTCGTAACTGGCTAATAGGCTATATTCGAGCTGCAAATGTCCTTGGGCAGTTCGAGCATGGAATGACCACTGTAGAAGGATTTGTTCTATCCATGACTTTCTACCTACTCTCCGTCTCTCTGTAGTTGAGTAAGGAACTACTCATCAAAGTTAGAGGATTTCGTCAAAAAGGGCAATGTACAAATTTGGCTATATCATCATTAAAATTAGAAATGTATAACATCAGAGGACAGCTGTTAGATAATATAAAAGCAATAGGGCCAAAAGATGCCAAAGTTCAGTCAGAACAACAGATAGAATGACTGAACCTTTCGAAACAAGACCTTGGGTAAGACAAGATTGCGAGTTTTCACCTCTACCTTTCAACATATACATAGCCATAATAATAACAGAAGCTCGCGTTAACAAAGAGGAAAACATCGCAAATAAACCTGATGAGGAACTTAATAATGAAACCAACGAATTTTTATTTGCCGATGATCACAGTCTAATATGCAAAGATGAAGAAAATATGCAAAACCACATCAATGGATTGCTATTAGCATGTAAGAAGTTCAACATGAAAATTAACGTACAAAAAACAGAAGTTATGAAAATTAGCAAGTTTGTAACAGTAGATACATTTATCTATATAACAATAGATAACACCAACGTGAAACAAGCCAAAGAATTTAAATATCTAGGCACCTTTTTTCGAAAATGGAAGACTAGACAGAGAAATAGAAACAAGGTGCCAGAGAGCAAACACAGTGACCTACAAACTTTCACTATTGCATCTTCACCCAAACATCAAGATGGAAATCAAACGACAGATAATATCTACAATTTTTATATCAACACTCTGCTACCAATGTCAAACATAGTTTTTAACGGACTCGCAGCAGAGGAAAAACGTTACATGTGAAATGAAGTATCTGAGAAAAGCTGCAATGGTTACTAAACTATATAAAATAAGAAATGAAGCAATTAGGAAAAGAGTTCGTATAATATCATGTATTGGGCATATTGAAAGACAAGTAAAATGGTTCGGTCACCCTATGAGAATGAACACAAACCAAATACCAATAAAAGCACATAACAAACGAATATCCGGACATAAGGCCAAAGGTAGAACAAGAAACGTTGAATAGAAAATATCTTGCAACCAAGGCGACTCATCTGGCATCGGAACCGACAGCTGAAGCTCCCACCCCTACGCTTAACGGCAAGTGTGAATATGATCAATCATCGTTCAATTGGGGACATACAATAGATAATAGTTAGTTAGTTAGTTTGTTCCTTTCGTGCCGCAAGCGACACATAGGGCAGAGGTTTTGGTTCTCCATATGATGCGGTCATCTGCCTGCAGCTTTAGTTCCTGGATGGTCTTACAGCCTATTAATTCCCCTTCTTTAAAAATAGTGTTTTTAAGGGTTGTTTAGGTCTTCTCTTTTTCTTTTATCCTCAGGTGACCATATAAAGGCTTGTTGGTTTATTCTGTTTACATCTAGTCGTAAAACGTGACCAAGGTATTTTCATCTTCGTTTTCTTATGATGTTTGAAACATACTTTTGGTGTGTTTTGTCTCAGATCACTATTTGTGACGATGTCGCTACATTTTATGTTCATCAGTTTTCGAAACTGTTTAGTTTGCTATCTGTTGCTTGAGTTGATTTCCAGCTTTCACTACCATACGTTAACACTAAGACAATACATGAGTTAAATAGCTTTAATTTGGTGTTTGTCCCTAGATCTTTTGATTTCCAGATATTAGTTAATTTAGAACATAGTAGAATAATTAGTAGAATATAGAACAATAAGTCTAATGAGCCATCTAACTAAAATACTTCTCAAGATAATACATGAAAGAATTAAGAACAAGATAGACATGGAGGTCGGTGAAGAACAATTCGGTTTTAGGAAAAACAAAGGAACCAGAGAAGCTATACTGAGTATCCGGCTAGTGATAGATAAATATATAGAAGTCCACAAAAGTATCTATATTTGCTTCATAGACTACAGCAAGGCCTTTGACAGAGTCCAACATGAAAAATTAATCAAATGTCTTCAAGAAATAGGCATAGATGGAAAAGACATCAGGCTGATTAGAAATATATATTGGGAACAAACTGCATCAATAAGGTGTGAAAATAGCTACTCACCATACATAGAAATAAGAAGAGGGGTAAGACAAGGATGCATTTTATCACCAAGCCTATTTAATATCTACACAGAGAATATCTTTAAAAATATAGAAGAAATACCAGGACTCAAGATCAATGGGAAAATAATAAACAACATTAGATATGCAGATGACACTGTTCTTTTAGCAGAAAGTGAACATGAACTACAAAGACTAATAGATCAAGTCAATAAATCAAGTAATGAATATGGACTGGATATAAATATTCAAAAAACAAAAACCATGATAATCAGCAAAAACACAGAAGAACAGGAGGTAAACATAAACATACAGGGAGAGAAACTACAACAAGTAAAACAGTATCAATATCTTGGACACATAGTCACAAATGATGGCAGATGTGAAACAGAAGTTAAAAGGAGAATAGGAATGGCTAAAAGTACCTTCAATGACATGAGGAAATTATTAATATCTAAACAAATTACAAACAAGTTAAAAATGAGAATTATAAAATGCTACATCTATTCCATATTAATGTATGGCTCAGAAACATGGACACTAAATAAACAATTAGAAGACAAAATTGATGCCTTTGAGATGTGGGTATATAGAAGAATAGGGAGAACATCATGGAAAGAGAAGAAAACAAATAAAGAGGTGCTAAAAACACTTAATATGAAGAAAGAACTACTAAGAGAAATAAAGATCAGGCAAATAAAATACTTTGGACACATTAAAAGACATGACACCCTATTGAAGACCTTACTTGAGGGTAAAATCAAAGGGAAGCGAGCAAGAGGTAGGCAGAGATACAAGTGGGAGAGTAACATTACACGATGGACAGGTTACAGTCTAGCAGAGTGCACCACCAAGACAAGAGACAGGAGATGTTGGAGATACGTTGCAGCCAACCTTCGTTGCGGAGACGGCACTTGATGATGATGAGTTAATTTAGCAAATGTGCTAGCTGCCACTGCTATACGTGATAATAGAAACATGAAAATCCTGGCACAACCTAGTACTTCCTGTTTCGTAAACGTAAATGTTTAGGGGAAGAGGCTACGTTGTTTGTTTATTTTGATCTGTTTTTCTGTTGAGAGAACTTTTTAGGCAAATTTCTAACAAGAATGGAGACCACAGGTGATGGCAAAATCAAGATGCCTCGAGTGGCGAAGGTAAAGCATTTAAATATTATACAAATCTGTCACTAGTAAAACACATTATTTATATTATTAGCCTAGGCCAGGCCTAAAATTAATCAAAAATTGTGTATGTAATTATTGTAATAATTGGCAACACCAAGCAAGAGAACCTCCTGAGCGAACTTCTTTTTTGCAGACGATCAAGCAATAATATCAACATCAGAAGAACAACTACTACAACATATAAATAGACTTCAAACATGTTAGGAATTTGGTATGCCAGCAATTTTAACATGAAGATAAACAAAAAAAACGAGTTAGTGATTTATCTCGAAAACAGAAAGACGCCGAAAGCAGTACTACACACACTAGAGTCTAGATACACTACTATTTTCATCGATGACCAACAGCTGACATAGATGAAAGAATTCACTTATCTTGGAAGTATATCATCAAATGGGAAAAACACTAAGAAATCCAGCATAAATGCAACATAGCATGCCATTCTTATGACAGAATTGACAGATGTCTCCTATTTTCAAAAACAAACTTGAACATGAACACCAAAATTGCACTATATAAAACGATCATCATACCATCACTATGCAGATGCTAGAAATGTGATACGTGAATACTAATAACAAAAGACAAAAAGAAAACTTGTTGCAACAACAGAAATGACTTGTCTACATAGAATTCTTGGAGTAACAAGATATTACATGGTAGATAACAGTGTAATGATTAGTTGGTTGGTTGCTGATCCAGCGGTCCATGGGCTCATGCCCTTTGACCCAATGCCATTGTGTGATATATGCATGTGTTTGTGAGTTGTTTTGTTTCATAAAATGTGTTCCATTTATCTGGCCCTGGAGGGAGAAGCATTTTCCTGATGTCATCCAGCGCTGGACATTCAAAAAGGTGGTGGTCAACAGTTTCATATGGATGAGTGCACAGCTGGCACCCTGGAGTGTGTTGTGGTTGTATTCTGTTCAGGTGATTGTTAAGCTATACATGTTGTGTGCGCAGTCAGAATATGATACTCTGGTCTCTTCTTTCTAGGAGGTTGATATTGTCTTTAGGATTTTGGCTGGTCATATATTTATAGATTTCCCTCCCAGTGTTTCCCATGGCCCATCTGTTCATCCAATTTTCTTTGTTCACAGATTTCAGAATCATTTTAACTGTGCATTGTTGTTTCTGTATAAGGCTGTTCTTGTTGTGCTCCCCTCTTTGCTAGTCTGTCTGCCTTATCATTGCCAGGTGTGTTTGAGTGGCCAGGAATCCACTGCATAACAATGTTGACATCATAAGATGTGAGCAGCTGGTTGGCATGGTGGTATATTTCAGCTAGCTCGGGTTTACAATGTCCATCACATTCCAGTGCTTGGAGAGCAGACATAGAGTCTGTAAAAATAACTATGTTTTGGACTTTTGATGGGAAGGCATCAAATATGGTCTTCAGGTGGTACAAGGCAATTTCTACTGCTGTTATTTCAGCTTCATAGTTAGAATATATCTCCCCACAGGCATCAAACAACTCATCAGATGTTTTGTCTGGATATTCTATATAGACACTATAACCTGCTTTGATGACGGCTTTAAAGGCAAACCCATCAGTATAGACATGAATCCATTGTTCTGGGTAGGTGTCTATTGTTTTCTGTTTTGCCATTCTAAAGACTTACTGGGTCGGAATGTTTCGTTGCATTATCTCTTAACTGTGTTTTGATTTCCGGCAATTTAAAGCCTGTGTGTGGTGGTAAACATTTTTCTACTCTTAGCAGTTCTTGTCTGGAAGGTGGTAACTGTCTTATTTCATTTACATGGCTCAGGACTGACTATTGTTTTATTCTGTGGTTTGGTTCCCAGTTTTCTACAAGTTGTTTATTTGGGTGGTCTTTGTTCATTCTTTTGCTTCTTTCATAAGCTTCCATTGCAGCCATATCTCTCCGCATCTCAAGGGGTTCTACATTCGTATGTATTTCACATGCAGCCGTCGGTGTAGATCTCATTGCTCCACTAATAAGACGTAGGGCAATTGTTCTGCACTCTGTCTAGGGATTCTACATTTGTCGTGGAACATGTGAGGAGTGCACTGTTGTATTCTAAAGCAGAACGTATGTAACCAAGATATAGTCCTCTAAGGGTATCCTTGTCTGATCCCCAAGATGTGCCAGTGAGTCTTTTCAGTAGTTGTAACCATTCTTCTTCTTCAGCGTTCATTCTCAAACTCCTGCTGGATCTCTATTGCAGTAGGACAATGGCCCTATTAGATTTCCAGCAGGATATAGTTCAGAGAATGGAAATGCGCTGTGTCGCCGTTTTATTTGCGCCAATGGCCCGACACATCCGTCTTTGGCGGGGTAACCATTTACGTGCTTTATTTGTGATATTTTCTACATGTAATGATTAGTAAATCCTTCCACAGTGCAGTATGACACAAGGAACCTGCTCCTTGCCCCTTCCAATCATTACTCTGCCTAGCATAATGGTTAGTTTCAATCACTAACTAGCTCATAATATTGTCTGTGAAAAACAAATGAAATACATCTACCTCATTAATGCCATCCAATGGGTTTAATTGTCCTACAACTTTGGAAAAGTTGTGAATCCAACAATGATCGTAACCTGAAGATGATCAACTATAATCTTATCATCTTCCTGAAACATGCTCGACAAAGAACTACTGGGTACAATATGGGGAGAAGTACCTACATTTTAATTTAAAAAATCATTAATTATTTATTGAAATGGAATATTGATAGAGTAACATTTTATAATTGCTAGATGCATCTATCTGCGCACAATGCACTTGGATGACCCTGAGGAGGGGATCTCAGTGTGTAGCGTGCTGATCAATGCATCTGGAAGCAGTCCTAGTGACTTTTCAATAGCCAAATAAATGAACCATTTTGACAACAAGGTTTGATAAAAATTGAAATGTAGGTACCTCTTTCCGTATTTAACTAACTACTGTCTCCATTCTCAACTATCTGCAGCTGGGAAACAATATATGCATCCATAAACGAAGAAATTCTTCGTCACCAGAATCAAATATTTAAAAATTGCTGCCATTTTGAACATTTTGGTGGATTACAGAGAGTGACAATTAGTTAATAGATTTTAAAACCACGACCTACCGATCTAAAGACCTACAGATAAAGAAGTTAATTATGTCTACTTCGATTTGTGTGTTACCCAGATGAATGACATTAGTTTACACTAGTGATTTCTAAATTGATCCAGGTGCATAGCAACGGGTGATTCAGGTGTCACAGACAGCTGCTGAAAAAAACATTGCTTCTTTCTACTGTAGTTGCTGACAGCGTGGTGAAGGTTCAACAAGAAAATATGAGAAAGTAGATATTTCAAAAAGGCCCAAAGTGGTCATAATAAATTTCATGGCCAGTAGCCTTTAAAAATGGCCAAATTAAAAAATGTTATTATATAATGACCAATTTGGCAAAAGTAGGTCAGTTTGAAATGATTTAATAAAACTTTAGTATATTTTGTACAAGTACAGAAAATATGTACTAGGTGACAGGCATGCATGATGTAGTAAACACAGAATACTTAATTTTTGTTACTGTTCTCGTACAAATTTTTCCTTATATAAATATTGTATGTGCAAAACTTAATTCGTAATGTGACCTACATGAAGTATTTGTATTACATTTATTTAAAAAGCTGTATCACTTTTGAAGGAACAAGTAATTACTGTTTTGTTTTGTGATCCAGGTTAAGAATAAAATGGCAGCCCCAGTTCAGATAACAGCAGAGCAACTGCTAAGAGAAGCCAAAGAGAGAGAGTTGGAACTTGTTCCCCCAGTAAGTATTTATATTCACATGAATGTTACTATTATCTGTCACATACTACATGTTTCCCGTTAAGGAGTTGCAGAGAATTTGTAGCTACCATTAAAAATTGTATATAAACCAAGAATTTTTGGAAAAAAATCAGAACTTGATTTAGGGATATTGACTTATAAACGAGTACTCCCAAATTTAAAAAAAATAAATTACATCAAATCCCGGTAACAAAGGGGAAAAACACCAGTTAAAAATAAAGCCAGTTACTCACATGTTTTTGTCTGATATAGTCAAGCCAGGATTAAATGACTAGGGCTCACCAGCAATCCATAGCGTACTTATCAGAATGCTAGGCCTAGATTTACATTAATTTCTATATATCATACAATATTCATCATCATCATCAGGTGCCATGCCGGGTGGCATAGGCGGTCATGGCTCTCCACAGCTCTCTGTCCACAGTATTATGTATCAAAGTCGTTGTTGTTTCTTTGCCGTGCCAGGTTGTCAAACTGTCTAATATTTTCTCACGTTGTCACCCTCTGTCTCTGGTGCCTTCAATCTTGCCTGTTGTGATTATGTTCTCTAAACCTGCATGTCTCATGAAGTGGCCAAAAAAAGAAGATTGCCTTTTTCTTACATTTTTGATTAAGGTCCGTTTCGCATTTAACTCTTTTAACACCTCTAAATTAGTTTTTCTGGCAGTCCATGGTATTCTCAGCATTCTTCTGTAGAACCACATCTCCGTTGCCTCCAATCTCCCACTTTCCAGTTTGTTTATTGTCCAAGACTCGCACCCATATGTTAGTATAGGGGTTATATAGCACTGCAGAACTCTCTTTCTCACCTCTAATGACAAGGTCATATTACACAGTATATTTTTCATTTTTCTGAATGTTGTTTTTGCCTGTCCTATTCTGCATCTTATTTCTGTTGAACTTCTTCCATCTGCTGTTATAATTGTACCTAGATATTTGAATTGGTGGACCTGTTTTAATACTATATCATTCACTATGATCTTGCAAGGTGTGTTATTTTCTTTCTTTGAAATAACCATTACTTCTGTTTTCTTGATATTTAGGAAGAGGCCTTTCTCTTTGCTTTCTGTGACTACTACTTTAATTAAGTTTTGAAGGTCTTCCTCACTTTTTGCAATCAGAACAGTGTCATCCGCATATCTCAAATTATTTATGTTATGTCCTCCCACTGATATTCCTGGGATATCTACTATTGCACGCAATATGTTTTCACTGTATAGAGAGAACAGGTCTGGTGAAAGCACGCATCCCTGTCTGACTCCTTGTTTTATTTGTTGAAATAAAATATTGAATATAAAATATATCACCATACAATATTGCCTTCGAAATATCCGATATTTCATGATTAAAAACATGATATATCTGTATTCCACATGTGCCGCCATTTTTACACAACATAATTTCCCCTGGAAACACTATTTTTAGTAATGTTATTACAATGGGTATTACCGATTATTACTATTTCTGCTCTATCGTAAAGGTTTTAATGATGGAAATTGGTCAGGAAAGCATACTAGTATCTGATGTTATTTATTAATCTAACTACAGTAAAGTGTAGGTAGTTTCCGGGTACATAGGCCTATAAATAATAATGTCGTCTGTGAAAACAAATGACGTCTATATAACTGTAACTGGCGTTTGTAGTCTAGCCCTACTGTGTAGTCTTTTGATAGTAACAGACTAAATTATAGGGGTTTGGCTTACGTAAAACAAAATCTTTAAACAAAATTAGTTATAGAGACACACAAAAACAGACCACAGAATAACATAAATATTGAGAACAGAAGGAAAAACTTACCGGTGCCAGTCCAAACAGTCATTGAAATCCTTAAAACTTTTGCGCCAGCTTATTGCATGTTTGTACACAACTTCCCACACAAGTGATGTCTGTTCATGAAGCAATTGCACTAGCCTATTGATGCAACAAGTCCCCAGATTTGTGTTTGTGGAATGCAGGATCTTTCAATATTGAGAGCGCCCTGATTCAAATATTGGTGTGGGTTATAATTAATTCATTCTGTCTAGACTCCATTATCCATTCAGATAATTTCTCCTCCAGCGCACGGATTGAAGCTGTATGGCTGAATGATGCTCTCTTTGACCTTGGCATCAGAGACAATCCTTCCTTTTTTTTTTCTTCCCTCCATTCTTGCACTTGCTTCTCGTTCACAATGAAGTGGCGGGAAGCCATGGAATTGTTGGATTTCTCCACAAAAGCAATAACATCCAACTTAAAACCAGCAGTATACGATGTTCGTTTCTGTCCAGGCATCCTTAAAAAACACGAATAAATTCACAATGACAATAAAAATTTATGAAGTGGAAGCTAAACTACTTGTGCAGTATTCTTGGCTATCTATCGGGTAATATGTTAATTAGTCCCAGCCCACTTAGGCCGCAGATTGACTACTGGCCCTACCCATTTCAATCGACTCAACCAATCCAAGTTTCCCTCACATTTTGATAATGCCATTCAGATAAGTGACCTAATGCAATCTTTCTTTATAGAATACTTGAAATGAGGTTCCAAATCCCGACACATCATAGGCATTTTGTAGTAAAATTCCGCCATGATTGATTCCCCATCCCCAACCACTGCACATTTAGTGGCATACAAGATCAATTTCACAATCTCTGTCATGTTTATTTTATTACCGCATACTCCCCACAAGGTAAACATACGAGTAGCAAAGTTCAAACTCTGTACCTTTTTTTTTTTAAAACATGATCTGACGGTGCCCATTTGTATGCCGTTCATCGTTTCCCGCATAGATGTCACTGTCTGCTGTATTTTTGTGAGAACCCAGTGGCAAAAGAGTTACATAGTAATTATTAAATTATTATTCATTAGCGAAGTTTTGCGTCATAGCGCCGGGACACCCAACACAAACAATTCATTCAGGAAAGTATGATCTGTTGTTCCAAAATCTCGCCACACTGTATATTGCCGTGGTTTGGGAAGGCAGCCTGGTATTATCTTTGGATGTATTTGTTCCCATAATACAAGTGGACTATTCATTCCTTGATTCTTTCATTCAAGTAATGTTAATGAGGCAAATGAAAGGAATGCCCTTTTCTTACAGTTGCGAAAGTTTGTGTTAATTTCCATGTAGACGTTCTTTCTTTTGATGACGAAGTTCATGATTTCCGGCATTGTTATATTTTTGGGGTATCGGTCTATAGTCAGATCTTAGATTTTCAACACTTTCGGGAAGGTATAGTCACCTTCTCGACCTATAGTCAGATCTTTACTGTATGTATATATATGTAGCATAATTCTTCTAGCACATGGCTATTTTTTATGACTTCTGGTTTTTCTGCGTGTATTTTTGGCATAATGCTTTTATTTATTGAGTTATTGATTTCAAATTTGGGGATAATAAAGATACATGGATGCTGGATATGGTAGTGTTGCTTGTGTTTGTCAGCGTTATGTGGGCAACCAACATGGTGATAACAATGACAGGTTAGACATACACATACGCACATAAAGGACTTACCAATATAGAGTTAATCCATATCTGTAGCAGCAAATAACAATGTAGATCTATACATCTTGTCAACTATCATTGTCAACTAATCAATCAATCATATATATATATATATATATATATATATATATATATATATATATATATATATATATATATATATATATATATATATATATATATATATATATATATATATATATATATACATACATATATAAATATATGCCATAATATAATAACACAATAAATCTTTGTCCGAAATCAGCATTCATGAAGAATTAATGAACAATGGCATCACTTAAGTTAGGTCCATAAAGTATGGCTTACAAATGTGAAAGATCGCATAAATTACAGGACATTTATATAAGTGCGAAAAAATTCAGTGACAACTACTCTGGCAAGTAGATATTATAAAAGCATGATGGGAAATAATCATGGGAGATTGTTTTCCATGACTACAAATTGCTACTTCAATGGTGACATTTGTTAACATCGGGTGTCTGTGGAAAGAGTAAAAATGTTGACATCTGATTGCTGCAGGTTAATTAAGTTTTATAATTTTAGTTACACTTTCAATTGTAGCTTTAATTTTTATAATCTTATTTAAGTTTATGATTATATTTGCACTTTCAATTATCAGTAGCTTTAATTTTATTATCTTAATTACCTTTTATAATCATATTTGTAATTTCAATTATTGTTATTCAAAATTTATTTAAGTCACTTGTTCATTGCATACTTATTATTTTGTTTTCCTGTACAGCCACCCAAGCAGAAAATTTCAGATCCTGAAGAACTTGCAGATTATCGTATGAGAAAACGAAAGGTGAGATAATGTATCTGATCGTTGTGTCAAATCACATACAAAAATGTTATACTAATCTTTTAGAAGCAGACAAATATACAAAATTACATTGAATAACTTATCCCGTACGTAAACACAATATATCGTGGCCGAGAGAATCCCCTTTCCGGATGTATCTACTTTATGGATTCCACATTCAATTATCTTTCTTTTGATATCTTATATGACCTTCCATAGCTAATACTTTGTCTTCAGGAAACTCGCACCTAAATCATGTTGCGGTCCAAATATTTAGCCTAAAATTAATTACGTCCAAACCCCATGAATAATTCCGTCCTGAAAAATTTAACTATATCATCAAGATCCTGTGAATATTAGCATAAAAATGGAAGAAATACCACTATGTGCATATGTATGTATCAAGTTGCCAAAATTTCTAAGATGTTTGCCCTGGAAGGATACTGGTTACAACTGTATCAGTCTTCTGTACACTGGGGATCTTTGTTAAAATAATTATTTTCTCATTGTCAGTTATATTTATTATAGGTTCCAATCTTTAGAATGTGTTAAAAAAATGTTTTTGATGTGATCTTTTGATTGAAGCTTGATTAGTATAACTTTCTTTTCTGTTGAACTGGTAATATACATCATTTTTAGATTATTGGCTGATCGTTGCAACCAACCTTTGTTGCTGATACAGCTCTGAATGAATTAATAAATCTATCATGTACCTGGTGGTTGCAGGTTTGATGAGGCTAACAACGTATCTGGAAAAAGATCGCAACTATCCTCCACGTTGTATTTTATGTGAGTACAGGTAGGGTGGGGCAAGTGGAAGAAATGACATCGCTTCCTACTGTTTCTAAAGTTCTTTTTATTTTCCTTTATTTCGCTTATCCCTTCATTCTTATAATAACAGGATTCCATGGTATTATTTTTTTATCATTCGACCTATGCCCAGGTTTCAGAGTTTTGTCACTTTTTGGACATTAAATGGCTTATAAATGGATTGGCTTATATTCAGAAATATATGGCAGGTATAATATCATGTATTGAACGTATCAAAAGGAAGTAAAATTATTCGGTCACCTTATGAAAAAGAACCCAAACCAAATATCAATAAGAGTAAATAATAACAAAAGAATATCCGGATATGTAGCCAAAATTAAACCAAGAAAATGGTGGATAGAAAAAATAAAGATAACTTTGAAAAAACATGGACTTAACGCATCCAAGTTGGCACTTCTGGACATAAAGCGACAACTAAGACTCCCACCTCTACGATCAACCATCATTAACCTAGGGAAGGACAATAGAGAATTATATAAATTGGAATTACCAAGGGAGAGAGAGAAAAAAGATTATCCTTTCTAGGAATGTTCTAGGTGTTATGATGTTGGTTTCTGATCAAGAATTAAGAATCATTTGTGGACTGTAATATTCATCATATATCAATTCAGAAGAGTGGTGATATTTCCAGAATGATAATTTGTATGTTATCTTGATTGTAGTTTATGTTATATTGTTGGTATCCTTTCATGAAGTTTTTAGGATATATCTTTTTCATTTCCCTTTTTATCCCTTCATATATTTGTAATAAAATATATCATATTGTTGTTGACTCAATCATTATGATTGTTGGAAACTTTCATTTCAGATGTTTGAGGACAACATTAGAAAAAATCGTTCAGTTATGACAAACTGGATTAAATATGCACAGTGGGAAGAAAGCCAAAAGGAACTGCAGAGGTATGTGTCATTGGCATGTGGGAGGATCTCAGGAAATAATTGGGCAATGGTTATTGGAGACACAGACACATAAATAAGAATTTGTTCTTTATAATATATATAAATAGTTATAATGTAGAGAAAACAATTAGGAAAGCAAGTTTAAACAAATGTGTGCCATAGTGTTAAACATCAAGTGAGAGGTATGCAGTATCTTGTACATTTGCTGGAGAATGAGCACCTTATGGGGGCTGCCTAAAATGCTATGAGGTAAGTTTATTAACCAATAACTATCATTTAATTTGAAGGGTGGTCAAGTGATGATATTCATAGCTGTTATTTCAGTGTTATTCTGATTACTCTTATTCCAACAATCCAGTTTACTAGTTGATGTGTCATGGTTTTTCTTGGATGTCTTTTGGTAGTAGGTAAAGAACTAGCTAAACAGGTGTGATATTCAACACCGAAACTAGGCCATATGATATTCTGGGCACCCATGGTGATTGCTTTTGGCACTCACACCTGGACAGCTGCCACATCCACCCTCACCTAGTTTCACTGGTGATGATATTCAAACAATTTGGCTCTCTTGTGAATAGAGCAACAGGCAAAATTGAAGGAAACAGAGACAGAGGGCGACAATGTGAGAAAATATTAGACAGTTTGACAACTGGGCACAGCAAGGAAACAACAACTTCCTTGATACATAATACTGTGGGCAGAGAGCTGTGGAGAGCCATGACCGCCTACGCCAGCCGGCATGGCACCTGATGATGATATTTATGGTACATTGTGTCAGTGCAACTATTGAAACATGTTGAGGTCACCTAAAGGAAGTAATCATTAGCATTTCTGTTTTGCAAGAGGATTGAGGACAGCTACCACAATTTTTAGCAAAGCAACACTAATCCTATTGTTGACATCAATAAATTTGAGTTGAGAACACTTTATTGATATTGTTTTCAATTTGTAAGGTACATGTTTTAGAAATAGTTACACACGCACATAATGGACTTTATAAAGATGCACTCTGTGAACCTGGTCCAAGATCCTGCTCGACCTCTTGCATCCCTGCTGTCTGACTTTGCAGAGAGGGATTTCCATAGCAAAAAATACATTCGAAAAAAGATGCATGTTTGATTTTTTTCTTTTCAAAAATAATATATATTTGTTTGCTTGGTGGTAGAAAGGTTAGTGAGCATCCCACAAACACAGCTCAATCAAACATGTAGTTCCAAATGGTTGGTTGGTTGGTTGCTGATCCAGCTCATGCCCTTTGACCTAATGCCATTAAATGGCATTATATTGCTGGGAAGTCTGTGGAATTTTGGACCACCCCGGGCCAGAGCTAGGGAATAACTATCACGCCTCCAAGAAGGTAGGTTTCAACCTATGCACTGCTCCTAGCCACTGTAGCCAAGATAGGGTTCACTGTACTCATTCTCTGCCACCAATTGACTACTGGTTATGCCGAACTTCTCTATTGCTCCAGGCATGCAACCAAATGTTCAAGTCAAAAGGATTGTCATGTCCTGAATCACTGTTCCTCTATGATGAGTCTAAGCCATAGGAAAAAACAGTGCTGTCAGTTTCCTCCTCCCCAGTGCTGCATAGTACATCTCTGGCTCCCTCCCAACCACAGAGGGTGCATACATATATATTCAGGTAAACATGAAACACATTTCAACAACAAAATAAAAGCACAATTGTATATATGACATGCCATGAAGCTTCTCTAAGAAGATAACTTCAATATAACGGCATGTCATCCACTAAGGTTTTCTGTTGCATGGGTGGTTTGTCTAGTGGGCCATTGGTGAGACTCACAGACGCAACCACATGCGTGTAGTTCCAAATCAGCCAATTGTACTTGAGATGTGGTTGAATGTATTATCAGTGCCTAAAAATTCAACAATAGTTTAAAAGAAATTTCTTGTACAGGGTACTCTTCAATTCCTATTATTTGTTAGAAATATTTGTGACATAATTAACAGTGTATACACGTAAATGTATGGTATAAATTAGATTATAATATTGTTACTCATGAAGAGATGAATTGTATATACTTGATATCGCCCCCTCGGAGTAGAAAACTTCTTTAATAGGTATTGTATAAAGCCGAAAGCTGAAGTCTCCTGGGTATGAAAGAAAGCTCTGAGAATTTATCGCACTGCACAGAGAAAGTAAGAGCAATTTGCTCACAATTCCTGGGGTTATTGACAACAACAATACTTGATAATAAATTCTTAAAACTTAATCTACTCTTGTTAACTGTTTACTCTCTTCATCTACAGAGCAAGGTCAATCTGGGAGCGAACATTGGATGTTGACCATAGAAACATTACAGTCTGGCTCAAGTATGCTGAAATGGAGATGAGGTAAAACCATCTTGTATTTAATGACTGAACAGTTGAAATACGTTTTGTTGCTAGGTTACATATTTATAGTTCATTCCCCTGCAGCTAGCTTGTCTATGTCATTTTTACCTAAAGATATACACACTAATATGGGTAATTTTGAGAACATTATTTTTTTAAAAATTTATATATTTGTTTAAAGCGTTTGTTCTATGTTTTTTATTGATATATTTGTTTAAAGCATTTGTTCTAAAACTCCTGTCAGAACTCTCATAGCAAGACAATGGACTTACTAAATTTACAGCAAGGTGTAGTCCAGAGAATAGATGTGTATTGTGTCATGATTTTATTTGTGCCATTGATCTATCACATATGTCTTCTGCAGTATTTGTTGATATTAAGTGTACATTACCTGTTATGTTTTTAACCTTTAACATGCTGCATTCTCAAATATTTTTTTTAAACTGTACGTGTTATTTATGGGTATTTAGAAATCGTAATAACTTTTATGTTTTTTGGAGTTTTTTTTAAATTTTCCTCTTCTTCTGCATTCAACATCTGCACCTATGTTATATTGTCAGATCAAAGTCCCCTGTCTTCTCCAGGGAAGAGTGGCTGCTACCTGATAGCATTTGCCTCGAATCTGTATCCTCTGGCCAGATCCACTACTTTTGTGTATAATTCTTTTAAAAGAAATAAAGGAATGGTTATTGAATGTAAGTTTTGTTGGTGTGTGTATGATATGTGAGATAATGGTGAAGATGGAAAATAAAGAAAATAATGTGGAAAAAATGAGTTACACCTATTCTTGTGCAATATATTCAATCCAAAATAAAAATGCTGTTAAATGCCTAGGCCAAATCTATTTCTGTCATTTCATAACCGAACTAACATGTTCATATATCGTCTGTGAAAAGAACCAAAACCCTTCAATCATTATGTGCTATGCAGATAGAAATCAGAATATAAAAATATTCTTCAAAAATGGCTGCCATTTTTACATTGTTGTCTTCTTCTTCAGCGTTCGCTCTCAAATAACCACAACGATTATTGCATGTGATTTCCACCAGGGAGCGTGAGGTACGTTGTGCTGCAAGTTCCACAGTAAAACTGTGATTATTTGTACCCCGGTTGGCCACTTGTGGTCAGGACGTCCGAGGTCCAGCACATCCGTTTTCGTCATTCCTTTACTTCGGGTTTGGTCCCTAGTCCGTATCTGTCGCCGGGCACGCTGGTGTATAGTGCCTCTTCGCCGAGACGCTTGTCGATCGCGTCTATCTGGCACGAGGTGCTCCACCGTCTATAAACCCATCTCGTGCAATTGGACGAACTCTGCCTGTGTCCATTTGGTACTGAACCTTTTCTCATCCGCGAGCCTGGTTCCATATGAGGAAGAACTCGCCAGAAGAGCTGGACCCTAGCTCGTTCGTCCTCCTACCCGAGACGTCGTTCACAGACATCATGGACCCCTCGCACAAGTTTGTGAGTCTCACACCATGTGTTTGAGAGCAAGGCGTTCTCGAGCTGAGCGACCTTGTCCCAATAGCGCCTGAGCCCATCAGGTACTGAACCCTTTCTCTCTGCAAGTTTATTTCCGGTATAGGAAAGCTTGACAATAGAGTTGGGCCAGGACTAAATCGTTGTCCCTTTTGTGCCTGAGCGCATCAGGTACTGAACCCTTTCTCTCTGCAAGTGTATTTCTGGTATATGAAATCTTGACAATAGAGTTGGGCCATGACTGCCATCGTTGTCCCCTTCTTGCCTAAGCCCATCGGGTTCTGAACCCTTTCTCTTCGCGAGCATATTTCCGGTATAGGAAGGCTCGACATTTGAGTTGGTTTAGGTCTTCTTGCTTTTCCGAGCGCCCATGATTGGGTCTGGGTCTCTGCCTATAAGGATCACAGGTAACTAGAAGCTTGTCTCGAGCTAACAGCTTATAGTTCCCCTTTCCTAGGAACTTTTCATTTGCAGTTCGCGCTGCCCTCTAGCGCTGTTCTGCCCTTTCATTGTGTCATTGTACTCATTATGACATATATTTGTTTCTCTCCATGCAACCACCTTTACGTGCCTTTTACATTGGCCGCCTCTCCAATGTTCTGACTGGACTAACAGGCGTCACTGTATGTCGACAGTGTCACTGTATGTGGTGATGCAGATGGTGTCGGAGATATTGTCTGTCTCTTTTGCAGTCAAATCTATTTCCATCTGCTTCCTCCACATTCTCGGACACGATCCCCAAATGATTTGGCCAGAATCAGCTCGAGCTGCTGTATTTCTGTTACCAGGGTGCACCACGAGGAGGTAAATTCTGCTAACCCTGGGTCCGCCTAGAGCATTGCGTTCCCTTTGCACTCCACATTGTTGTCTAAAAAACATAGTTACTGCCTATGATCTAGATATCGTCCTATTTAGTTAAACACTAGCGGAAACAAGTTAATTATGTCTACTTTCATTTCCTCTGTTACCCGGACGAATGCTGTTAGTTTACAATTATGATATCCTTGTTGAAAGAGGTGAATAGCAACAGGTTTTTGTAGTGGTGCAACAGGTGAAATGAAAAACATTGTGTCTTTCAACTATAGTTGCTGGCATCGTGGTGGCGGTTAAAGTGTTTATTATGGAGAATTTCAGAATCCAATTTTTTTCTTTTTTCAAAAATGTATTTTTTTCTACATTTGTTTTCAAATTCTTGCACATAGGCTGAATGTAGTCAGGAAAATGAAATGTGTTATGATTTACAGCATAGCTGCATATCTACACCTTTCTGCTGGACACATCAGAATTTTAGCATGACTTCTGAGTCACTTTGGTACACCCATCTTTACCCCTTAAGCCTCCTTGTTAGCTTCATGACATGCAGTAGATAACAGTGTTGCTAAACTTTGCCCACTCCGTTTGAGCCTCTACAACACACAGGCGACAAAACTGTACGTAAATTTATTTTTGGTTTGATGAATAGTTCACAGGTTTGATAAAAATGTTCACAAAAGGCATCAGTATAATTTCTTATTGTTTTAAAACATTCTTTCAATTCAAGATGTCGACAAATTAACCATGCTCGCAACATCTGGGACAGAGCTGTAATGGTCTTGCCGAGAGCTAACCAATTTTGGTACAAATACACTTACATGGAAGAAATGCTTGGCAATATTGCAGGTATTATATTTGTCCAACTTTTTAGCATATACTCATTTGTACAGTAATATATGATTACACGACATTGTCATATGTGCTCCATTTTGTTTCAGTAGTGTTCAAAGTTCCAGTAAAATGTTGGTTATCGAAGTTATCGATATTTCCATATGACACTCTTTTCTCTCTCATCCCCTAGTAACTCCAATTTCTATCAATCTCTGTACATTTACATCATAACCTCCAGTCATATTATTTTTTTGGGTTAATACTGACCCTGCATGCACTTTGGCCTCTCTTCTTCATTCTATAGTAAATCTACAACTGCCCGGTTAGGTCAGCCCTATCTCTTCTACTAGTGTGCTATTCACTCTACTACTGCTAAATCTTCTTCTTTGTTCGTTCTTAAACTCCTGCAGATTAGCAGGATGTAGTCCGGAGAACGGAATGTGTTGTGTCATGGTTTACAGCATTGCTGCGATATCTGCGCCTTTCGGCCCGACACATCCGACTTCAGCATGGCATTGGGTCACTGACCCTATATGGGATGGGACAGCCAACTCCATACCATAACCTCCTTAGTCGCCTCTTATGACATGCATGGAAGGTAAACAGTGTTGTTATTCTTTGCTCCCCTTTCGGGCCCTGGCAAAACACGAGCGACTGCTACATCTAAACTGTAAAACCTCACTTCATTAATAAAATAATAATTGAAGCATATCCTGTATTGGACATAACTTTTCTACAAATATTGAATATACAGGCACCACTAATAAATCTAGTCTTATCTCTAGTACAATGTAAATCATCTCTGATTGTGAACATCAGGCAAGTTTTGCCAGAGTTTTTGTGATGCAGACTCATGAACCACTCTATTTCTGAACTGACTATACTTCTTTTATCTTATGCTATTATTTATTTTGTCATCCAGTCTATAGCCATAAGGAAAAATGTGTGGATTGTAGAAATCCCTAGGGGGTTGCAAGTTTTAATTTTTAAATGTTCTGAAAGCTTACACTTTATGGATCACTTTGTATGTGTATTCTTCATAAAATATGTGTAAAAATTTTTTGATATAATTTTTAAATAAGTCATATTTCTCTTTCTTTATCGTCCTTCAGTTAGTTATCAGGCTGCAATACCAATAGCTCCAATTAATTGTCTAATTCTTCGGCGTTCGATCTTGTTTACAGCCTGGCTGCAATAATTGCGTCTTTCAGCCTTAGACATCCGACATTCAAAGTTGGATGTGAAAGGTACTGATGTCGCAGCTGAGCTGTAATCCATGCCACAATGCATTCCCTGAGCTACATCCTGCTGATCTGCAGGGAGTTTGAGCATGATATCTAGCACACAGAAGAAATCAATTGTATTGGTGAAAAGTAATAGCCTAAATATCTTAAATTATTATTCTTCTCGTTCGCAGTTTGACATGTCTACACAGCAATCCCTGTTTTCTTAATAAAGGCTGCTGTATTTGAAAGCTCCTCAGTGCTCCCATACATCTTTCTGTGGATATCCATCTCTGTGGGCCAGTGTTCTTCCCTTAACTGGTTTAGTGTATTGCAGGATATGTTCAGCGGTATGTTCTGCCTGCCTACATGGGCACAGAGACTTAAATTATTGAATGACAACATTACAATGTAAATCAATTAAAATTAATAAATAGCTGCTAACTCTTGCATTTATAAATGGATATTAACCTTTAGATTTTTAATAAATGTATCTTAGGTGCAAGACAAGTATTTGAACGTTGGATGGAATGGGAACCAGAGGAGCAAGCCTGGAACTCTTACATAAATTTTGAGCTTCGCTACAAGGAATTAGACAGGGCAAGAACTATTTATGAAAGATATATCCTTTACTTGAGATAAATATTAGCATAATTCTCTTAGAAGTATTTACATTCTGCCGATCAAAGCATTGTTATAGAGAAGTCATATTAGTGACACGGCTCTAGTAGTCTGCTCTTTTATTGGATCATCAAATGTACCAAAATAGCTGTAAACTTCTGTTATATACTATATGAATGAGAAACCACCAGTGTGGTAACCGGCTCCCGGACTTCTAGTTCATGGTGCAAAGTAAGTGGCTAAGGAGAGTTGGAGAGTAAGCTGACAACCTGTCACCTTTGAAAAAAATCATTAGTAATATCTTGTCTCAATTTCTTACTTTTGTCTTCTGTCAAATAATCCTTATGGATGACGAAGAGATACAGGACAGTGGACATTGCAACTTTGTCCTTTTGTTGCATACTCCTCTTTGACGAGGAATGCTAGATGTTTCATCACTGCAGATGATTAAACAAATCTGATAGAAGAATAATGAGATCAGATCAGAAAATTATGAGTTGGTCAGATGTTTGTGCTGTGCTTCTGGCTGGACATGATAATCCTGGGATACTGCACACTGGAATGCCTCCCTTCTGAACTAAACATGCCTCTGTAAACCAACCCTGCACAACCAGTCAGCCCTATATGGGTGTGAGTGTCGCCTCAGTTACACAACTGAGAACCTGTGCTTTTGTCAGAAGGGATATGGGGTGTCAACAGCCACCTGCTCACAGCGAAAGTGATTATTTCGTCATCATTATTTACTATGGCCCTGTAACAGGATTTATGACCTCAATACAGTTCATTGAAGAAATCTGACTCTGGAGGGAAGAAGTAGTTCTACTTAAAGTATACTGTTGTATAGTTGTAGGTCTCAAAGGTCACTGGTAAAACCCACAGATCTTCCCCATGCAAGAAAAACCTCGACATCAGAATGACAAAAGAAAAGAGACCAAGATTCAATGCACAGATATTAACCTTTACGACTCTGCGGCCACAATATTGCGCCTATGAGCACAGCTCCATTGTGCCTGCGGGCGCATTCCCGCTACATAGGACATCGCCCGATTCCCGAGTACGGAACTTCACGAAGTAATGATCCAGTGATGTATAAAATCTGCCACACAAAGTTAGGAATATGTCACAGTTTAAAGGTCACATTCCTTTACACATTACGATTGCAAGAAGAGAGAAAGCCGGCTTGTTTTGTCAATGAATTTCTGGAGCGACGTTGGCCATATTTTACTATCAAATTGAGTACCGCGTGGCATGGCTAAGTGATCGTGAATACATGTTTTAATTGTTGTTTTTGTGTTTAATATGTTGTTATTTAATAAGAGTGTTTGTGTAGTCGTTCAAAAACACAAAAATAATATGTATCAGGGGTGCCACGTGTGTGCATAGACAATAATTACGCTGCGTGTCGGGCTAGGCCTAGTGTTTACCAGACGGACGTTATATGCGATTTCTTATACACTACATGTTTTAATTGTTGTTTTTTGTGTTTAATATGTTGCTATTTGATAAGAATGTTTGTGTAGTTGTTCAAAAACACAAAAATAATATGTATCAGGGGTGCCACGTGTACGCATAGACAATAATTACGCCGCGTGTCGGGCTAGGCCTAGTGTTTACCGGGCGGACGTTATATGCGATTTCTTCACGTTTTATTAGTTTTTTTAGTTCATATTATATTAGTTTTGATATAAAACAATATATATACAATAAGTATAGGTATTTATGAGGATTTTATCAATGTTTCCTCGCATTGCTCAAGTATTAGGGTCATCAAGATGTTATATGTGTGCGATTTGAAAATGGCGTTTTGTTTTTTTTTCCCGAATTTTCAACTTCACAACTTGCTCACAACTGTCATATCATACATACAACAACAAAAAAAACATGACTATATTCACTATTCACTCCTTTATTTAGATATGCAAAAATTATTTTGATATCTTTTAAAACAAAAAAGTATCACGTTTTCAAAACACCCACCATCAATAACGCAAATTTTCCAAAAAAGAATTCAGGCCCAAGGGGATGTTTCTTAATTTTTAATTCAGGGCCCTAAAGGTTAACAAATACAGAATAATTAATCCTCACTCCAATGAGGCCAGAATCTTGCAGAAGAGATAGGATTTAGACCAGCCAATAGATGTTGAAAACTAAGCCTATTTGAGCTATCCCTTACCACAGGCAAGATCACAGTCTTACCCAAGCAATCCCAGGTACTAAAGTCTGCAATACTGAATCAGAAAGAGCACCCATATCCACAGTGTCACTCAAAATACAATAGAATGAATACTAGTACTCGGACTAGAGATGCATTATGCTACCATTCTATTTGCATCAATGGTCTAACATATAATTTTGTTGGTTTTCTCTATTAATATACATCTTTGTTTCTTGAGTCATTGGAACATGTTAATTTTACATTATTATGAATTGACTTGGTCATAGATGTTTTGTAGGATATGTGTTGTTTTCTTTAACATTCGTACTTGTCCTAGTTCATCCCGAAGTTAAGAACTGGATAAAATATGCCAAGTTTGAGGAAAAGCATAGTTACATTAACAGTGCACGATCCATTTATGAGAGGGCTGTTGAGTTCTTTGGGGAGGACAACATCAGTGAAAATCTTCTTGTGGCATTTGCAAAGTTTGAGGAAGGTCAAAGAGAGGTGGGTTCAAAATAATTCAGATGAAGTATCTCAAGAAATATATATTTTTAATTAAGGAACAATAATTTTAATTAGTGAGTTATTTTGAGCCAAAGATGACACATAGAGCAGTAGTTATTTCTTTCCATGTTGAACTCCTCATTGCTGTAGTTCTTATGTATTGCTTATGCCCCAATATTGAGCTTTCTATTAATTGTTCTGCATAGTTTATTTTTGGCAACCTACTTTTCTTTTCCCCTCTACCTTACAATGATGGTCTGTTTTCATCCATTCAAAGTACATGTCTGATGTAATTTTTATTATAAGACTTTTGCTAGCTGTCAGGATGTAGTCCGAAGAACGGAATGTGTTGCTTCATGGTTTACAGCTTGCTACGATATCATCTCCTTTCACCATGAAACATCTGGCTCCAATACAACATTTAGATCACTTTGACATATATAATGAGACATAAACCTCAGAATAGTCTTTCTCAGCACACTTATTGCAGCAGTTCTTCATTAATAAAATCATGCTTCAATCATTTGGGGAGGGGGTGTGTGTGATCTGGTGGCACTGAATTTTATTGCTGTAGTTTTTCTCTGAAATACTGTTAGTGAAGCTGAGAATCTGGGAAAGAGAAATACATAAGATGAAACCTTGTCTGGACAGTAGGGAATATGTTGAAAGTGTGCAGTGTTAGCTTTCAACAAGAACAAAAAGTCCTGAATGAGCTTTAGTCAGCTAACTATATCATTGTCATGATGAATCTACCAGCTGCCATTCTTCCAGAGCTACAGTCACTTGCATCTGACTAATCTCATAAGTTATAGGTAAATCAAATGATATACCTTGTTAGCTGTCCCTGAGGAATATATAATAAGTTGTATGTTCCCTGAGGAATATATAATAAATTATTTTTTCCCTGAGGAATATACACATAATAACCTATGCCCCGGTGATTAAAAAAAACCTATATGCTGTGTGCAATATTTAATGTTTGACATTGGGCATTAGCCGCACCACAAAATTAAAAGTCTAACACACCATTGTGCTCGCTATACGCTTGTGAGACCTGGATGGTGTACAGTAGAGTATTAAATCACTTTCACATAATCTGTATCTGCAAACTTCTCAGTATAAAATACTCCTCAAGGAAAAATGACTTGCTGATGGACAGAAGAAATGTTTCAAGAACTTCAATTTTCTCTAAAGAGTTTCAACATCTTCACCACATCCTGGGAGTCTGTTGCTCAGAATTGTCCAGTATGGCACAGAAATACCAGCAAAATTGCTTGCATCGCCAAGAAGCATCAAATCTCAGGTACAGAGAAAAATGAAAAACAAACACGCAGAAGCCCAATTCTATCACACGTGTTCCAAATGTGGCAGGGAATTTGATGCTAGAATTGAAATTTTCAGTCATCACCACACATACCATAGAGATGCAACAACATGCCTGAGACTGTTATCATCACTTTCAATGGACAGCTATTGTAATGATTTACATGTTTCCCTTAGCCATGGAAACTTAGCCATTTTCCATGGAGATGACTACTTCTTTGATGTTGTTTTAACTATAGACATGAATAACTCCCCAGTTATTTGTTTCTTGAAATACAAGCCCGTCGTTGACACATTCCAACTTGTAATGTGCAATTTTCATTGTTCTCCCTCCAATAAGTGAGACATCTGAACAAATTTGATCATGACATGGAAAATTTCAATATCATTAGTCAAAATTCTTTCAACCAAATGAAATTTCTTCTTCACTCTCAATCTCTTCAATTGTTTTTTAATATTCTTCCATCACTTTACTGCCTGTTCTTTATTGTTACTTGATTTCTGCTTGTTAACACTTTGCTGACCACCAATCCTGAACATATTTATCTCCCATTACCAAGGGATTTGCAACCTTTTTAGAAATCGACATCGTCATCTTTAAAAATAAGTATAAAATTTACTTCGCGTGAGAGCTTTGAAACTTTCAATGTGATATAATGAATGTTTGCATTTTCTGAAGGAATTTGAGAGCCTCAGTTATTTCAAAATCTAAATTCTTTTATTATAAATGCTATACATGGATTTACAGCAATTTCTATATATCAAAAAATTTCACCTTCAAAAAATCTTAGTTCTTCATAATATATGCTCATAAATGATGTATATATACTATTTAATGGATGCCTCCGTTTTGAAATAATGTACTATCCTGTGCAAGCTAGTTTTAGTAACACTATTGCTATGGTTATCATAACTGTTTTGCTTGTCATCGAATTTGGTTAGTAAAGTGTTAAGAATCTTACTGCAAATTTTGTCTGTGTGGTCTGCCAGATATGTTATACGAGCTGGCTACGGCGGTTTTGGCTACCACATCCCATGAAAACCAATGTGACAGAAATTATGCAATGTTTGATGTGTTCGGCCAAGAGTCACAGATATCACAGCCAAGTTGTAAACCATGATACAACATATTCTGTTGGAAACCACAATATAACACATTTCATTGTCTGAGCTCTGTTCTGCTAATGAGCAAAAAATTAAGAACAAATACAAAAGAAGAACAACAAAATTTGTCACTCACCTAATATTCAGCTATTTGAAACAAGAATATAACTCAATATAGCAGCAGCAATTTAATTTATGTAACATCATATTGTTTTTTTCAATAAACTATGTTGGAATGTCACACAGTTTTTGACAAAATGTAACACAGCATTTTCCATTAAATATGCATAGACAAATTATCATAAATAAGATATTTATCATTTTCCATTAAATATGCATAGACAAATTATCATAAATAAGATATTTATCATTTTCCATTAAATATGCATAGACAAATTATCATAAATAAGATATTTATCATTTTCCATTAAATATGCATAGACAAATTATCATAAATAAGATATTTATCATTTTCCATTAAATATGCATAGACAAATTATCATAAATAAGATATTTATCATTTTCCATTAAATATGCATAGACAAATTATCATAAATAAGATATTTATCATTTTCCATTAAATATGCATAGACAAATTATCATAAATAAGATATTTATCATTTTCCATTAAATATGCATAGACAAATTATCATAAATAAGATATTTATCATTTTCCATTAAATATGCATAGACAAATTATCATAAATAAGATATTTATCATTTTCCATTAAATATGCATAGACAAATTATCATAAATAAGATATTTATCATTTTCCATTAAATATGCATAGACAAATTATCATAAATAAGATATTTATCATAAGAAGTTGAAACATTTGAGGAATACTATGGGAAAACTTATTAATATAAATTAATTTATATTTATTTATTTGCTTTTACTGTGATGTTCTAAATACAGCATGAGCGAGCCAGGGTTGTGTACAAATATGCACTGGACCATCTTCCTAAGGATCGCTGTGAAGATGTATATAAACACTACACAATCCATGAGAAAAAGTTTGGTAGTCGGGCAGCTATTGAAGATGTTATTGTCAGCAAACGGAGATTTAAATATGAAGAGGTAAGTGCTCGCTCTTTACCCACAGATATCTTTGTTATGTTGGAAATATATTAATAATAAATATTAATTTGTTATTAATATTGCTTGCTTATATTGATTGCTCTTTATGCTGTAAACTGGTTTGTGTTGTTATAATACTAATTCTAGTAGTATTCTGATAATTGGGGGACAAAATATTGGTATTAATGATTTCATCATAGCATATTTTATTGTTTTTTGCAAACAATCAAACAATAATAGCAGAAATGAAAGAGCAACTACAACAACATATAAATAGACTCCACACAGCATGTAGGGACTTCAACATGAAAATAAACACAGAAACACCACTATACTAATTCATGATCAACAACTTAAACATATGAAAGAATTCACTTTATCTTGAAAGCATCATATCATCAAATGAAAAAAATCCAACATAAATGCAACATAACATACCAGATCGTGGGGCAGATGTCTCCTATTTTCAAAAACTTATTTGTGAGTATAAACACCAAAACTGCACTATATAAAATGATCATCATACCATCACTATGCTTCCAATGTCAAACGTGGACACTAACAAAAGAATCTAAAAGGAAACATGTTAACAACAGAAATGACTTGTGTGCGTAGAATTTTCTGAGTAACAATATGAGACAGAATAAGGAAGGAAAACATCAGAAGACTAACAAACACAATGCCAATCCTGGATTACATCAGAAGACAACAGATTAAGTGGTTTTTGCATTCTTCCATACTACCATCAGACAGTGCCCCTAAAATCGTATTACCATACAGACACGATGGATACAAAGCCAGGGGCAAACCTTGCAAATGTTGGATTACAGAAATAAAAAGAGTCAACAAAAACAAACATAGAAGAAGCACACAAAAAAGCAATCTCCAAGGAACTCTTCAACCTCTGATGCTGCAAGGCATAAAGGGGTATAAAGTGAAAAGAAAAAGATTGTTAAGGATTGTAAGAACATTATATTCTGTGATAATGAAGGCCTCTTGTTCATCACAGTGACCATTACCTGTCTCCATAAGCATTCCTGCCCTTTTGTATTATAATTAGAAGTTAACATAAAAATGAAGGAGTTTTTTACAGTACAGGGCAGATTTTTAAAATTATGTTTGTTAGCGTTCATTCTCAAACTCCTGCTGGATCTTTCTTGGAGCAAAACAGTGGTCCTACTAAATTTCAAGCAGGATGTAGTCCAGAAAATGGAGATGCTCTGTTGCTATTTTTATTTGAGTCAACGGCCGATATACATGACTTCCGCAGTTTTTGTTTGATTGAATCCTTATAAATCACGTCTGATGAAACTTCTGTTTTCTATGTGCAGTTGGGAGGGGACAAGCTGAGGATTGTATCCAAATCTTTCTTTCGTACGCAGGAGACTCCAAATCGCCGTGGTATATAATCATTTCTGAAGAAACCCCATACTCAATAGGGGGTTTATATGAATTTATAAATGGCATATTCTACCATTTTGTATGCAGACACATGAAAGATTGGTGGCATCAATGTTGACCACGCAGTCCATATAGATATTGATACATATGTGTGAATCTTGGGTTGTATATTGACAATGTGAAACTTGGCTGATCACTCATAACCCAGTTTTCACATTGTAAGTTTATAGTGGTTTATAAGTGATCAGCCACCTTAAAAAAGTAAATGTTTACACACACAAAAACTGAGAATGTGCTACGTTATCATTAGCTAAAGGACAATTTTATTAAACTTTTAATTAGTTCACTGCAAAGTTTAGCATGATTTTCAATTAGCAGGCTTATTAACTTATTGCTCCACACAATAAGCCACTAAAACTGCCATTTACACCTATCCAATGAACAGATAAGCTGATAACTCCTCCATTTTTACAGTAACTTCTAATTATAATGCAAAAGGACAGGAATGCTTATGGAGAGAGTTAACATTGTTTGTATTTATACATGTCATTTATGTGCTTCTGATTAAATTAAACTTGAGCTCTTAATTTCAATTTATATATTTAGCCTGAATGCATAGTCAGATGAATTTTTTTTTCCCCCAGGAAATCAAAGCAAACCCCATGAACTATGATGCATGGTTTGATTACCTGCGCCTTCTGGAGTCAGATGGAGATGTTGAACAAGTCAGAGAAACATATGAAAGAGCTATTGCCAATGTTCCTCCATCTCAGGTACAACACCTCCAATATTATTGTCAGAATTTCCATCACCAATTAATTAACACTTTATTATGTTCTTGTTTCTTTAAAATTTACTGATATTTATTTTAAGTGCACTTTATCATAAGGGGCAACAGTAGTACAATAGTTGGTGCCCTAGTCCTGTGGTCATGATTTGGTTCTGCCATGTGGAATTTTGTACACCTTGGTCATCTCTCAAATGGACCCAACATCTGGAAATGGTTATGACAATAAATCTGAAAACGTAGATTTATTATGCTGGCTAAATTTGAGTGAACACAGAAGAGTAAGAACTAATTTGGGATCAAATGTTTAAGATCCAAGTTTCAAAGTTCCTTGCAGAATACTGTATGTAACCATATGGCTCAAACGCTGGCACATCACAACAAACATCTTTTTTAATACAAATTAAGAATTAAAGCAGCGACCATCTGGTGCCTGGGCCCAAATGGATAGTCAAGAATAGCAACACTGACCAGCTATGCATGTTGTATCAAACGACTAAGGAGGTTGGGGAGTGGAGTTGGCTGCTCCAACACATAAGCCAATGTGACCCAAACACTTTACTGAAGTTGGATGTGTCAGGTCAAGAGACATAGATATTGCAACCATGCTATAAACTATGGTACCCCATTCTGTTCTCTGGATTATATCCTGCTAATCAGATGCTGTATATCACCAGGAGTTTTGAGAACGTAGATGAAGAATTAGAACAGAAAGTTGATACATTGGGAATTACAATTTGACTTGGTTATTACTTTTATATAGTCATTAAATACTCAGAAATTTGTATGTGAATTTTCTCTGCAGGTTAAAAGACACTGGCGAAGATACATTTATTTGTGGATTAATTATGCTCTCTATGAAGAACTTGAAGCCCAGGATCCAGAGAGAGCACGGGAGGTCTACAAGGCCTGTCTAGACATAACTCCTCTTAAAAAATTCACTTTTGCCAAAATATGGCTGATGCTGGCACAGTTTGAAATCAGGCAGAAGAACTTGAATGGTGCCCGAAAGGTTCTGGTAAGTAACTCCTCACAAATTTTGTTGTTGTTTTAATACAGATATGGTTGGTTGCTCATCCAGAGGTACATGGATTCATACCCTTTAACCCCTTTCTGCTGGGAAGTCTGGATTTTCATTCCACCCCGGGCCAGAGCCAGAAAATAACTATCACACCACCAGGAAGTTAGGTTTCTACACTGTTCCAAACCACTGCGGCCAAGATACGGTTCACTGTGATCATTCCTCACACCAATTGCCTACTGGTTATGCAGAACTTTTCTATGGCTCCAGGCATGCAACCAAATGTTCAAGGCAAAAGGCTAGTCACGAAATGTGCCTTTATGATTGGTCTCAGCCATTGTAAAACAGTGAAGTCAGTTTCCCCCTCCCCAGTGATACACAGTACATTTCTGGCTTCCTCCCAACCACAGATGTATGTATATATACGAACAACAATACATATATATTTAAAAACCCAAATTTATATATATATTTTTTAAAAGGGTCACTAACCGCCGAAGACGGATGTGTCGGGCCATTGGCACAAATAAAACGGCGACACAACGCATTTCCATTCTCTGGACTACATCCTGCTAGAAATCTAGTAGGACAATGGTCTTGCTACAAGGGAGAGCCAGCAGGAGTTTGAGAATGAACGATGAAGAAGAAGAAAAGGGTCACTTGGTGTTAAATTTCCTAGTAATTAATGCTAATGTTTTTATCTAACACGCTCAAATGGGGGGGGGAGGTGGTGTTGCTAAATACGAACATTTTTATGAAAATAAATTGTTAAAAATACAGATTTATGAAAAAATTTGACACCTATGTTAGAGTTTTAAAAAGTGGTCTCACCGAAAAATAATACCCGTATCTTTGTCCCCAGACACACAGGTGTGGAGGGGAACAAATGTGCCAAAAAATTCGCTATCCTTGCTACCATAACAGCTGGTAACCCCCCTCCCCTCCCCTATTTACCATGTTGACAATCTCTGTGAGTCCGTATAATAAGAGGATATGATTTTGAGATAGAAAAGCATGAGTTAATATTGAGAATGCATGATTTGGGAGTAAGGATAGGCGCCGAGCCATAGAGAAGACCTAACAAAAATTTCAAAAAGGGCATAGAACCGGAACCATCAGTCGCTAAACCATGATGGATTTACTGAAGCGAAGATCTGAGCACCTATCGACATGTCCCAGGACACGCAGGTGTGGAGGAAAATGAACGTGCCAAACAATTAGCTATCCTTGCACCATAACAGATGGACCAAGCAGACGTGCTCTTTGTGAGTCCACATGATAGAATTACTGCTTCTTCTACAGAGTTCATTCTCAAACTCTCACTGGATATCCCTTGTAGTAGGACCATGGTCCTGCCAGATTTCCAGCTGGGTGTAGTTCAGAGAATGGAAACGTGTTGTGTCGCCGTTTTATTTGCACCAATGACCCGATACATCCATCTTCTGAGGCATAAGATAATTTAAAGGTGCATGAGTCAATATCGAAAATATAACTTGGAAATAAGGATAGGCATGGTCCGTAGAGTAGATATAAGAAATATTTCAAAAAGTGCACTGAACTAACATAGAACCAGAACCGTCAGCCACTATACCCTGAGGGATTTACTATAGCAAAGATCTGAGGACCTATGAACATGTCCAGTGTGTATAGAAGAAAATCAATACACCTAATACCTAACTTCCCAGACTTGTCCCCCACGTCACTGGCTGTGTTTAATACAAGATTTGAAACTGCCTGTTAACAGCACACAATACGAGTTGGTATTGTTAGAGTCTTTGCTATCTATTAGCCCTGAGAGTCGCACAATACCAGTGTGAAACCCAGTTTTCAATAAAAATTCCAGTTTTTATTTTAAATTAGCATGCTAAGTTCTATACATTTTTGAAATGTTATGGCCAAACATCTTAATCCAGAATAGTAGTTTTCCATCCAATTTCTAAATTGCATTTCCGTTATTGTTTTATTTATTTGTAACTTTAAGGGAACAGCAATTGGCAAGTGCCCAAAGAGTAAAATATTCCGGGGCTACATTGATTTAGAGCTTCAACTTAGAGAATTTGATCGATGTCGCATGCTGTACCAAAAGTTTTTAGAATTCAGCCCTGAAAATTGCACAACATGGATGAAGGTTAGTAGTGATGTTTTATATAAGCATAAAATCCTTTTGCTGCTCTGTCATTACTGTTGTATGTTGAAAATTGAGAAGGCATAGAGGATTGACATCATTTAGCACAGAATGTGCCATATGTACTTCGTCCCTCTCAATGAAGCTGCATGTCACTGCTGAGAGTACCACTCACAGCATGTAAACCTTAGTTTCAAGTAATAATCCTCAGTGATCTCAGAAAATATCTACATTATAAAAAGACTTCTCGAACAGGAGTTGAACCCCCACAATTTTTAACACAAAAAGCATTAACTGCTATCAGAGAGATCCTCTCTTTTGTCTTGAAATCTGCATTTAGGTGTACAGTAGCAGCAGTGTCATTATTATGTGCAGTAGTGAGTGCATGCACAGTTTTAAATAAATGCAATTTGTGTTTTCTTCTTCATCTGCATTCATTCTCAAACTCCTGCAGATTAGCAGGGTGTAGCTCGCAGACTGGAGTGCATTGCACCATGATTTACAGCTTAACTGCAATATTTGTTCCTGTTGGCTTGACATATCCAACTTCAGCATGACTTCAGGATCACTTTGACCATCTATGGGATGGGATTGCCAACTCCACTTCTAAACCTTCCTAGTCTTCTTGTATGATATACATGGCCAGTAGCGTTTCTATTCTTTGCTACCCTTTCGGGTCTCAGAAACAAGAGTGAGATTTTGTTTTGAAACGTAGAAGTTGTGTGATCATGCAAATATGACACGACTATCTAAATCTTAACTCAACCTTCCCGTCTTTTACCTGTGCTTGAAAGAGAAACAAAGAATAGCATAACTGTGTATCTTCCATACATGTCATAAGAGGTGACTAAGAAAAATGTGGTGTGGATTTGGCATTCCCATCACATGTAGGTCAAAGTGACCCAGAAGTCATGCTGAAGTTGAATGTGTCAGCCTGAAAGGGCAGATGTCGCAGTAAAGCTGTTAGCCAGGACATAACACATTCTGTTCTCCAGTCTATATTCTGTTAATCTGCAGGAGTTTGAGAACAAACTCAGCAGAATTTAATCACTGTTTAGTCCAGATGTTTTTCTTCTTGAAAAACCACCTGAAATGCTAATTACATGACAACAGTAATCAGCAGAGGATACATATATACAATATATTCATGTATATCTAAATATCTCATATATATATATATATATACAGTATATCCATGTATATCTAAATATCTCACTTTGTCATAGTTATAAGTCAGCATAATATATCATGTTGGACATTCCCCATAAGCACTTCGTTTCCTCAGCCACCCAAAAATATATAGATTCAATATCTCAGTCAGATGTTGATTTTCTGATCTTTCCAGAGAGGACACACTTTCTCCCTTCACACCTGGTCACTCCAAATTTGTATCATCCTATGTATGTATACATTATCACCTCTAGTATCGCCTTTGCCATTCTTTAGCATATCTATAGTTAGTTAGTTAGTTAGTCGTCGGATCATCATCACTGCAAACTGGACACATCCATAGTTGCTCCGATCTCTCCTTGAGTGTATCCGCCATCACACTTCTGCTGACAGTACCGGTCCTATGCTGGTTGACCATCATTCTTCTGCGCCCTCCAAAATGTTCACCTCTAGCAACACCGCATCTCAATCCCTGATCTTTAATCCTAGCCATTGAAAAGGAATCATCATCCACATTCGTCTCACTCTCGCGTGTTATATCTCTTAAGGAGTTCAAAACGTCAGCGCGATCCATTGCCCCATCGCCCTTTGCCACAATCGCACAGATGCCAGTTGATCCGCTCTTTCATTGCCTCGAACGCCCACATGTCCCGGCACGAAAATAAATGTAACCGCCTTCAAGCTCGCATTACTCAAGGCCTCAATCCACTGTTCGCTAACGAGACCCACTTGTACCTTCTTAATCATACTCATAGAGTCACTCAAGATGCAGACCTGCATTACCTTCTGTGTGATTCTCTTGGAGACATGTGCGGTCGCAATAGACCTTGAGGATGCGTACAATAGGGTGTCCTTGGATATCTTGATGCACCAGCTGTTAAATCTTGCAGTTAATCCTTTTGTCGTGCGTTGGGTTGGCGCCGCCCTGATGCACAGGGTTGTAGTTCTTAAGTGTGGTAACTGGATATCTACACCAACGGTTATTAGCCCTGGCCTGCCACAGGGATCGCCTCTATCTCCTGTAATTTTCAATGTATACACAGTACATATCGCTGGCAATCAAATCACAGGTGTTGGCAGAACGATGTCATATGCCGATGATATCCTGGTGTATAGACAGGGCAGAAATCGAGAAGAGTGCGTCGTGGAACTACAGAAGGAGTTGGACAGACTGACAAATTGGTGTCGAGATACGGGAGCAGTGGTTAATCCGTCTAAGGCATTCGTGACGTGGTTTTCCTTGAACAATCACATGGTAAAGACACCCATGCCACAAGTTTCGTTGTCCGGGAAAAGTTTAGAAAGAACTAGCACAATGTGATATATGGGTGTGTTTTTTGACAGAAGCCTGAGTTTCAGGGAACATGTTGACCACATTATCATAAGGGCAGGCAAAGGCTTAGCAGCAATGAAGGTTATGGCTGCTGCGCAATGTGAGCAAAGATTGTTATTTCTTTTGTACCAGGGTTTGGTAGTGGCTGTGGTGGAATATGCACCGGCAATTCTGACTCTTAGCCAAACTCAGATCGAAAGACTGGATAGAGTCCAGAATGCAGCAATGCGTATCATTCTGGGATGCACAAGAGACACATCGACAAGAGCTATGCGATACCTACTTGACTGCCCAACAGCATATCTATAATTACCCTTAATATGTTTGCCCTCTTCTAAGTACTGTGTCATCAACTATAGCTATAATCTCCAATGAGTCTGCTCTTTAATTTTGGAAAATCATTACTGGAACTGCAGAGTTTGTGCCCCAAAGTCAATACCTGTTTCTTCATCTGCAATCTCAGAATGTCATCACAGCCCAATAACCTGGAACCTTTTAGGAGCATGCTGTTGTTTTGATCTCATGAATTACAAGCGATTAGCTCTTACTTCCTATGTGCAATGTGATGATTTCTCCAGAGCTTTATTTAATATCCAGAAAGAAAACTTTAGTCTCCATGGTGTGCAATGCTTTGAGAAATCTTCTTACTCAAAGGGGTGAATTCTAGAGGTTTTTTGGCTTTTCAACATTTCTGCAACATGCAACAGAAATAGTCTCAGTAGAACATTTCCATTAGGAAAGACATGCCCAAACTTATGAACAGAAACCGAGGCACTCATTCTGGCACTGAGAAATCTCTCTTCCACATATCATTCAACACCATCTAATATAGTAATATTCATGTACTGCAGATCCTTATTGGAAGCATTACAAAGCAACAAAAATGAAAACACAATTCACAAAATTTGACTAGAACTGGCAAACATAAAAGAAATCTCAATCACTTTGATGGCTGCCCATCCATTGTGATATCACTGGAAATGAGAGATAGTATGCCCTGGAAAAATTAGGAGGTTAACTGGAACAATTCAGCTATCCTCTGCCATAGTCGGGCCAAAACACTAATCCAACGTAACCATTATACATGAAAAAAATATATGGATAATGATTGAAAACCAGACTCCATACACTCACTTCATAAGCAACAACAGACCATGATCTTTTGACTTAGAACTGGCCACTTCAGGCTACAGATCCACCTATACCGGATCAGGATGACCCACACAAATTAATGTCAAGGCGGAACAAGCATACAGACCCTTGAACACATACTCCACGGATGTGTTGGTGCAAATAAAACGACGACACAACACATTTCCATTCTCTGGACTACATCCTGCTGGAAATCTAGTAGGACAGAGATCCAGCGGGAGTTTGAGAATGAACACTGAAGAAGAAGAAGAAGAACACATACTCCAAGACTGTCCAGAATACAAAATACTGTAAGGCAAAACATGGCCACAATGGACTGAACTGAGTCAAAAATGTTAGGGCTGCCGCTCTGACCTGGAGAAGGCCGTGAGTTTCAACCTGGTGACTGGCCTGAAGATCTAGCTAGACCAAAATAATCCTGAATGCAGAAGTAGAAGATGCAACATGCAGAGTTGGATTCGTGAGCTTCAGCTCCTCTGCTGAACATACTTTCCTTTCCGGTCAGAGGTGTTCATAGCAGCACAGCCATGGTCCATTGGGATAGATGGGACAGCCAGCTATGCAATCTCCACCATCAAAGAGGGGCTCTAAAAATTATCCAGGGCTAACATGTGTGCTTGATTCTGTGCTCTCCCAGGGAAATGTAACATCCTGCAGAGTTGCTTTTCATCACACCTCACTCCTGTTCATAAACAGAGCTTCAAGTGCACATTGGCAGCTAGGATTATGGACATAACTAGATCGCATCTGCTTCCCCAGCTTGTTTCTCTGATTTTACATCACAGAAAGAAACATAATTGTGCAGATGTACCTCACTACATTAACATGTTATCTACTGAGAGTTTACTGTTGCATAATTGTTAGTCTTAAAGGCCAATAGTGAAACTTTTCTACTGTTCACATGCAGGTTAGGATCAGCAACATTGTACTTTTCACCAATAGCCATGTTATGCTCTGATCTCTTTCTTACACAGAAATATATGATTAGTAATCCAACACTGTAGAACTAGTTATGGTTTCTGATGTACTTTTTGGAGAGATGTGTCAGATTTGTACATATTTTTTACTTAGTGTATTAATTATTATTAGTAGTATTATTAGTGTTACTGGAGGGGATGATAGAAGGCAACAGGGGCAAAGGCCAACCAAGACGCCGTTGGACAAAAGACAATCAAGAATGCATGTCACTGGAAGATGTAGGGCAACTTGCTCAAGACCGTGGAGAATTCAAGAGATCTATAGGAAAGACTACGTTCTGGAAAGAATATGTCACTTGATGAGGGGTGTATTAATAAGAGTCATCCAAATAGGTGGAAATCACTTTAACCTAGATGTTGTGAGCACTGAATATTAATATTCTGAACCTTTGTACATGATGAATTTCTTTACGTTTCACAACTACACTATCAAAAAAGCAACAGAATACAGCTCCTCTTTGGTGCATGTCAATACCATTATGGCATCATGTTCATATGCACCGTACTGGCACAAGCATGACAATCCTTAAATCCTTTTAATAATATTGACTGATTACAAGACCGTGCCATGGTTATTCTAATGCCTATGGCGCTTTTAAAGGTTTAATTTCAAGTACCTTTGTTTGTTTGAGAACTCCAGTAATTGTGAACGATTAGCTCTTACTTCCTATGTGCAGTGGGGTGGTTTTTCTGAGCTTTCTTTCATACCCAGGAGACTTCAGCTTTCGGCTTAGTTCAATGCCTATTGAAGGAGACTTCTACTCAGAGGGAGTCTATAATTGTATAGATGACATGCTACATAGTTTCCATAACAAAAGCCTCAATATATTGACATGTCAACTACTAAGGTTTTCTGTTAGTGAGTGGTTTGTCTAGTGGGCCATTGGTGAGGCCCACATGCATTCAATTACCTTTAAAGTAAATTATAAACATGCTGCAACATCATATAACTATATTTTATTATGTTCTTATTGAAAGTATGCAGAGCTTGAGACCATTCTTGGTGACACAGACCGAGCTCGAGCAATCCTGGAGTTGGCTATTAATCAGCCTCGACTTGATATGCCAGAAGTATTATGGAAGGCTTACATCGACTTTGAAGGGGACCAAGAAGAGTATGAAAATGCTCGTAAATTATACAAGCGGTTGTTGCAGCGGACACAACATGTCAAGGTATAATCATTGAAAAATACCATATAGAACATTGTTATTCAGTTAATTTTGACTATTTATGCTCAACTAATATATCTAACCTTTAGCACGCTAGTTTACAATTACGTAATATTCTCTCCTGCAGTTGGATTATTTTTTTGGAAATGTTGCGTAACTGTTGGAGACTGTTTTGAAAACGTGATACCTTTTTTGTTGTTAGAGATATTTAAATAATATTTGTACATATAAAGATACAAATTCTGCATATATTGGTTAAGTTGTGTTTGTGTGTGTGATACAAGATGTGTGAGAAAGTCGTAAAGACGTTTTTTCACACATAAAACAAATTGTAACCAAACAAATATGGGGGGGGG
Source organism: Meghimatium bilineatum (assembly GCA_034231615.1). Classification (NCBI taxonomy): domain Eukaryota; kingdom Metazoa; phylum Mollusca; class Gastropoda; order Stylommatophora; family Philomycidae; genus Meghimatium; species Meghimatium bilineatum. Next base: position 49,766,534 of record CM067322.1, on the reverse strand, counting down.
GGGGGAATACCAAATTTCTGACTTTATTTTGAACATTTTCTGGAGTGGCAACACTTGATACAGAGCTTCTTCTTCTTCATCGTTCTTCAGTCAGATATCAGGTTACAGCCCCAATAGCTTCAATGAATTGTGTGATTCGCTTCAGGTCATCCATGGAACCCCTCAAGTCTGGAAGCAGTGCCGTCTCAGTAGGCCATATTTTCTCCCTCTCTTCTTGGTAGAGTTGACAGGCATGAAGAATGTGTTCTGCAGTCTCTGGACTCAGTCCACAGTTGCACAGGTCTGTCTCACCAATCTTCAGCTTTCGAAACATGTGACTTCTCAGTCTGTTGTGACCAGTTCGTAGTCTGAAAATGATGGTTTGTTCCTTGCGTGACATTTGGTGGTAGGGGTCATTTGGTTCTGCAGTTGGGTGCATTTGCTTCCACTTTTTCTTATATTCTGCTTTTAACATGGTCTTACTTTCATAGTACGTATTATCATTTTCTATTTGTTCCAGTGATCCCCCTTTCCTTGCCAGGAGATCAGCTTTTTCATTTCCAGGTATGCCACAGTGACCTGGGATCCACTGCAGTACTGTTTCTTTGGTGGTACTGCTGAGGTGTAGTAAGCAGGCCGTAAGTTCATTCATGCTCGTGTTCTTTGGATCTTTCAATGCCTGCAATACTGATTTTGCATCCGTTAGAAATACTACATGTCTGTTGTGACTCGGCAAGCAATTCATGAGCATTTTGGCTGCCTCTATTATGGCTTCCATTTCTGCTTTAAAATTTGTGGAATGTTTACCTGTGGGTATGGATTTCTCTATTTCTTTTCCATCTGGTGTTACTATATATATTCCTGATCCTCCATCTAATACTGCCTCTTTCGCTGATCCATCTGTATATACATGTGTCCATATATCCTTTGGGTATGCTTTCTGTATGTGATTCTTAGTTGTCTCCTTTAGTACTTGTATAGTAGTTTCTGTTTTCGAAATGATGCTTGGTATATTGTCCATAATTCTTGGGAAGTTTTTCCTGTCCCATGTTGGGTATGTGTTAAAGGTGTTTAGTGGTTTTAGGTTTTGTAGGTCTGTATCTGTGAGTGATTTCTGGAGCTGTTTAGCGGAGTGTAGAAAGCTACCTCTTTTGAGTCGCTCTTTTGTAGGTCTGCTTAGTCTTTGGTTCATTTGATGACTCTCCAAACATTTGAACTTTGCATACTGTGTGAGGATTTTTTAATTTCTTCTTTCTTCCATTGATGGCAAACCTGTGCATGTTTCCATTTCTGTGATTGGGGTAGTATTCATACCTCCTGTTATAATTCTGAGATTGCGGTTTTGTATCTTTGAGATCTTTTGAGTGTTACTCTTGGCTGCAGTCCCCCATGCTGACATTCCATATTCCAAAGCTGGTCTTACATAACCTGTATATGCTCTACTTAGAATTTTTCCATTTGCACCCCAATCTGTTCCAGCCAATTTTTTAAGGAGTGCTGTCCTCATTGTACCTTTTGTTTGGCACTTGTCTATGTGCTGTTTCCATGTAAGTCTTGGATCAAAAGTGACTCCAAGGTATGTAGGTGTCTCATCTTTTGGCAATGTTTGACCATTTATGGTTAGTAGGATTTTCTGTGGTTTGGTGGACATGCTGAAGATGGTATAGGTAGTCTTTTGGACATTGATAGACATGGCCCATTGGTCTGTCCACTTGGCCAAATTGTCCATAGTTTCTTGCAACCTTATTTTTGTTGTGCCTACGCTCTCTTCACTGCACCATATCGCCAGATCGTCTGCATACATTGCAGCATTTACTTTACGCGAGAGAATTTGGTCAATGTCATTCATAAATATAAGGAACAGAGTGGGGGATAGAACACCTCCCTGTGGTACTCCATGCTTAAAGAGTTTCTTTCTGCTATGCTTCATTTCAAGCTTCACTGCTGCTTTTCGGTTGTGCAGGTAGTGTTTTATCCAGTAATACATGCGCCCTGTCACTTTGTTTTGTTGTAGTTTAAGGAGGAGTCCATCTTTCCATACACAATCAAAGGCTTTTTCCATATCTACCCACACCACTGATGTCTGCTTTTTTTCCTGGAAAGCATCCTCTACTTCCTGGGCAATTAGTGTAATCTGGTCTTCAGTTGATCTACACTTTCTGAAGCCAGCTTGCTGATCTAGCAGGATTTTATTTTTTTCTAGGAACCACATCATTCTTTTGTTTACCAGGCGCTCCATTAATTTGCAAACACAGCTGGTCAGACTTATTGGGCGATAGCTGTCCACCTTATTTTTTGGCTTGCCTTTCTTGTGGATGGGTATCATTATGGCGGTTTTCCACACCTGTGGCACTAGACCTCTATCCCAACAGTTGTTAAAAATTTTTATTAATTTCTTTTTTGCTGATGGTCCGATGTGAATTAGCAGTTCATTTGGTATGTCATCAGGGCCAGGTGATTTCCTAAGTTTTAATACTGCTAGTTCTTCATTTAGTTCATTAATCGTGAATGGAATATTCATGACATCTTGTTTATCTTTGCTGATCTCTTTTTCGATATTCCGTAGTTCTTTTCTTACTTCTCTTCTCCTATTTTCATCGACTTTGTGGCAGGCAGTACTTTGGTAATGCTGTATAAAGTGATTTGCAGCCTTCTTTCCTGTGAGTACATCTCCACCATTCTCTATAGCTACTGGTGCTGTTTTGTTATCTTCATTGTTGAGCATTTTTGTTATTTTCCATAGATTTCTTCCCTCTTTGTCGAAGTTTAAATTTTCTGTTTTTTCATGCCAGCTTTTCCTTGTGTTTGTAATTGTCGTTTTTCTTAGTTTGGCTACAGCAGCTTTTAGTGATATGTTGTTTTCTGTAGATGGGCTTTTTTCTGCTGTGTCTCTGGCCTTTGACACTTCTTTCTCCAACTCATCGAGTTCGTCAGACCAGTATGGTTTGTAATTTTTCCTAGCACCTCTTGGTATGGTTTGCTTGGCTGCTTGAAGAAGTGCAGAAGCCAGGAGTTGTGCAGTTTTGTTCACGTTTTTAATCCTTGGATTTAAGGTTTTTATGAATTTGTCTGTCAGGTCAGCAAACTTACTCCAGTTTGCTTTCTTGAAGTTCCATCTGGGTGTGGTTGTAGGGCCAGCAGGGGTATGGTTAATGTCAATGGTGAGTTTGATGGGGCGATGGTCACTTCCGCCAAGCTGCTCCAGCACTTCCCTGTATGTTATTTTCGCTAAGGCGTCTGTTGCAAAGGCTAGGTCAGGGGTTGAGGTGGTGTGCCATCTTCTAGAGTAGAAAGTTGGGTGGTCTTCAGGTTCATTAAGCAGTTGAAGTTTCACCTCACACTGCCAGTCTTCCACTTCTTCTCCTCTAGTATCTTGTTCTGTATATCCCCAACTCTGTGAGTGGCTATTGAAGTCACCAATTACAAGACAGTTATCTTTTTCTGTGTTAATTATGTGTAGAGATAGGCTCTTGTCTTGTGGACAGTAATAGTTATATACTGTGACCTCTTTAGTTGGAAGGGTTAGACAGGTTCCAATGATTTCAGCCTGTTCTTCTGTGTCTACTCGAATTTCAGAGGCAACGATATTGTTTTTCACCAGTATAAGAACCCCTCCTTTATGTCTTTTTTCTCTGTCGTTCCGAAATGTTTGGTATCCTCGGATGTTGAATCTATTGTTGTTTGTGAGGTGTGTTTCCTGTATGCATGCTATGTCGATTTCCTCTGTGTGTAATCGGTTTGCAAGTGCAGTCTTTTTATTGTACACGCCCTCTGCATTCCACTGCAATATTTTTAAGTGCTTATTTTTGTCTGCATCATGATCTATATGTGATTTTTTTGAACCAGTAGTTTTTTTCCTCTGATCTCTTTTCCTGGCTCCACAAATTGAGACAGAGGTACCACCAGTCGCTGAGGGTGGGCTCCTTCGAGGCTTAGAGCCCGGCACTTCATCCACCTGACGGGATTCCACAGATGAAGCACCAAAACGAATCATCTGTAACCTTTTATTTGACATGTGAAGTCATTGCGTGACACTGTGGTTTTCAGCCTTGGCTGGACTATTTTGTACCTTTCGGTCCAGTGTCTCCGTCTTCCATCTTACTTTTGAGTCAGGATGTGTTTCCCTAGCCCTTATCCATCCAAGGATTGTCCACAGGGCAGTGGAGGTTTCATTTTGGAGTTTTCCTTCTCCTAGACAGCTTGCCTAACAGGGTTAACGAGCACCATCTGCCCGGGGTTTTGAGGTAGAGTTCCCCTCTCCTAGGATAATTTTTTTGTTGCCAGGTATTCATTATCCTCCTCTGTGGTTTATTTCTTGTAATCTAAGACACCTCTCATTCAGGGAAGGTGATTTAAGAACATTGCTCTCTCTTGTTCTAATATCTATAATTTCCCATTTACCCTACCCAACCCTCTAACCCTACCTAAACCCTATCCCTACCCCCCTCCCCTCCCCCCTGGCACATTCCTGGAGTGGGGTCAGTGACCCCACTCCAGCAACCTGAGCTTATAGCGGCTCATACTCGCTTTGATGCTGCCAGTCAATGGACATATGGGATATTTCAGTGGGAATATCAGCGCCGACTGATATCCCACCCCATCCTCGTGGTCAGTGACACCGTTTGGTCAGCGGCTGTTTATTTGCCCAGAGGGTTATTCACAGCTGGCCTCAAGAGGCTTTTCCACTATCCGCCACCTGTGGACGCTCCTGGTAGGGGTCGGTATCCCCCGCAGGGATACAGAGCTAATTTGATGGTATTTATGGTCAAATTTTCATAATTTCACTGGGGAACATGAATAAACCCTATAGATTTGTCATAAAATCGTTTGATAAAGATAGATCTAGCCCGCCCAACACTGAATCGCTCCAAGACAGTTGATGTTTAAAGTCAAAATGTATGCAACCCTAATGTCTAACGTATTTTTGAGTGTAATTAACAACTTACCTCTCTAGAATTCATCTTCCAAATTAAAATCCATAATGATTTTACTGAAAAAATGATAAAACAAAAATCTATAAAACCCAATTCACTTTCATGGCGATTCCCAGCTTTGAAAATGTTGACAGGTTTTTGAAAATTTTGATATTTCACTGAGATTAGCACCATGTTGCCACTAAAACTTGCAGAAAAATATAGTCAAATAAATAATTTGCCAGATTTCAAATAATCTGGTAACCAATATTTTAGAAATTTGGCTTCTTTTATTGATTACAGGGGGATCTAGCAACAGGGTTTGCAGGAGGTGAATACACTCACCAGCTATTGACAAGAGATGTGTAAAAAGTAAACAAATGCACTCCACCTATGCGAGCTAACGGCTAATCATACGAGTATAATGGGGGTGATCAGTTTTTGAACCACGAGCAAGTTTGGTTTGTAGTGAACCGAACCTAGTAACTGCTCTATCAGTGAACTGGCATTAACATATAATGGTTAGCAGTAAATGCACATTAACGTATTCATTTAGAATAAGGCTGCTGGCTGGTACACTAGCTGAAAGTTTCTTTTTGAGACTTTCAAATGACCAAGCTTACAAACAATTTTTCTTGGGTGTGATGATGATGGCCTGTTGTGTCTTTACAGATGATCAGGAAGCAGGTAATACTAAATTTCAAATGAACTATGAGGCCCCCCAAATGAATTGCTAAGACACATAGTCCCTTCATTTCACACATGATTGCTTGCCCATTCAGGTTTTATGGAGAATGTGTGTTGCACATTTCACTAACCCTGAATTGACTCTGTTGATTAGTTCCAAGGGAAATGCAATTTTAATATGCTTGGAATCGAGCATTACTGTTGGAGATGCAAGTAGATAGTTTAGTACACCGATTACCTTAGGGTCTCCCATCTTGATTTTCTGTGGAGGTTTTAGTTTCTTAGCTTAAGGCACTCCTGTGCTAACCCATAATGCAGTGGGTGAATAAGTAAGACAAAAGTATGAAATTGAGACCAAACATGCAGTGATAATAATTGTTTTCACAGGTGACAAGTTGTCAGCCTATCCCCCGACTTTTCTAGTTTACTCCTACTATCTGTAAAGAAGACAGTAACCCTATTTTTTACACCCTGAACTACAGGTCCCAGTTGCCATACATTTCACAATTTCTTGCAGTGAGACTAGGTTATCACAGTCTGTAAGGGTGTTACTCTTGCTTCTTTTCCTCTTGTTTAGTGTATTTTTTGTTTATGCTTAGTGGATGGTGTATAATGATATATGGAAGAGAGAGAGAGAGCTCTCAGTACCGGCACAGCTTGTGCTCTGAAGTTTGAGCATGTCTTTCCTATTGAGTGGACCTCCAGGTCAGAGAAAATAGCACATTGTCATACAGTCACTTAACTGACGAGAATGAATTTCTCCATGAATTTCTAAAAACAAGGAAATTAGAATAATTTGACAAAATAGTCATGTAGGAGAGAACCAGACATATACTAGTCACAGACCCTATATGGAATGGGACAGCCAACCATACCCCACAACCCTTTTCACCTCTTATGACATGCATGAAAGGTAAATAGTGTTGCTATACTTTGATCCCCTTTCGTGCCTAGGCATCGCATGTGTAAATGTGTTCAATCTCCCAACATAGAACTGCACCTGCTCAGCACATAAAGATAATGTGGAAATTTAAGCAGTATGGGTAATATTATAAGGACAGCAATGTAATTATGAAGGCCAGAATGCTTGGTCTATAACTCCACACGGTCATCATCATCAGGTGTCATGCCGGGTGGCGTAGGCGGTCATGGCTCTCCACAGCTCTCTGTCCACAGTATTATGTATCAAAGTCGTTGTTGTTTCTTTGCCGTGCCAGGTTGTCAAACTGTCTAATATATTCTCACGTTGACGCCCTCTGTCTCTGGTGCCTTCAATCTTGCCTGTTGTGATTATGTTCTCTAAACCTGCCTGTCTCATGAAGTGGCCAAAAAAAAGAAGATTGCCTTTTTCTTATATTGTTGATTAAGGTCCGTTTCGCATTTAACTCTTTTAACACCTCTACATTAATTTTTCTGGCAGTCCATGGTATTCACAGCATTCTTCTGTAGAACAACATCTCTGTTGCCTCCAATCTCCCACTTTCCAGTTTGTTTATTGTCCAAGACTCGCACCCATATGTTAGTATAGGGGTTATATAGCACTGCAGATCTCTCTTTCTCACCTCTAATGACAAGGTCATATTACACAGTATATTTTTCATTTTTCTGAATGTTGTTTTTGCCTGTCCTATTCTGCATCTTATTTTTGTTGAACTTCTTCCATCTGCTGTAATAAGTTTACCTAGATATTTGAATTGGTGGACCTGTTTTAATACTATATCATTCACTATGATCTTGCAAGGTGTGTTATTTTCTTTCTTTGAAATAACCATTACTTCTGTTTTCTTGATATTTAGGAAGAGGCCTTTCTCTTTGCTTTCTGTGACTACTACTTTAATTAAGTTTTGAAGGTCTTCCTCACTTTTTTCAATCAGAACAGTGTCATCCGCATATCTCAAATTATTTATGTTATGTCCTCCCACTGATATTCCTGGGATATCTACTATTGCACGCAATATGTTTTCACTGTATAGAGAGAACAGGTCTGGTGAAAGCACGCATCCCTGTCTGACTCCTTGTTTTATTTGTTGAAAAGGGCCAAATTGATTTCCTACTCTTATTGCTGCTGTTTGTTGCCAGTACATGTTCTTGATTATTCTTAAATCCTTGCTGTCAATGTTCAGATTCTCTAGCATGTGTATAATTTTGCTATGTTTAACTTTGTCAAAAGCTTTAGTGTAGTCTATAAAACAGAGGTACAGATCTGTTTTTACCTCTATAGACCTCTGTATTAGTGTTCTCAATATATAAATAGCATTGTTGGTGCCTTTGCCTACTACAAAACCACATTGTTCTGGACTTATTTCTGATTTTATTTTGTTTCTCACTCTCTTCATGATGATTCTGAGAAGTATTTTGGTTATTTGGCTCATGAGGCTGATTGTACAGTGTTCTTCACATTCGGTGGTCCCTGGTTTCTTAGGTAATGCTATGAATATGGACCTCATTAAGTCATCGGGTATGTTTCCACTGTTATATATGTCATTCAGCAATTTTGTGATTATTTCAACTCCAAAGTCATCTAAAGCTGCTAATTCTTCTAATGTGATATTGTCTGGACCTGGGGCTTTGCCATATTTCATGTGTCTTAGTGCCTCCCTTACTTCTGCTGTGAGTATTGATGGACCCTCGCTGTTATCTTGTATGTTTATTTCTGGTCTATTGTCATCATAAAGTTCTTTGATATATTCTGACCATCTCTGTACTATGTTATCTATTCCCATTAATACCTGCCCTGTCTTAGATTTTAGACACCCTGTAACTGTTTGCATTCTCTTTCCTGTTATCATCTCAATTTTCTTATATAGTAATGTTGTATCTTGGTTGTAATGCAATTCTATTTCTGTGCATTTCTTGTTCAGCCAGCTTTCTTTTGCTATTTTGCATTTCTCTCCTATCTCCATATGTATTTTCTGATATTCCACTATCTTGTGTTTATTTTTCTTTCTGGTGCTCATCAATTCTAATATTTCTTCAGTCATCCATTTTTAGTTTTGATGTATGTTTTACTTTTGGTATTATCTCTTTAGATGTTTGGTTTATTGACTGTTTTAGCATGTTCCATTGATCTTCAATACTCTGAATCTTTGCAATGGCATTGTATCTATTTTGTACAATTATGTTGTATCTTTCTTTAATGTCAGCATCTGATTACAGTAAAGCTAAATCTAATTTCATATCCCTTGGTGCTCTCTTGATCTTCTTTAATCTTATACACAATTTTGCTACCAGTAGTATATGATCACTGTTGCGGTCAGCACCTGGCCTTGTTTTCATAGATCTAATGCTGTTTCTATGTCTTTTAGAGACTAAAATGTAATCAATTTGGTTCCGAGTATTATCACCTGGGCTAATCCATGTACACAGCCTTCTTGGATGTTGCTTGAACCATGTATTCCCTATTATTAAATTATGTGCCTGTGCCCACTCTATCAATAAATCACCTTTCATTCTTAGTTCCTAAACCAAATCTTCCTGTCACATCTTTTATTTCTGTTTCACCTACTTTTGCGTTAAAGTCCCCCATTACTATAGTTACTTCCTGATTTTTACACTGTTTCATTGCGATTTCTAGATCTTCATAGAAAATTTCAATGTCCTCCTCTGAACTGCTTGATGTAGGTGCATATACCTGCACAATGTTGATATCCAATGGTTTTCCTGTTAGTTAACTAATATTACCCGATCTGATATTGCCATAAAACCCTTCACCGTTTTTCCTGTTTCTGTGTCTAATAATACTCCTACCCCCCTCTCGTGTTTTTGTCCTCCTGAGTATATGACTTTAAATTTATCTGACTGTATGTCTCTTGCCCCAGTCCACCTCATTTCGCTCATTCCTAGGATATTTATGTTCATTCTTTCCATTTCTTGCTTGATGTTGTCTAATTTACCACACTGCGCTAACGATCTGACGTTCCATGTTGCTATATTAACACTAACTGTAGGCCTACTTCTGTGTGTCGCCATGACTTTCATCTTGGGGGAATAATGTGGTAGTTTCCCGTTGTTTTCCACATCCATATGGGGGATATCCATTTGTATCCGCACCCTTTGACAATATTTTATGTCGGGACAAATGGGTGCCCCGCCCTGCCCAGTTGCAGAGCTACCACTTATACCGGTGGCTATCGGCTGCTTCCTTGTTCGCGCCTAGTGAACATCATGACAGCACGATCAACGACTAAACTCCAGACATTTCTCCAGGAATATTCAACTTTCCACAATAGAAAACACACAAGGAATTTTCTGCACATTACAGTTATTAGTCATTCACTTAAAATAACACATAATACTGTAAAGAAATGGGCATTTACCTCCACAAGGTACAGAAAGAATAAGAAATCTTTATTGTTAAATTACTGTGTATCTTGTAGATTTTGTTTATTTAACATTCTATTAACTTCATCTTGCATTATTTTAGGTGTGGATCAGCTATGCCAAGTTTGAACTGTCAGTACCAGAGGAAGGTACTTTGAATAGATCCAGGGCTGTATACAGAGAGGCAAATAGGGCTTTGAAAAACTCCCAAGACAAGGAGGAAAGGTTATTACTACTAGAATCCTGGCAGGCACTTGAGGTAAGAGAAAGCTGGCAATCAACTGCCATGCAGAGTGGTGTAGGCAACCATGCTTCTCCATAACTCTCTGTCTCTTGTGTTGTTAAAAGTTTAGTTGGTGACTTATTTTTGTGCCATAGTGACAACCCATTCAGAAGTTTCTCTTTTGTCTTCCTCTGTCTCTTCTCCACTTGATCTTTCTGGTGGTTACTAAATGTTCAAGTTTTACTGTTCCCATCACATGCCATAAAAATCTTGATTATCTGTTTCTATTTTTCGTTTTCCTCACGCATCTCTGTGAACTTCTACATTAGTTTTCTTGGCTGTCCATGGAATTTTTATCGTTCTTCTTAAAAACCACATCTCAATTGCCTCCAGCTTATCTTGAACACTTTTGTTTACTTTCCATACTTTACGCTTCCATAAAGAAGAACTGGCTCAATATAGAATGTTTCTCATTTTTTTTAAATGTTGATTTGGCATGTGCTATCCTGTTCTTGATCTCATTGGAGCACCTGACATCTGATGTTAAAATGGTGCCAAGATACTTGACTTTATCCACTTGATTTAATTCTGCATCATTGATAGTAATACTGCATTTTGGTGGTGTGTATTTCTTTGAAACAATCATTACTTCTGTTTTCTTCTTGTTTAGACTTAGGCCTTTGTTTTCACTTTCTTGTACTAACATGGCTTGAAGTTCTTGTTCACTCCCTGCAATCAGAACTGTATTGATTATCTGTATTGATTAACTGTATTGACCGTACTGTATTAATCAGAACTCAGATTATTCAGATTGTAACCTGCAACTATTATTCATGGCATATTTTCTATGTTTCTCATAATATCCTCTGTATTGTCATGTGACGTATTCCTTCCAGAACGTTGTCTTCCCAATAAACTCTGAACCTTTGTCTTGGGCGATGTGGCTTGCATTTTCTAGCGATGTATTCATGTTATCTTTAATGTCGTCAGTCCATCGTCTTCTTGGTCTGCCCTTTCTCCTCCTCCCAGGTACTCTTCCCTCCATTATTTGTCTCTCTAAACAGTTTTGTCTCTTTATGTGACCAAACAGGCGTAGTTTTCTTTTTGTTATTGTGTTTAGTAACCAACACTCTGGAATATTCAATGTTTTTATAATGTCTACAAGGAGAAAATATCTGGTGACATTACGCATCCCTGCCTAATGACTATCTCTATCTTTTAGAATTCTCCTACATTACTGTCAACCCTCAGCGCAGCTGTTTGTTTCGAATACATATTTCTTACTATCTATTACTTTATTATTATATATCTATTTCTTACTATATTTCTATATTTCTTTCCCATCAACATTGAGTTTTTCTAACATATGGAGATCTTAGAAAACTATAAATTCTTGTATTACTTGTGCTTAGTTTCATTCTTATACTAAAATTGATAATTCATGTATGCATGTCTCTTTGCAAGTACAGAACTTCTTGCAAGAAGTTCCTTTACTTATGAAAATTATCTTTGTGATCAGTACACAAACCGAACAGTACCAGAGATATAGTATATACACCTTCCTTCTTCTTCTGCATTCAGTTCTGTGGTCATGCTAGATTGTCATGCTCATCGATAGGATGAAGTCTGAATGGATAACCATAGCTTTTGCTTCAGCTCTGTATCCTCTGACCAGTACCACAGTCTTTGCATTATTATAATAATATTTTCCACATTCTTATAATAATAAGACACATCAGAGTCGTAGTGGTGCCCACACTGGATACATCAGCACAAAAAGCCCTCCAAACATCTCTGCCCTCAGCCGATGAGAAGTGTAGAAAAATCATGCCCAGGCCATTCTTTGATGTTATCAATCCAGGATTTTCCTCTACCTACCTCTTCTCCTTCCACCCTCGACTGTTCCTTACAAAATAATTTTAGAAAGCGATTTGTGTCTTGTTACATGTCCTAAACCAAGAACATTATTCAGTTTTACCAATGTCAAAAGAGGTTTTTGATAACCTGTAAGTTTGATTATTTGCTGCCAAACAAATATATTTGTCTTGTGTTCTATATAGGTAATTCTTAACGGACATCTGTGGCATTTGTTTTCAAAAGTCTGAATCATTTTTTCTGTGTCTGCATTGGGTGTCCAACTTTCACATCCATATAAAAGTATACTTAGCACTATCGATCTGAATAGATTGATCTTTACTGTAATACTGATCTTACTTTTCCAAATCATATTCAACCTTGCCATCTCCATATTGAGTCTTAGCTTAATCTCATTTCTCGAGTTGCCATCACCATTTGCTTTTTATATGTTGGGCAATCCTGAAGTATGTTTTCTCCTTTCACCTTTCATTCTCTGCGCCTACTATTACTTGCAGTTGTTATGAAATCATAGTTCCTGTGGCATACAGTGCAAAAAATAACAGCTGTACTGTAAAATGTAGTACAAAGTATATACTCTATTGGGACAAAATGGAAGCAAAGAATAGTAATTATGTGACCTACCATGCGTAAGAGATGACTTAGAAGAATTTGTTGTGGTAGTTCTCCAGCAGGTTTCATCACATTAAATTATGTTGAACCTTACTTTATTAGATTAATCTCGAAACCCCGGGAATCGAATACGTAAATAGGTTAGACTAATCTTGATTTGATATCCTATAGAGATGTGAAACCAATATTACACCTGAACTTTTGGCTTCACAATCTCTGCACTCAGAGAGAAGCAACTTAAAACTGACTGAATACACAGTATAGTGATGTATATTTTTTGTTGTTGCCAACATTGTGACTTATTTTTTCTAATACTTCTCACATGTAGGAGGAGGCTGGAGATGAACAATCTAGGCAAGAAGTAGATAAATTGATGCCTCAGAAGGTCAAGAAAAGAAAGAAGATTCAAACAGATGATGGGGTAAGAATATATTTCATCTGTTACAAGTTCTGTTTGGATTGTCATCATCATCATTGCACTCATGCATCCAATAACCCATTTTATGCTGTGATCTCTTCCTTACACTGAAACATTTTCAATCTTTTTCTGCTATCATTCTCACACTTGAGTGGCTCCTGGGCTTTGACCCAATGCCATGTAGTGATATCTGCAGGTATTTTTCAGTTGTTACTGTCTTCCACTAAGCATATTTCATGTGTCTGGTCTTGGATGGAGTAAACTCATCCTGATATCACCCAGCACGTTACAGTTTTAAGCTGGTGGTGGTCAACAGTATGATGTTTCCAATCAGACATTTTACCAAAGTTGTACACAATTGGCTGAACTTTCTGCATCACTTTATTATATTGTACTCATTCTCTACAGCTGTTTGGTGTTGATATTCATAAAACTAAGCTAATGAACAGAGGCTGGCATCGTTGTTGTTTATCCACTTTAAAAGTATCCTCTATAAAAAAATTTCCTATTAAGATTTTAAAATATCTTGAAAATATTTTGATAATTTATTTTATGGTGGCATCACTTTATCAATAGCAAGAACAACTATCTAGTATATTATTTTATTACTAGCAAAGTCAAATCAGATTAATTAATTGCTCAGTAAACTTTTGCTACTGCATTTCTATCCTGTTAAGGAGTACCTAGTGGAACATATGATTAGAACACCTATGAGACCTATGTGTTCTGAGACCCATGAGGTCTCGGGTTCAATCCACAGTTGGGACATGATGTTTTTCTTTCGGAGGCACAGTCAAAATCTTCCTGTACATGTCGTGGTGTCTGCTATGGCAAAGCAGCCTTTATTTTCACAACCCATAGAAAGACTCCCTGCACTCCTTCACAGAAAAACATGCAGTAATGAAAGGAGTACAAAGACGTTTTTTATAGGCAATGGAAATAAAGGTTGCTTTGCATATACCATTCTTCTTCTGCGATTGCTCTCTTATAACCACAATGAATATATTGTGTGATTTCTGCCATGGAGCATGAAGTACATTGTACTGCTAGTTCCACAGTTGAACTGTGTTATTTGCATCTCGGTTGGCTCACTTTGTGGCCCAGACATCCGAGGCCCAACATATCCGTTTTCATCATGCCTTTAATTTGGGTAGTGGGCTTCCCTAGCCTGTGGCAGCCTGCCTATCTGTCGACGGGTGCGTGGGTGTGTAATGACTCTTCTCCGAGACGATTGTCATTCATGTCTATCTTGCATGAGCTGTTCCACGGTCAGTGAACTTGCCTCATGTAATTAGACGGCCTGTGCCTGGGCTTCTTGGCCAAGGTGTCGTTCACCAAAATCAAGGACTCCTCGTCCGAGTTTCACCACGCAGTTGGGAGCAAGTTGTGTTCTCGAGCTGAACGACCGTGTCCTATTTGTGCCTGAGTCTATTGGGTACTGAACCCTCTCTCTCTGCGAGAATGTTTCCGGTATAGGAAAGCTCGACCGTAAAGTAGGGCCAGGGCTGCCTTCATTGTCCTGTTTTTGCCTGAGCCCATAGGATACTGAACCCATTCTCTCTGCGAGCATGTTTCTGGTATAGGAAAGCTTGACATTAGAGTTGGGCAGGGCTGCTTTCTTTGCCGGGTGCCCACGTCTGGGTCTGGGTCTCTGCCCGTAAGGAGCACCAGTAACTAGAAGCTTGTCTCGAGCTAACAGAGCTTGTAGTTCGGACTTCCTTTACCCTTTATATTTGCACTTGGCACTGCTCTCTGGTACTGTGCTGTCCTTTCATTGTACTCAGTATGTTGTCTTTCCATCTCCCACATGCATCTACCTTTTCATTTGCCGCCCCTCCAATGCTTGGATCGGACAGACTAATGTCACTGTGTGTCGACAGTATCACTGCATCTGTTGGCGCAGTGGTGTCGGAGATGTTGACTGTTTCTTTTGCAGTTATTTCTCTTTCCCTCTGCGGCCTCCACATTCACAGACACGATCTCCAAAAGGTTTAGTCAGAATCAGCACGATCAGCTGTATTTCTATTTCCAGGGTACACCACGAGAAGGTACTTTTGGGATCTTGGTTATCTGCTAACCCTGTGTCCACTGAGAGCAGTGAGGTACCCTTTGCACCCTGCAGATGACTTGTACATTAAGGATCTGTATTAGTTTTATTATACTTTTATACAATAAAAGGACAAATTTAATATAATTATTTCAAATATTCTTTTGTGCAGATGGATGCTGGATGGGAAGAATATTTTGACTACATCTTCCCAGATGAAGAGTTGGCTAAGCCAAACCTCAAACTGTTGGCTCTTGCCAAGAAATGGAAGGAAACAAAAGAAACACCAGAAGAAGAGAGCTGATAGTGGTGCCCAACAAAAATTTATGTGACTTTCATTTATTTGTGACAAACATGTTCAGGTGTGAAAGTAGTTTCTACAGTATAGTGCAAATGGCATTTGTTTGAACGAGATAAGAACATTTTTCATAATGTCCAGACACTGTACATAAAATAATAAGCTGTTTAATATTTTGTTAGTCGTTATGGACCAGCATCATTGCTCTGAGGACAAATCCACAGGTGCCTCAGTCTCTTCCAACTGATGTAGAAGGATATTCATGCTGATGGTTCCCATGGCTTGCTGGTTAAATCATTTGAACTCTTACCTATGGGTGTCTATTTCTACTTATATTACATTGTGTTTATAAAATCTTACTACACTTTGTAAGTAGAATAAATTTGAAAAAATTACATTACATGATCACACCAGAGAATGGGCAAAAAACAGTCATTAATATAGTTACAATAGTTACTGCTACGATCAAGCGGTGTTTTGGGGAAGCTGGAAATTACCAATGGAATTTTCATTATGACAGATGTTCAAAATGTCCACTACAGGTTACAACACATGACTGCATAGTCTCTTCATATTGTCAAATACCTTCTGCAACGTGTCTGTTGTTATTTCTTTAATAGTAATTCTGATTGCTTTAAATAATTCTTCCTTCTTTCAGGCCTTCGATTGTGGGTACCTCATTTTTGTAAACATTTTCTTTCAAGAAACCCCATAGATAATATTCCACCAAAGACGGATGTGTCAGGCACTTGGTGCAAATAAAACGGCGACACAGTGCATTTCCATTCATTGGACTACATCCTGCTGGACATCTAGTAGGACCATGGTCCTGCTACAAGGGAGATCCAGCTGGAGTTTGAAAATGAACGTTGAAGAAGAAGATAATAATCTAATTGAGTTAGATCTGGCAAACCTGCATGCCAAATTCCACGTGGTATGCAATTTGCAAAAGTTTCTTCCAAAACACACAGTAATGATCTAGCTATGTGTGAAGTTGCACCAACTTGCTGGAACCACACTTCTTCAATTTCAAGCTGTTCTAAAAAAAGGTTCCCGAATGTCAGTGATATACTGATCTGCATTTATAGTGTTGTTGAAGAAAAGTGGTCAAATTACACGTTTCCTACTGACGGCACACCATACCTCAATTTTCACATTGTGTAGAAGCGCTTCATGAAATGCATTGGGATTAAAACTGCTCCAAATATGATTATTTTGGCTATTAACGGTGTATACAGATAGAAGAAACCATGCTTCATCAGAGAAGAATGTTACATCGAGTATGGACTCTTCTTCTTCAGCTAAACATGTTTTTTCTTCTTCTGCATTCGTTCTCAAACTCCTGCAGATTAGCAGAATGTAGTCCGGAGAACGGAATGCGTTGTGTCATGGTTTACAGCATTGCTGCGATATCTGTGCCTTTTGGTCTGACACATCCAACTTCAGCATGGCTTTGGGTCATTGACCCTATATGGGATGGGACAGCCAACTCCATCCCATAACCTCCTTAGTCGCCTTTTACGACATTCGTAGAAGGTAAATAGTGTTGCTATTCTTTGTTCCGCTTTCGGGCCCCGGCAACACACAGGCGATTTTGGCTATTAACGGTGTATACAGATAGAAGAAACCATGCTTCATCAGAGAAGAATGTTACATCGAGTATTGACTCTCCTTCTTCAGCTAAAAATGTTTAAAACCACGTGAAGTAGTTGACTCTGGATTGATAGGCATACTCTTTTAGTGCAGTCACAACAAACATTCTGCATGGGTAAAAATGTAACTGATGCTTAATAATTTTGTGCACTGTGCTCACTGATAGGTTCACTTGTTGCAACATTTTCCTTAAGGGAGGAAATCCTTGCTTGGACTTCTCAAAATTCTATCTTGGATATCTCCACATTTTTCTTCAGACATAGCAGGCTTACTAGTTCACTGAGCATCTTCTACATTTCCCGTAGCAAGAAACTTATTCAACAAATTTGTAACTGTAATGCGATGGTAAAGGTATGTCCCATGGCAGCAACCTGCCGTTGGGGATGAAGGTAACTCTTCATGTACTAAGCCACAGCAACTATTAGGTGGGGTAGCCAGTTCCCTTCCTTGCTGTCTTTACCTCCCCTAACTCATGCGTCAGGTTTACAGCTGAGTCGACTGGGTCGTGTCAAGTGAAAAATCACAACCGGGATTTTTTTGGTCCTGATGTGGTTTTGAACCTGGCACGCTGTAACCCAGTGCTAGAAAACAAGCTCACTATCAACTAGGCTACTGCGCTCCTCGGTAATGCGATGAGGAGGTTGTTTACCAGGAAATCTTGCTATAAATCTTTCAACAACCATCTGTGTGTATTGACCACCATTTCAAAACATTTGTTCGGCCAAAAAATTCTTTCTTCCGTTGAAAACACCGTTCTGTTTTCGTGCAAAGAATTACTCTTGCATTTGTCTTGCATTTCTCTAGTCACAGACACCCGCAAGAAACATGTATAAAATCAAGTTAGCAAAAATAATTTTTTTTGTTAGCCAATGTTGACCACAGAACTTAGTGCAAAAGAAGATGTCTCTTCTCTCATTTCCTTGAATACCAGCATATTCAGGGTAGTAGATGGTGTTCTGTTTTAATTTTCTCATTAATATTTTGGATGTCTGTAACTAATTATTTTATTGCAAATAGACTTTACATCAGCAAACTATTTTAAGAATGGACTAAGCAGTTACATTCCTCCTACAAAATAATAATTTAAATCATGGCAGTTTACCTGCTTGTTAATTTACACATAAATATGAGTTCTCTAACAACTATTTTTGTGAGAATATACAGACATTGGTTTTTTTGTGTGTGGAATGATTCACCCATGATTGTCATAGTATTTCTGCAAGTTAACAAAGGTTTGCACATGAAATATTTGGGTTTAAAACACACTGATATATCAAAGCCTTATATATAATGATGTAGAAAACATACAAATCTGGATACAGAGCCAAGGGCAAACCAAGAAAGAGATGAATAGATAACATCACGGCAGCGCTCCACAGACTCAGCATGACTCAGACATTACATCTGACCTTGAACAGAAACTTACAGCTTCCACCCCTACACTTAATGGTAAGTGTTGATGCTATCAACCAACTTCCACCCAGGGAAAGACGAGAGAGAAACACTGATATTGTACCTCAAGAACTACTTAGAACTTATTTTTGTCGTTTCATTTTTGTAAATAAATATGTTATTTCACACTATTTCTATTGTTTATCTTGCACATGTCAAATCAAGTGTCTATTTTCTTCTTCTTGTCATGCAGCTATGTCAATTGAAAAGTGTGCCTCATGTATTATTTAATATAGACTATGTGTATGGTTTATACTATGTTAAGAATTCAGATTTCAAGTCTTTTTTTTTAATTTGTATCTCTTGTCAAGAAGAACAGCTATTACCAATAGAGTCTATCATAAATACTGGTAGGTGTCTGTGCAGACAAAAGGGTCTAAAATAGTATAGCACAAGCACTAGTGTTGTACTTTAAGAAATGAATGGAAAGAAGAAAAAGATTGTGAAGACTGCATTTTCCTATTATATTATACGGGGAGGTTGTGAGTGACTTGTGTACCAAAGGTGTGCAAACTTTGCTATCGCCATGTCAGGTTTAATGTTGGTTTTTTAATTTCTTATCCAACTTTTCCAATTTTTTAGCCCTTATCCAACCAAGGGGACACATGTCTACACAGATGGATCGGCAGAAGGAGCAGTAAGGAATGGAGGAGGTGGAATTTATATAAGACTCAAAGATAGGAAGACAATATCAAAAGCTTTTCCAACCGGGAAATGCACCTAATTTTAGAGCTGAAGCAGTTGCACTCCATCAAGCACTGAAAGCCTTCACCGAACCAGGACTGCCAAGACCAAAGAAGATAGCCATATTCACAGATTGCAGATCCCTACTGGAATCAATCCAGAGCAACAGAAACGAAAGCCTTCTGCACAACATCAGACATGAGCTAAGACAGATCCAAAAATCAACAGCTATTGCCCTGTGGATACCATCACACTGTGGAATCATGAGAAATGAGAAAGTGGATGATCTGTCAAAGGCAGGCAGCGAAATGGAGCAACACAGACACCCACTGTCTTACGGAGAAGTAAAAACAATAATCTGCAACACATACACAGAAAAGTGGAATAAAGAAATGGAAGGGGAATACGAACATGATGCAATAAATCTCCTCCAAAGATTTCAACAGGCCACAATATTTCGCCTTAGAACAGGCCACTGCAGACTGTTGGGTCACCTTTATCGAATAAGGATCTCATACACAGATGAATGTCCATGTGGACCCGGAACACATACTTCAGGACTGCCCAACATACAAAGAGCAGAGACAGCAGACCTGGCCAGAGGATACAGACTTGAGACAAAAACTATGAGGCAGCCGCTCTGACCTGAAGAAGACAGCGGGACTTCACCCTAACGACAGACCTGACAATATAATATGACCGCAAATGCTGAACGCTGAAGTATTCTATATTAATGTATGACTCAGAAACATGGACAATGAACAAACAACTAGAAGACAGAATTGATGCCTATCAGATGTGGATGTTGTTATATAGAAGAATAGGGAGAACTTCATGGGAAGAGAACAAAGAGGTTCTAACAACAGTATGAAGAAAGAATTATTAAGGGAAATAACGATTAAAGAAATAAACTATTTTGGACATATTAAAAGACATGACACCTTGTTCAGATTTTACTTGAAGGTAAATTCGAGGGCAAGAGGTAGACAGAGATACAAGTGGTAGAGAAACATCACGAGATGGACAAGTTACAGTCAAGCAGAGTGCACCACCAACACAAGAAACGGGATGTTGGAGGTCTGTTGCAGCCAACATTAGTTACGGTGGTGGCACTCAATAATGATGATTATAGGCCTAAGCAATAATTATCATCAGCATTTAAGAGCGCAGTGTCTCAGTAATTCGATATTTTTTTAATGGATAAGAGTAGAAATACAGGGTGTCCATTTAGTGACATGGGACTGATTTGAATTGAATCAAAACGCAATGTCATATTTACGTCATGGTTTGAACTCCATTTAACTGTTTTTCAGAATATCACTGCTATATGCAAATATTTCAGTATTTGATCTGAATTATAATGGTGTTAACTAGTTAGTTAGTCGTCGGATCAGCTTCACTGCAAACTGGACACGCACATAGTTGCTCCGATATCTCCCTGAGTGTATCCTCCATTACACGTGTGCTGTCATCTGCTGGCCGACCATGAACCCCCCCCCCCTTTGCGCCATCCAAAATGTTCACTTCCAGCAACATCGCATTTCAAACCCTGATCTTTAATCCTGGTTTTCGAAAATGAATCATCTACACTAGTGTTACTCTCGCGTGATATATCTCATGGAATTCAAAACGTCAAATCGATCTAACGCCCATGACGCCAGTTGATCTGCTTCAAACACCCTCACGTTCTAGCACGAAAATAAATGCAACAACTCTCAACCTCGCCCCTCTCTAGACTTCAATCCACCGCTCACGAACGAGACCCACTTGCGCCCTCCTAATCATGCTCATTGAGTCACCCAAGATGCAGAGCTGTGTTACCTTCTGTGTGCCTACCCACTCAAATGCCCCGTTCACCGCCACAATCTCCATGGTCACGCTACTCATAGTCACAGTAAAGGCCCCAATGTCCTCCCCGAAAGCTCTACTCGCGCACTGAGCTGCGAAGTATTAAAGTAATAATTGGTGATCTGACTGCGAGAGTTGGTAGGCAAATAGAACATGAAGAATGCAGAGTCAGAGGCCCATTTGGATTAGGGCAGCAAAATGAAAGGGGAAAGACTGCTAATATTCTGCCTAGAAATGACTTAGTAATTGCCAACACCTTGTTCAAACAATACCCTAGACACCTGGACATCATCATATTACAAGACAAGAAACCAAATAAGCTTCATCAGTATGCATCACAGATGGGGAACCAGTCTACTGTCCTGTAAGACGTATCCTGGAGCAGATTGCGATTCCGACCACGAGTTATTAGTAGCAGATGTGAAGATCAGACTCAAGAGGTTATCGAAAAGCGCCAGATCAATTAGATACAACACTAGCACAATACCAACAGAATACAGCGTGGAGGTGCAGAACACATTTAGTACATTGATGGCCGTTCAAGAGGAGATGACATCAGATGAACTAGCAAACAACATCAGAGACTCAATACTATCATCTGCACATGCTCACATACCCTGAAGAGTAACAAAATGAAGAGATTGCATCCCAGTCGAAACATTGCAACTAATCAACAACGGAAAAAAACTAAAATCACTAATAGATAACAAACAAAGAGAGGAATACAAGAAACAAACTACTGAAATCAGGAGAAACATTAGACAGGTCAAAGAAAACTACATTAATTACGGATTCTCAAATCCGCACGGGAGTGAGTCGGGGATGTGTTCTATTCCCCCCCCCCCCAATTGTTTATAACATACATAGATCACATCTGCAAAGTAGCAAAGACAACGGAAGAAAACAATCTGAAGGATAACTTTAACGAATTGATATTTGCAGACGACCAAGCACTAGTAGCATCATCAGAAGAGCAAAGACAAATAGACAGATTACATCAAACATGCCAAACCTTTAACATGAAGATAAACATGGAAAGGACCGAAGTAATAAAGATAGGAAGAACAGAAAAAACACCTATAGGGCCTATATATATATATAAATTGGAAACAACAGATTTAAACAAGTGGCAGAATTCACATACCTAGGAAGCATTATAACAGCAGACGGCAAGAGCAGTAAAGAAATACACAATAGATGTAGTAAAGCATACCAATCCCTAAAGCAAATGTCACCAATCTTCAGAAACAAAAATGTAGATTTAAACACAAAAATAACACTATTCAAAACGATTATTATGCCCTCACTGTGCTACCAACGCTAAACATGGACAACGACAGCACAAGACAAACGTAAACGTGTGACAGCTGAAATGGCATGCTTACGTAAAATCCTAGGACATCTGAGAGATAGAGTGAGAAATGAAAACATTAGACAAAGAACCGCCACCGCCCCAATCTTGGAATATATTAAGAGCCAACAGATCACATGGTTTGCACACTTTAGCAGACAACCACCAGATAGCATACCACAGCAAGCTATGATACACAGATACAGTGAAGAGGAGATACAATCAGACTTAGAGGCCGACCACGAAAACAATGGACCACCGAAATAAAGGAGGCGAAAAATTCCACAATATACTCAGCACACACGCGGGCCATTAAGAGAATTTTTCTACCCCTGACGCTGAAAGGCAATAAAGGGTTTATCGAGTAGCTACATAGATAGACAACAAATGTAATGAAATTGAAAAATTCCACGAACATGGGGACACCAGAATAATGTTTACAGAAGCAAAAACGCTGACAGGAAAACTTCAACCAGCCAGCCACTCGAGCAATTGAATACACGTCAGGAAATATTCTAACAGAAATATAAAGACATTCTGAACAGGTGGGGGGAATACTGTAGGGAAATATACGAAGATCCAAACATAAACACAGACTCAAACACAAATAGAAACACAGAACGAGCCAGAATCCATCATAGGAGAAGTACCTTGGGTAATTAAAAACTTAAAAACTGACAAATCACCAGGATGTGACGAATTGGTAGTTGAATAGATATATGCAGGAGGAGAACTAAGTGTCATATGACGGATGTTTCGGGCCATTGGCGCAAAAAAAACAGCGACACAACACATTTCCATTCTCTGGACTACGTCCTGCTGGTCCTGATACAAGAGAGATCCAGCAGGAGTTTGAACGCTGAAGAAGAAAGAATATATATATTATATATACCACTTCCAAAGAAGGGCAATTTAAAACTCTGCACGAATTGTAGAACAACTGCACTGATCAGTCATTCCAGCAAGATAATTCTCAAGATAATCATGAAAAGATTGCAACAACATATGAACAGAAAAATAAATATAGTTCAGGCAGGTTTTAGACAGAACAGAGACACCAGGGATCACATTTTCAACATGAGAAATGCAGATAGTTCAATGCAGGCATATACACCTGTTTCATTGACTACTCAAATGTGTTAGACTGCGTCACACCATTAATTATAGTACATAATGGGAAACAGTGGCGTAGCGTGGGTCAATGGCGCCCGGGGCGGAATCATAATTTTCCGCCCTTGCGACATAAAAAAAATATGGCAGTGATTGTGAAAGCCTGGAAGAAAATACATTTTTCGCCCTCCCGATGGTGCCGCCTGGGGCGGTCCACACCTCCGCCCCCTCTCGTTATGTTACTGGTTGCGAGGCATCAACTTTGGCATGGCAAAGGCACTTAAATCCCATTTCAATGTTTTCATTATTTTGAGGGGCATTTTGATGCCCGGTGCGACCGCAACCCCCTCGGCACGCCCGTCACTCAAGGACACGGGGAAGAATATGCTAACAAAGATGGCGGAAATCCCTCGTGAATTATAGCTTGTATCCTAATATAGCCTAATTGGACTTTGTCCGCTGGTTGAAAGGGGCACGCCTCTCCAAAAGAGAGGCAAACTCATTAACCTACCTACCTATGAATTATAGCAATTTTAGCTTAAAGCTGCATAATTACGTGCTATGAATGTTACTCTCGGCTGGCGCGTATCGCTTTGTTGAGAAGGATGGAATACATATGGGATAATCCAACTACAATTAAATAAATCCTCTATGTCTTGTCAACACTTTCCTCTACATAACGACATCACTGTTGCCTCTAATTTTTCCACTATCCTGTTTATTTATTGCCAAACTTAGCATACATATTTTAGAGTCAGTGGTAGGTCCCTATATAGGCCTGAGAAGATTACAGGTTTTCGAGTACAAATGCTACAGACAAATTCTACGAATTTCCTATAGGGAACATAAGACCAATGTGAACGTAAGAAATAAAGTAGAGATGTGTGCAAGAGTTCAGGAACCATTGCTTTCAATAGTGAAACGACGAAAACTAGCATGGTTCAGACATGTATGCAGACATGATTCCTTGTCAAAAACAATACTACAGGGAACTGTCGAAGGGGGGAGAAACAGAGGAGGGAAAATAAAGGTATGGACAGACAACATCAAGGAATGTCTAATCTTCAAGTGTTGACTGCAACGGATCTCCATCTTCTATCTCTTCCACAGGGTTTCTATCTCTTCCACAGGGTTTCTTATCTTTCACGAGGTTTCTATCTCTTCCACAGGGTTTCTATCTCTTTCATGAGGTTTCTATCTCTGTCACGAGGTTTCTATCTCTTTCACAGGGTTTCTATCTCTTTCATGAGGTTTCTATCTCATTCACAGGGTTTCTATCTCTTTCACGAGGTTTCTATCTCTTTCACTGGGTTTCTCTTTCACGGGGTTGCCATCTCTTTCATAGAGTTGTCATCTCTTTCACAGGGTTTCCATCTCTTTCACAGGGTTTCTATCTCTTTCACATGGTTTCCATCTCTTTCATGTGGTTGCCATCTCTTTCATAGAGTTGTCATCTCTTTCACAGGGCTGCCATCTCTTTCACAGGATTTCCATCTCTTTCATGGGTTTCCATCTCTTTCATAGGGTTTCCATCTCTTTCATGAGGTTTCTATCTCTTTCACATAGTTTCTATCTCTTTCATAATTTCCATCTCTTTCACTGTGTTTCCATCTCTTTCATGAGGTTTCTATCTCTTTCACATAGTTTCTATCTCTTTCATAATTTCCATCTCTTTCACTGGGTTTCCATCTCTTTCAGAGGGTTTTTATCTCTTTCACGAGGTTTCTATCTCTTTCACGGGTTTCCATCTCTTTCACAGGGTTTCTATCTCTTTCACGAGGTTTCTATCTCTTTCACGGGTTTCCATCTCTTTCACAGGGTTTCTATCTCTTTCACCAGGTTTCTATCTCTTTCACCAGGTTTCTATCTCTTTCACGAGGTTTCTATCTCTTTCACAGGTTTCCATCTCTTTCACAGGGTTTCCATCTCTCTCACATGGTTTCTATCTCTTTCACGGGTTTCCATCTCTTTCATGGGGTTTCTATCTCTTTCATAGTTTCCATCTCTTTCACAGGGTTTCTATCTCTTTCACAGGGTTGCCATTTTAAATATCTGGCTCATGATTAAGTTGAATATAACAGGCCAAATGGTGTAGATATCTCAACAATGTTCTAGACCATGACACATGCATTCCGTTCTCTAGACTACATTCTACCAATCGATTTTGAGAAAGAATGCAAAAAATGAAATATTTGGCAATTTTTTGCCTATTTTGAAAGCATATCTACTTTCACATATTATCTTGTTAAATTTATCTAAACATGTACTTACGTAAAACACGTTTTTAGAATGGTCCACTTAGACACGACAAACTATCACTAAAACTAGGGTGTTATGATGTAAACAAGAAAACCTACAAATTACAATACACAAAACATTTTCAACATTTATATCAAAAGCTGATCATGTTTTCTTGTTTAAACTATCATTCAAAGCCTCCAAGTAAAAATTGATAAAGCAACATCTTAATAAAACTGGCTTGTTTATTTGGGTGGTCTTTGTTCATTTTTTTTGCTTCTTTCATAAGCCTCCATTGAAGCCATATCTCTCCACATCTCAAGGGGTTCTACATTTGTAGAAACAACTTGTAGAAAACTGGCAACCAAACCAAATAATAAAACAATAGTCAGCCCTAAGCCATGCCTGTGGGGAGATATGTTCCAACTATGAAGCCGAAATAACAGCACTAGAAGTTGCATTGTACCACCTGAAGACCATATTTGATGCTTTTCCATCAAAAGTTCAAAACATTGTTATTTTTACAGATTCTATGTTCGCTCTTCAAGCACTAGAATGTGGTGGACATTGTAAGCCTGAGCTGGTGGAAATATATCACCATGCCAACCAGCTACTTACATTGTTATGCAGTGGATATCTGGCCACTCAAACACACCTGGAAATGACAAGGCAGACAGATTAGTAAAGATGGGAGCTCAACAAGAACAGCCATATACATAAACAACCATGCACACAATTAAAATGATACTGAAATCTGTGACTAAAGAAAATTGGGTGAACAGATGGGCTATGGGAAACACTGGGAGGGAAATCTATAAATATATGACCAGCCCAAATCCTAAAGATAACATCAACCTCCTGGGAAGAAAAGACCAGAGTATCATCTTCCGACTGCACACCACACAACATGTACAGCTTAACAATCACCTGAACAGAATTCAACCACGACACACAATCCAGAGTGCAGACTGTGCACTCATCCCTATGAAAATGTTGACCGCAACCTTTTTAAATGCACAGCACTGGATGACATCAGGATAATGCTTCTCCCTCCAGGGCCAGATAAATGGAAAAAAATTACTGGAACATAAATGGAACAGCTGACAAACACATGCATATATTACACAATGGCATTGGGTCAAAGGGCATGAGCCCATGGACTGCTGGATCAGCAACTAACCAACCAACCAATAAAACTTGCCTAGGAAAGAAATCGCGAGAAACATAGACACTATGCATTTTGGCAATTTAATTAATTTGAGGGTCTCCTTGTTCATATGAAATTTTGCACTGGCCAGCTTTTCGACCATCTGTAAAGACGCAAAAAGATATAATTTTGTATGTTTTCTTCTAACTATATCAAGACCTTGTTTTAATGTATTCGGGTAGAGGGTAACTTTGTTTCGTAAAATGGGGTCATAGATCAGTTTGTTTCTCTAAAATGGGGTCATGACTCAAAAATATTTCAGAATCAGAGCAATTGATGTAGAAGAAATCTCTTATTTCTGAGACATGTCTCTAAATCTGGACAATCATTCTTTGATATAATTCTGTCGTTCATTGTGGTTAAAAAAAATGACAAAGTACTTCATATAATCTTTAACAATTTTATTTACATTAAATATCTATTCTATTTATAAACCTGCACCCATCAGGGTCATAAGGGTACCACATTGAAATCTTTAGCATACAGTTCCCCCAAGGGGTGAAAATTTTTGAGACTAATGGGAATCGAACCAGGCCCATTCTAGTGGCAACAAATCACCTTGCAAGGTATGGTTTTAACAATTTTTTTTGGCGAGAAATGAGATGTTTGAGAAAAGTTAAAAATATCAAACACTGAGACCAACAGAGAAATGAAGATATCAGAGAAGAAATAAAAACCATCTCAAGACTATATTGAGAGACAGCAAACAAGGTGGTTTAGTCACATCATTAGAATGGAACCAAAGCAACCAGCACTTTGTGCATACAACAGCTGAAGATCGGGCTACAGGGAACAAGGAAGACCAAGAATTAGATGGATGGAGACAATCAAAGAAACCTTAAAGAGGCACGTGCTGACAATAGCCAAAGTCTGACAACTCCAACTTCACCCACAACATTTAACAACACAATTGGAGGACCCATGTAATAGGACAGCAAATTACACCACTAAAACTCCCTCTTTGGCACCCCAATCATGAAGCCCTGATTGTTTCCATTCATGGACAGTAGGGTTAGTAAAGCTCCATCAAGAGGTTTCAGCAGCTCTAACTAATATTTTTATTTTCCACTCTTCATATTCCACTACTGAAGTCATTTGTTGATGCTTATCTGCAGTCTGTTCTATTTTCTGTCTTTTTTATCTCTCATTATCTAAAAATTAGAAAAGTTAAAAAAAAAGGGTTCAAAAGTTGTAGAGGATTGACTTCACTGTACTCGGTTTCCATATATACTCATCACTCTCAACAAAGTGGCATGCTGCCTGCCAATAGTACCACTCATAGCACGTAACTCCATAGCTTCAAGTGATAACCCACAGGGATCTCTGAAAAAATCCACTTTATACACAAAATGACATGAGTCAGATTCGAACTCATGACCCCTTGAACTCAAGGCGAACAGCTTAACCCCATTACACTAGGGAGATCCCCCTGAAAATGAGAAAGTTGTGACAAATCTTCAAATTAATAATATTGACTTTAATTAATGTTTATTTGGGTCAGTACACATCACAGCCAGCCCCTGGTCATGGATATGAAGATTTAGTTGCCCCCAGTATGTTGACAGGATCTTAAAGTGTTGCGCAGAATAGCAAAACTATGACCTGTCATGTATGTTGTTAAAGATGAATAAGGAAATGTGGGGTTGGCTTGACCCATCCCATAGAATACTAAAGTAACCCAGAAGTCATTCTGAAGATGGAATATGTCGCAGAAAGATGAGATATCGCAGATAAACTGTAAACCACACATAATGAACTCAGTTCTCTAGACTCATTCTTTGACATGGCTTTATGGTCACTTTGACCCATGTGATAGGATAGAAAAGTACACCCCTAAAGCTTCTTAGCTGTCTCTTACAACATACATAGCAGGTCACAAGGTTGCTATGCTTTGATCCCCTTTTGGGCATCAGCAGATCAATAGAATAATGTCATGTCTGTCCTTGTCTGGAACAGGTGCCTATGTAATAGTTAATCTATAAGCAGAAAATAGAATGAACTCAGAAATTATGCACAGGTTCATTGAAAGTTTGTTATGGTGTACACAGTTTTCATGTAGTCAATAATTTTACATCACTTGCAGAGCGTGTTGCACAAATTACAAAAATGGCTAATGTTAGTGAAATTATGCCATGATTTAATGAGAAGGGATAATGCTAGAGTTTGGAGGGGAGAGGTGTTAGGTGCAGTGTTAAAACTAATTCTGAGGAGCACAGTAGCCTAGTTGATAGTGAGCTTGCTTGCTATCACTGGATTACAGCATACCAGGTTCGAAACCTTGTCCGGACAAACAAAAATTCCAGCTGTGATTTCTCGCTGGACACGACCACTCCTCCTGTCGACTCAGCTGTAATAGGGTACCTGACACATGAGTTAGGGGAGGTAAAGACAGTAAGAAAGGGAACTGGCCACCACGATTAATAGCTGCTGTGGCTTAGTGCATGAAGTTATATTCATCCGTGACATCAGGTGGCTGCCATGGGGCCTACCTTTACCTACAACTAATTCTAATTCTATCCCTACCCCCTCCTGCTGTGTTTCAAAAACTGTGTTCTTCCTATTTTCATTAATTATTTCCCTGGCTTCAAACTACTAAACAATTGGATTCTGCAATGTCACAAACTATTAAAAAATTATGACCAGATAATTTTTTAAAAACTATGAGCGCTGTAAACATTGGTAGGCACACGTTCCAGGCATGAACCGTTACTTCTTCTTCTGCATTCATTCTCAAACTCTTGTAAACTAGCAGGATGTATTCTGGAGAACAGAATCTGCCAAATCAAGGTTTACAGCTGTCTGAGATATCTGCTCCTTTCAGTACAACAAACCAAATTTAGTACAGCTTTGTGGGTCACTGACGTCACATGGGTCCATTCATTATTCATGGTTTAAATAAAAATTACTCCCATGGTTAAACCAGACATGAGAAAGTTGGATACCAGGGCTCAAACTCTGGGAAGGTGCCATATTAATTTAGCAAGTGTTGTCGAGGACCCTCTTCAGGCGGTTTCTGGTCTTTTTCTTCATTCCAACACTTCCAATGGATATCTCTTGCAGCAGAACAATGGTCCAACTAAATTTCCAGCAGAATTTAGTCCAGAGAATGGAAATTCTCTGCGTTGAGTCACTGTTTTATTTCACCAATAATACGACACATCCATCTTCGATGGGGGTTTCTGGTAAACCACTGACTAGACAGATGAGCACTTATGGGAAACTGTGTGTTATGACACTGGTTCATAACTCATATTACCTTTTACAGTTGATCCCAAATCGTCATTATCGACTATTACGGACGAACATGACAGGATGATCATGCAGTCTCCGGATTACATCCTGCTAATATGCAGGAGTTTAAGAACGAACACAGAACAAGAGTGCCCAAAGAGCACTAGAAAACACTTCAAGCGAATGGATTCATCAAACTCTGTGGTCTGTATCAAAAGGTGAAAAAAAAACATCTGCCAACTGGGTAAGATGGTCTGCCAAAATTAATTAACATCTTTCTGTAGATATCCGTCTCTATAGGCCAGCGTTCCTCCTTTAACTGGTTTAGTGAAATGCAGTCTTGCAGGATATGTTCCATTGTCTGCCCACATGGACAGAGATGTAATGTTACCAGTCTTGGATAAATATATAGTATAAGAAATATAACAAAATAGAGGACAACAAATACACTGATATTGTTACTACCTTGAATTTGAGCTTCTACGACCTCCAACAAACTCCTCTTTGTACTTTTTACTTGTGGACTTTTGTCTGTGGATTGATGATTTATTCATTGCAGACATTTAATATTTACTTTCATAATACAAAAAGGGTCATAGAATAGAAGAGATCAAACATTTTAAAAAGATGTAGAGTTTCAGTTTTACTTACATCAAATATTGACAGACAGTTAATCCGTAGTAATAAATGAATAGGCAAAAAGATTCTGGCAAGAACCTTCTTCGCCCTTGTTGTCTGGCCTGAAAGGGGAGAAAATAATAGTGAATATTTTACATGTCATGCATGTTGTAAGAGGTGATTCAGGCTTTTAGGGGGTCGAGTTGGCTGTCACATCCCTTACAGGGTCAAATGACACAGAAACTATGTTAAAGTCAAATGTGTCAGGACCAATGGCCAAGATATCACAGCCAAGTTGCAAGCCATGACACAATGCATTTAATTCTCCAGACTACATCCTGTTAATCTGAAGGAGTTTGAAAAAGAATGCAGAAGAAAAGGGCCTCCTTAATATACACTGGAGAAATTATGATGGTTGCACAGAACAGAGAGTAGCAGTGCTTGATGATGTTCTGCTAAAGAAATATCACATTAAAGAAGCTATTGGTTAATCCATGTTATTGTACTTCAAAGCAAACCCACAATTCTACATCTCCCTGAGAAGATGTCAAAGAATATGTTTGCTGATAGTCCCCATGGCTAGCTAGCTGGATAAACACTCTTAATTCTACTCGACGTGTTCTCAGTTCTATTTATACCATAAATAATATTGAATTGCCGCCCATGTGTTACCGAGGTCTGGGAGGAAAGTAAAGAACAGCAACATTGTTTACCTTCCACGCATGTTGCAAGAGGCGACTAAGGAGGTTATCGGATGGAGTTGGCTGTCCCATTCCATATAGGGTCAACATGACTCAAAGCTATGCTAAAGTCATATGTGTCAGACCGAAAGGCGCAGATATTGCATCATTGCTGTAAACCATGACACAAGACATTCCGTTCTCTGGACTACATCCTGCTAATTTGGAGGGGTTTGAGAATGAACGAAGAAGAAGATACTGAATTGCCTTGGATGCAGCATGGATACCTCCTGGATACCTCATCTATCCCAGTGTCCACTCCAGCAAATGACCACAAATTTCAGTACATCACCAGGGTTTATCTTAAATTCACAGATACAAGTCTGTCTGCTCTCTTATTACCACGAATATCAGCACACCCAGGCAATAGATCAATGTGATATCCAGAAGTTTAGAAATAGTTATAGTTTTGACAATGGATGTTCTGAATATTTTGTTCATTTGCATATTGTCAAAAGGAGCATCTATCACAGACAAGTTGTAAACCATGAAGCATTAAAGACTTATAGTATTGACTTTAACCCCAATCATCATAATTGAAGCAATTATTCTGTATTTCCCATTGTGCTCCATGAGAACTCTCAATATCAATAGATATAATAAACCCCAAGCCAGATTTTTCTCATATTTTCAGATAAATCAAAAATCACGGGACTTACCAGTTCAACAAATAACATCTCAGTAAACAACCAAATACTGGAAAAAGTTCCAACTTTAATTACTTGGGTAGCCAAATGTTTGTTGATGGAGACTCAATGAAAGAAATACATACACACATAGCAGTTGCAGCTAGCACATTTACTAAACTAATATCTGAAAGTCAAAAGATATAGGAAGAAACACCAAGCTAAAGCTATTCAACTCCTATATTGTCTCAGTATTCACATATGAAAGAGAAAGCTGGAAATCAATTCAAGCAACAGATCAAAAATTAAACAGCTTCGAAAACAACTGTCTCCGGAAACTGATGAACATAAAATGGAGCGATTTCGTCACAAATAGTGATTTAAGAAAGAAAGCACACCAAGAATATGTTTCAAACGTCATAAGAAAACGCAGATGGAAATACCTCGGTTATGTTTTAAGACTAGATGAAAAGAGAATAAACCAACAAGCCCAAGAAATTAAAAAGTGGTATATTGTCACGTGATTTGTCCACGGATTCTTGAATTGAACCCAAATATATATAATTTCTGTGGTATTTAATTATATTCAATAGTTTGATAATTTATTTTCAATTTAATTATGCTAATTTTCTGCAATTTTAATATTAATTAGTTCTGCGCAACTAAAAATTATAGAAATTGGATCAACAGATGCATCTTGCCTTTGCCAATACAAATATAGGTACAATACAAGAATTAGTGGACAGCTTTCTACGGAACACAAAGCTAACATAATTAGATGGAACGAAATACCTAAAAGTCGGATATACAGACTATTTGACACATTGCACGATGCGCACTGAGTGAGAGGTGGATGGCCAGTTCATTGCGTGCAAATTGCTAGATCAGTAATTTAAGTTACGACTTTTTAATTTTCCGAGATAGTGCAATAGCACATGAAATTAAAAAGTTGGTATGTTGTCACGTGATTTGTTAACGGATTCTTGTATTGAACCCAAATATATATAATTTCTGTGGTATTTAATTATATTCAATAGTTTTAAAATTTATTTTCATTTAATTATGTGAATTTGCTGCCATTTTTAATATTAATTAGTTCTGTGCGCACCTAAAAATTATATAAATAGGATCAACAAATGCGTCTTGCCTTTGCCAACACAAATTTATATAATTTCTGTGGTATTTAATTATATTCAATAGTTTTATAATTTATTTTCATTTTAATTATGTGAATTTGCTGCCTTCTTTCATATTAATTAGTTCTGCGCGCACCTAAAAATTATAGAAATAGGATCAATAGATGTGTCTTGGCTTTGCCAACACAAATATATATAATTTCTGTGGTATTTAATTATATTCAATAGTCTTATAATTTATTTTCATTTTAATTATGTGAATTTGCTGCCTTCTTTCATATTAATTAGTTCTGCGCGCACCTAAAAATTATAGAAATAGGATCAATAGATGTGTCTTGGCTTTGCCAACACAAATATATATAATTTCTGTGGTATTTAATTATATTCAATAGTCTTATAATTTATTTTCATTTTAATTATGTGAATGTGCTGCCTTCTTTCATATTAATTAGTTCTGCGCGCACCTAAAAATTATATAAATAGGATCAATAGATGTGTCTTGGCTTTGCCAACACAAATATATATAATTTCTGTGGTATTTAATTATATTCAATAGTCTTATAATTTATTTTAATTTTAATTATGTGAATTTGCTGCCTTCTTTCATATTAATTAGTTCTGCGCGCACCTAAAAATTATAGAAATAGGATCAATAGATGTGTCTTGGCTTTGCCAACACAAATATATATAATTTCTGTGGTATTTAATTATATTCAATAGTCTTATAATTTATTTTCATTTTAATTATGTGAATTTGCTGCCTTCTTTCATATTAATTAGTTCTGCGCGCACCTAAAAATTATAGAAATAGGATCAATAGATGTGTCTTGGCTTTGCCAACACAAATATATATAATTTCTGTGGTATTTAATTATATTCAATAGTCTTATAATTTATTTTCATTTTAATTATGTGAATTTGCTGCCTTCTTTCATATTAATTAGTTCTGCGCGCACCTAAAAATTATAGAAATAGGATCAATAGATGTGTCTTGGCTTTGCCAACACAAATATATATAATTTCTGTGGTATTTAATTATATTCAATAGTCTTATAATTTATTTTCATTTAAATTATGTGAATTTGCTGCCTTCTTTCATATTAATTAGTTCTGCGCTCACCTAAAAATTATAGAAATAGGATCAATAGATGTGTCTTGTCTTCACGAACAAAAAAACATATAGTTTGTGGCTTGTATTATTGAAAATAACAAAGATAAGTTAGAAATAATCAGCTTGGGTACATTTTGTCACTGTGGTCACACGTTTTATTTATATTTTCCAATATGTGTTTCAATGTAAATTATTTTGATGTCAAACTCATTCGAAAAAAATATGTAACATTTTTTTCAGGGTTGACGTACAGACTTGGTTGAGGTATCGTTGAATTGCATTTTTGAAGGGCTATCTAACTATATTATTTGTAATTATGTAGAAATGTAGCATAATTCTAAAAATTTTGTCCAAGTATCTAACTTAACAACAACAAAAATTTAATTAGATTTCCTTCCATGTCTCTCATTTCATTGCAATTTGTTTTAGATCTTCATTATCGAATTAAATAAGGTTGAACGAATCATGATGTAAATATGGAAATCATTAAATCCGTTTCAGTAACACAGATATTTAATTTCTACGATATTAATGTATTAAATTAATGATCAACCAGTTCTTGATACAGCAAAACAAAAACATTATTTGAACCGGAAGTTAAAGATAGAAGCATTTATTTACCAAGGGACATAGCCGGACATGTACTCCAATATCAAGGGTGGTAATAAGTATGAGATATTAATAAATCATCAAAACACAAATATTGTGATCTGACAATTGGTAATATCATTTAAATTAATAACTCTAATTTATATTGAGAGATTTTATGTAACTTTTCCCCGTTCTAATATTTATAAAAACGTTTTTTGAAAGCAATATGCGCTACATTCTTCCCTCACTGTTGTCATGGGTAAAAAAATGTGTGGCACATAAACTTTTGGATGTTAAGGGATAATGTCCGTATAAGGTTCAAGTTCCCCGCGGAACTTTACAAAAGTTGGCTCTTGACTTTGTATGGGAACCAGTGTCAGTAGTCCGTTCACATGTCTTAGACTCCACCGCGGGGTCAAGGTTCAGCCAGTGTCGAGTCAGCTCGCTCGTCACAGTACCGCTTGGGATCTAGGCTGGTTCCTCCCCATATGACGTGTTAAGACAGGACGAAGTCACCGGGGTGAAGTTTTCGGTCGTACGGAATGTTAACAGCATAAACGTGCTCAGCTGAGTGGTGAGCTATACTCAGCGTCCGAGTGGCTTTCGATGTCGGCGCCTGCTATGTCATACCGCCTCGAGAGAGGATTACGGGGGTATAGGAGAGCTGCTTAGAAAGTGCTTCACTTGACTTTTTTGTCATGAAATAACTTTGTAATTACTTAAATTTTAGTATTATTTGTATTTACACCCAAACACTTAAACGTATTTTTGTTTTCGCTCGCCTTTTTTGTCATTTTTTTTTACTATTGTAAATGTGTGAATAAAAACAAATGTTCAGTCAAATTATTTCATTTTGTTTTATTGTAAAGAATACATTTTTTTTGAAAAAAAAAAGAAAATATTTGGATACAGTGATAATGTATAGTTTTTAATGACTTAAATTCTTAATTGTCACATTTTACAATAAAATATTTTTTTTTATTTCTGAGGATTCTTGATTTTTTACTATGAATAAGTGTCACAGAACTGGGAGCATTCCTATATATGCTCTGTTTGCCATGACGTCAGCCATCTAAAAGTGTATAAGCTCAGTGTCCCAGTCACTTGCTGATCACGCCTTCTTCTGATCTTTCCGGAGAGGGAACACCTTCTCAAATCACATCTAGTCAATACCATTACTGCAATTCTCTGAATATGTACATTATCACGTTTCTGGGGGGAGGGAGGCGGAATTGCAGTTTATGAGTTTTAAAAACTTAATGGCTGAGAGAGATTCACTTTCAAAAATAACGCAAATTCACAATATAAAAACAAATATTGTGTTGGTGAAGGTTTTTTAAATGTAAACTTAAAATTTTTTGACTTGATAAATATATTTCTCACTATAATAGCGGAAATATGCGTTTGTTTATATGAATAGCAGATATGTGTGTTAGTCACGGTCTCACGGGGATTGTCTTGGTTTTATATCGCTGCCTGATATCTCGCCCGGTTGTGACGTGTCCCGGTTTCTATAAGTTTAATAATATGCATATAACGAATGTGTCACGTGTTCGAATCAACACACTTGATATAGCTTCGTGAAAAAAAGAGAAGTGTGATCATGTTTACGAGTTTGGCACGCTTTTTGACACGGGGGCATGGTAACACTAAGCGCAGGCGATTGTAAAGGCTTAAATCTATTTATACATAGATCAGTGGTCATAACGTATTTTCTGTAGACGTCTTAAATTATTTCAAAATATTATGTGATTGTCAGGAGTCTGTCAAGGGATCATCCAATGAATAAATTAGATTTCCAAAAGAGCTAACCTGTGTTCTTTGATACAATTAAAAAGAAATAATATCTTTGACAATTTGTTTCTAGTGAACAATCTGAAAGCAATGGTAGTTAAATGAACTTAATTTCCAATAGAAACTGCCCTTGTGTTACCGGGCCTGGGTGGGAGAAGTGAATAAAAAACTGCCCTTGTTTAGCCAGGACTGGAATGGGAGCAAAGAATAGCTACACTGTTACCTGTCAAACATTTCGTAGGCAGCAACTAAGTGGATTTTGAAGTGGAGTTCATTGTTCCATAAAGGAACATAGACAACTATCAGGGTTAACCACCCCCCCCCCCTTATCAATAGAAGTATAAACCATGCAAGTAGATATATTTGTCGATTTAATATTGATTGACTGATTCGGAACCACAAGAAATGGGCGCTTTTAGTTCTTACTTCCTATGTGCAGTGCGGTAATTTTTTTGTGAGCTTTCTTTCATACCCTGGAGACTTCAGCTCAGTGCAATGCCCATTGAATGAGTTTTCTACTCAGAGGATGTCTATAATTGTATAGATGACATGCTACAAGCTTCCATAAAGGAGCCTCAATATAACCGCATGTCATCTACTAAGGTTTTCTGTTGCATGGGTGGTTTGTCTAGTGGGACATTTGTGGGATTCACAGTTGCAACCGCATGCGTTTAATATTGAAAGTAATGGTTCTTGTAGACATGTATGAATCTATAGCATTGATTTTGCTTTTCCAAGTGATAGTTGGTCTTGACATATCAGCTAAATCCATCTCCAGCCTTAAGCTAATGTCACCTTTTTGACTAGGAAATCCTGTGACTTCTGGATCACTAGACCATCAATGGAATGGGTCAGCCAACTCAACCCTCAAAACTTTTTTAGTCACCATTTACGATGTGCATGTTAGGTAATAGTGCAACTAATATGAGCTCCATTTTCTAGTTTCCGCACCACACGGATTGACCACTAATCTATAATACATAGCACACTCCACATCACACAGGCTGACCACTGATCTATCATACATAGCACAGTCTACATTATACGGGCTGATCATAAATCTACTATACACAGTTTAGTACACATTACTCGGGCTGACCACTGATCTAAAGCACATATCACAGTCAACATCACGCAATGTTTTTGTCTTTTCTTATAGGTCCTAATTTTGACATCTTAGCAGTAATCTTACTTTCGTGAACTGTACGAGATAGAAAAAGGGCTCTGTTTACAGGAAGAAAACGTGACTATTGTGTATTAGATAGTCACTTTGATTTAACATAATGCTTTATTTTTTTTTAAACCCACTAATTTAATCACTGTAAACAGAGAACTTGACATTTTATAAAAGGCAGTTTTACGTTTACAATCAAAGGGAGATAATAAGAACAATTGTCAATACATTTGTTTCAACTAATTATTCTCCCCTTATTAGTTATTGTGGCATACCAGGAAATTGAAAAGGCTGACAGCTGGCAAAGGATGGAGCAACACACGGACAAAAAGACCAAGAAATCGCGTACCAAGAAAAAGGACACTCATCAAAACCATCAGGAAAGTTGACCACCCAAAAGACAATTACCAGTATCTCGACAGAGCAAAACAGGTTATTACCTTTCGCATCAGAACAGAACACAACAGATTAAACATTATTACCTTTCGCATCAGAACAGAACACAACAGATTAAACAGGCACTTAAATAGACTGAGACTGGTCCCATCACCTCTGCGCCCTTGTGGGCAGGCAGCACAGACCACTGAATATATTCTGCAAGACTGCAATACACTAAACCAGTTATGGTAAGAACACTGGCCCACAGAGATGGATATCCACATAAAGATGTATGGGAGCACTGAGGAGCTTTCAAATAAAGCAGGATTTATTAAGAAAACAGGAAGTGGAGAAGTGGAAGACTAATTATTGTGTCCAAAAAAGAGAAAAAATGTACTCCTGCTACATCTTGAATTTAAACACGAATTAAACAAATAGTTTGTTCTTTTTTTATGTTGTATGCATTTGTCTAAAATGTTAAAAATATTATTATGAAAAACTCATATGTAGGTTGACCATGATTCCTGTGTACAAAAACTGGAAATTAGAATGATATCCCTTGTGAACCAAATAAGAACCAAATTGTGCTTATTAAAAACATGTGTGTTTCCAGTAACGACGAATGCAAAGCATGCGAAACATGGGTACTAATAAAACATTGTCCAATATAACATCATTTAAATTAAAATTCTATAGAATAGTTCTGAGAAAACGATGGACAGCAAGGAAAACAAACCAGGAGGTACAAAGCACAATCATCGCCCAAGAGGGCTGACTTCTGAAAACCATATTAATTGAGCAACTAGCTTTTTTCGGTCATGTTAAGCGACATGACGGTATGGAGATAGTGATATTTGAGGGACGATAGAAGGTAACAGGTGTAAAGGCCAACCAAGACGCCCTTGGACAGAAGACATACATGAATGTCTGCCCTAAAGGAGGCGGTACACCTTGCTCAAGACCGAGGAGAATTCAATAGAGCCATAAGGAAGACCACGTTCTGGATAGAATATATCACATGTTGATCCCCTTAAGGTGCTCCAATAATAAAATTGGTATGATAAAAACGTGATATATTATATACCCAGGCAGTTTTGGTTCAGCAACACACTCTTAAACACATACTCTTGAATTCGCGGTGACTGGATTACCAGAACACGACCTCTATTATTATAAGCTGATGGTTAAAAACGTTGAGGATACAACCAAATTGTCGCCTGAGTGTTTCCGGAGTCATTTGTTTGTTTGTTTTGCGTTCGCTCCATTGTAACTAGCACGGTTATCCGTGCGATTTCCGCCGGGAGCGTGATTACGTTGTGCCACCGTTATGCGCCTTGTAGGCCTAGCACATCCGATTTCGGCATGCCTTGACAATTCGGGTGGGCTACCCTAGCCTGTGACAGCCTTCCTATCTGTCGCCAGAATGTGAATGTGTACTGACTCTATGCCGAGACGGTTTGTCTTTCACGTCTGTCCCGCACGAGGCGTTCCGCAGTCAGTGAACATGCCTCGTGTAATTAGACGTATTGTGCCCGTGCTCATCGGGTACTAAACCTTTTCTCGGCCTCAAGCCTGGTTCCGGTTTAGGAAGAACTTGACAGAAGAGTTGGGCTCGGGATCGTTCGTCTTCTTAGCCGAAGCGTTATTCACCAACTTCGTGAGTCCCTAGTCCAGGTCTGAATCTGTACACATATTTAGGAACGTTAGGAACTTGTGCTTTGTTCTGGAGCTGAACAGTGCTTGTCACCTCGGACTGCTATGCCTGTGCCCATCGGGTACTGAACCTTTTCTCTCCGCGAGCACGCTTCCGGTATAGGAAAGACTCTACAGTAGAGTTGGGCCCAGGCTGGGATCACTGGTAACTAGAAGCTTGTTTCGAGCAAACAATGCTTTAGTTCCAATTTCATCGAACCGTCTTCCATGCTTTTTACACATGACGCTGCCCTCTAGCGCTGTGCATCTTTCTCAGTGTACTCATTGTGCTTTTATTTTTATTGGAACATCTGCTTGCTTCGTACCGACTACATTGGCCGCCCTCCAATGCTTCTACCAGACTTTCTAGCTTCACTGTGTGTCGACAGTGTTGTTGCATGTGTTGGCACAATGGTGTTGGAGTTATTAACTGTCTTTTTGCAGTCAAATCTCATTCCATCTGTTACTTCCACATTCACGGACACGATACCCAAAAGGTTTAGCCAGAATCAGCATTAGCCGCTGTATTTCTGTTACCAGGGTGCGCCACGAGGAGGCACTTTTGGGATCTTGGTTATCTGCTAACCCTGGGTCCGCCAAGAGCAATGCGTTCCCTTTGCACCCCCTCCGGGGTCATAAATTGGAGTAAAGAAAGGCGACATTGCTACCTGCCAATCATGTTGTAAGAGGCGACTAAGCAGGTCTTGGGCTCGCGTTGGTGTGACCCAAAAAGAGCCAAAGGGACGCAGAAGCTATGCTGAAGTAGGAACTGGAAGGCCGAAAAGTGCATATATCGCAGCTAAGATGTACGCTATAACACAATGCACTTCGTTATTCGAACTACATAAAGCTGATCAGGAGTCTGAGAACGAACGCAGAATAATAAGAGCGAAATTGGATCATGTCCGCGGTTGAAAGAAGAGCACCATTACCATAAGAGTACCACCAATGCAACAGAAAACCTTAGTAGATGACATGCCGTTATATTGAGACTCTCTTATGGAAGCTTTGTAGCATGTCATCTATACAATTATAGACCCTCTCTGAGTAGAAGTCTCTTTAAATAGGCACTGCACTAAGCCGAAAGCTGAAATCTCCTTGCTCTGAAAGAAAGCTCAGAAAAACCATCTCACTGCACATAGGAAGCAAGAAATTTGGTTTGAATGTGGTGTCGCTAGGAAGGAGCAGTTTTCGTGGGCAAGAAAGAATGATGGTCAATCAACTGCGTACTGGGAATGGCGGCTAGACTCATGGAGAGATCTGAGCATCTATGGGCTTGTCCGGAGTGCAGTGATGATGATCCAACGACTAACTAACTAACTATAGGAAGCACGAGTTCTCACGATTCCTGGGGATCTCAATAACACAAACCAATAATGTTACTTAAAATATTATTATAATAATAATAAAATATTGTGATACAAACAAGGTAATAATGAAACATGAAGATCACAATACACAGATTTAT
Source organism: Meghimatium bilineatum (assembly GCA_034231615.1). NCBI lineage: Eukaryota > Metazoa > Mollusca > Gastropoda > Stylommatophora > Philomycidae > Meghimatium > Meghimatium bilineatum. Next base: position 49,725,060 of record CM067322.1, on the reverse strand, counting down.
TACACAGATATACTTTGATCAAAATTATTCCTTGATAACCCATATATATATATTTAAGCTTACATATGGACTGTCTGACCATCATGTAATAATGAACATGCACACGCATGTGTGTATGTATGTGTGAGTATGTTGTATGTGTATGTGTGTATACGTGTGTGTATACGTGAGTGTATGTGTGTGTATGTGTATATGTGTATATGTGTATATGTGTATACGTGTGTGTATGTGTGTGTATGTGTGTATGTGTATGTGTGTATACGTGTGTGTATATGTGTGTGTGTGTTTGTATGTGTGTATGTGTTTGTATGTATGTGTGTGTGAGTATGTATGTGTGTGTGTGTATATGTATGTATGTATGTATGTATAGTGTTTCTTCTTCTTCTTTCGTTCACTTGAAACATGTCTATATCTGTAATTCTGTCTCCTTAATAAAACTCACTGTCTTTTGTAGTTCATACAGTGTCCCATAGAGCTTTGATTCCAGTGTTGTTTCCTCTGGCCAATATGTCTGCCTCAGCGTTTCATGCTCAGAACACTCTTGAAGTATATGTTTGGCACTCTGTGCTGCCTGTCCACATGTACACATGGCCGTGTTGCCAATCTTGAACTTTGTATACATGTGACTGCGGAGTCGGTTGTGTCCTGTTCTGAGACGTAGAATTATAACTTGTTCTGATCTGTTCATATTGTGATAGTCATCTTGTGTTGGTGTTTGTGGCTTTCTTATTGACTTTATCATCTGTTTTTTCTGATGGTAGGTGATTGGTATATCTGGTTGGTCTTCGGCAGCACCTTCCTTAGCCAGTTGGTCTGCTTTTTCATTTCCTGGTATTCCACAGTGAGAGGGTATCCACTGTATGGTTACCCTATACTGGTAAGACAATTCGCTAAGTAGTTTTTTCAGGTCTGTTAGTTTTCCAGACTGGAGAGCTTGAAGCACTGACCTTGCATCTGTCAGGAATACCACAGACTGTAGGTCAGAGTTGGAGTTCAGCAGTGTTTTAGCTGCCACACTAATTGCCTGGATTTCTGCATCATAATTATTGCAGAATTTTCCTGTCGGTGTTCTGATTGTATCTCTAGGCTTGTGTGGATATTCTATATATACACCTGCACCTCCATTCCTCACAGCATTCTGTGCTGACCCATCTGTGTACACTCTGACCCATATATCCTGTGGATATTCCTCATCCAGGAAACTGAGGGTGACTGTCATTCGCTGCACACTGTTCTGTTCGTCCTCGCTTAGTATTCCTTTCACACGGGTCTGAATGTATATTGGCATTCCATGGCTTTCACTCCACGGGGTTTGCTCTGGTACAGACCTTAAGGGGCTGTCAACTTCAGGTAGGTCTGTAAGTTGTCTACGGAGTCGTTTAGCTTGATGGATAAAGCTGCTCCTTTTCAGTCGTCCCATTGCTAGATTTTGGAATCTTTCCTTCATTGGATGACTTGGCATACACTGAAACTTTTCTGCTTGAATTAGTACTTTTGTGTCTCTGCGTTCGCCAAGTGTTTGCATTCTTCCCATTTTCTGCATCTCTGCTATGGGTGTTGATTTCATTGCTCCCAACATTATTCTAAGTGCCTGGTTTTGCACTTTATATGTATAGTGTAAAAAACTATTAAAGAAATAAAGATAAAATAAATAATGTATTTTGAACATATTAAAAGACATGACACCTTATTGCAGACCTTACTTGATTGAGGGGAGGCGAGTTCGGGTAGGCAGAGATACAAGTGGGAGAGAAATATCACGAGATAGACAGGTTACAGTCTGGCAGAGTGCATAACCAAGGCAAAAGAAAGGGGATGTTGGAAGTCCGTTGCAACCAACTTTCGTCGCGAAGATGGCACATCATGATGAAGAACGATGACTGACAGGCACATAGGTGCCCAGTCTCTCCCAGCAAATGTCGAAGGGTATGCATGTTAATTGTTCCTGTATTTCGCTGGGTAAGTACGCTCCCCATTTTACCCTATGTGGTTCCAGCGGTACGATCTATGTTTCTTCAACACAGAATGAGGTGCAAAGGGCAGAAACCAGAACTGATTTTTCAGAATACTATGGGAGTCTGTTAGAATCACCATTACCAACGCATATCAATCAAAGAGTAAAGAAATATGCAAGAAAAGTGATTTTGATTGTATGGGACGTCAAATGTGTCATAATGAAAAGTTACCTGCCTCAATGCAAGACGACTAAAGGCCAGTTGTATGTTGATCTCCATACCAAACTTACCAAACTTAAAAAGACTGACCAGAAAACGAGGGGTAACTCGCTCTCAAATTATGTTCTTGCTTCAAAACAATGCACCATCTCATAAAGCATGGCTTGCGTTGCAAACAGTCAACGATTTGAATATTGAAATTATTCTACACCCATCACATTCTCCAGATATGGCTCTATTCCTTTTAGAAAATCTTACCGGTGAAAGAAAATAATTTTGATAGTTAAGATGTCGTACTGGCTTCTCTTCTTCTTCTTCTCGTTCGGAGTTTGACATGTCTAAACAGCAAGTCCTTTTTTCTTAATAGATGCTGCTGTATTTGAAAGCTCCTCAGTGCTCCCATACATCTTTCTGTGGATATCCATCTCTGTAGGCCAGTGTTCTTCCTTTAACTAGTTTAGTGTATTGCAGTCTTGCAGGATATGTTCAGCTGTCTGTTCTGCCTGCCCACAAAGGCACAGTGGTGATGGGATCAATCTTAGTCTATTTAAGTGGCTGTTTAATCTGTTGTGTCCTGTTCTGAGGCGGAACTAATAACCTGCTCTGCTCTGTTGAGATAGTGGTAATTGTCTTTTGGGAGGTCGACTTTCCTGATGGCTTTGATGAGGGTCTTCTTTTCTTGGTAAGTGATTTCTTGGTCTTTTTGTTCCTGTGTTGCTCCATCCTTTGCCAGTCTTTGCCATGCCTGGAGAAGAAGCCGCATTTAAGCTACAGAAATGAACTTTGGTTGGAAATATGCGCTTCCATGGACAGAGTGAATCAGGAGAGTTCAACAAGAATTGCACAAATGCATGAGGTTGCTGACAAGTTTGGCTTTCTTTCTCCAAAGCAACTATTAGACGATCGAGTCGACATTGATCTTCACCACGCTCCTTTATGATGACATCGACAAGAATGAATTTTTACTCGAGATAAAGCGACTAATGAATTTTGTCGCAGCACCTTCGGTCTTGAACTTAAAGGACCAAGGGCCTATGGAATTACTTGTCTTTATTCACAAACATCAGCTTTCCCATTCAGTGCCCAATATTGTCTTTTACTGTGTATGTTCCTAACTCAAGGAGTTAGTATAGCTACACGTGAAAGAAGTTTCTCCAAACTCAAATTAATCAAAAACTATCGCAGGTCAACTATGAACAACTTGAGATTAAACAACCTCGCAATTATATCAATCGAACATGAGCTGGTCAATGATGTGAGCTTCTACACAGTCATTTAATAACTTCGCTAGTCAAAAAGCTCGCAAAGTGAATTTGTAATTTTAAATTTATTTTAAATTTATTATTTTAAATAAATTTGTTAAATGTGGATAAAATCGATAATATTAATAAACTTATAAAATTTTACTCGGAATTTTTAAAATCAATTTCAGGCAGGTGGAGGGGGGGGGTTCAAAATATTCATCGCACCGGGCTGCAATTACCCTATGCACGCCGCTGTCCAGAGGTGAGAGAAGGAAAAGTAAATTTGTTGAAAGTCACGAAGATCCCACAATCAACATCTGACCGGGACTCTGAGTCTACATACACTGGGATGTCTGCTGGAGTGGAGGGCGGAGCAATTATGGGAATGTCCCGCCAGCTGTGAAGCCAGTTTCTAATCAAGAGTCAAGAACTAAAATCGACTGGTTCGCAGAAATGCATAGACTTGTGCACAGTGGCGTAGCGTGGGTCAATGGCATCCGGGACGGAATCATAATTTTCCGCCCTTGTACCATGAAAAAAAAATTTGTCAGTGATTGTGAAAGACTGGACGAAAATAAATTTTCCGCCCTCCCGATGATGCCGCCCGGGGCGGTCCGCACCTCCGCCCCCGCCTCGCTACGCCACTGATGGGAAACATGTGCTTACCCCACCATCTCATATCGCTCATTAAAATGCTTTATCAGAAACAACAGGCTTCTGTTCGTCTAGACGGATAAACATCTGACTGTTGTTTGAGATCTACAAAGAATGCTTCAGCTCTCACCACACTTGTTCAACATTGATACAGAAAACATCATGCGAAATATACGAGAAGACCCACGTTATTAACAGTTTCAACCCCTTAATATAGGAAGACATGGAATCCCATAAATTAGGTATGCAGATGACACCACACTAATATCAAGGAGCCCCACAGGTTTAGAACAAATTATTATGTCAGTAAAATATCATAGTGAGACACAAAATCATTTCCTCGATGCAAAAATTACAAAAATAATGCATGTAAAGAGAGATGAAATTACACGTAAAATGTCATTGGCAATGAACAACTAGAAAATGTAAATAACTATGAATATCCAGGGTCAATCATCAACACCACATGAGATTGCTCGGCAGAGATAAGAAAGAGATTAGCAATGGCACTACAAAAAACATCACAGATGAAAAATCTATGGCGAGGACCAAACAGAAAAACAAAGTTACAACTACTAAAAAGCTACATCTTTCCAGTGGCAACATACGGTTGTAAGAAGTAGGCAATGACATCGATAATGGAAAAGAAATTATCTCTTATTTGAAATGTGTACTCTTATTTGCATTCAAAATGAAATGCTATAGAAAGATCGCCGCCGAAGACGGATGTGTCGGACCATTGGCGCAAATAAAACGGCGACACAGCGCATTTCCATTCTCTGGACTACATCCTTCTGGAAATCTAATAGGACCATGGTCCTGATACAAGAGATATCCAGTAGGAGTTTGAGAATGAACGCTGAAGAAGAATAAGAATAGAAAGATCATAAGAATATCATGGACAGAAATAAATAACTAACGCAAATGTCTGCAAAGATCTGAACATAGAAGATGACTGGCTCCTCAAAACTATCAAAAAAACTCAAGATTACATGTTTCGGACATATTAAAAAACACAATGATTTGGAAAGATTAAACATTGCTGAGAAGAGATAAAGCAGATTTATTAAAGGCAGTAATAAATTCATTTCGAGATGCAGATGATGCCAATGAGGTTGAGAACGTACACATACAGAGAATGTTAGAAATGCGAGTATTCAGAGGTGAGGGGAGGGGAGGAAAAGTAAATTTTTGGAAAGTCCCGAAGATCACACAATCAACACCTGACCGGAACTATGAGTCTACATACACTGGGATGGCTGCTGGAGCGGAGGGCGGAGCACTTATGGGAGTGTCCCGCGTGCTGTGAGGCCAGTTTCTAATCAAGAATCAAGATTAAACATGGAGGGTAAATTTCCAGGTAAGAGAACAAGAGGCAGACAGACCAAGAGAATACAGCTCAACCTTTCCAAAACTACGATGGCCACATGACATCGAAGACCTTCTGAACATGACACTGAAAGAAGTCGGGCAGCATGAACAGAACTGTGAGGCTTGCAGAGTGGCAGTGACGATAACGTTCTGCAAAGGACACGTCACATAGAGAATGAACTATTGAAGAAAGATTATTTTTGGTGGAGTACGTGTTTCTTAACGGCGGCATTCGAATGTGGCTATTCAACAATTTATTTCACAGCCCTTACTGCACAAGGTCTTCGAAAATGTGAAAAAAAACGTATCCATACTTGCTAACTACACTGTGGCAAATATTTCCAACACCTTTGTGAATAGAGCTGTAATGTGAAAAATTACCCAAAATAAGACACAATATGTTGCAGGCGGGTAATACAGAGGTTTGAACAGCAATATTTTCACAACAACGTAGTTATTATTTTGACCCCCCCCCCTAAATGATACTAAATATGATTGTACATACCGGTACTTTAAATGTGTAACAGTTGGATATTGAATGTTATTGAAGTATACGCTATTTTTTTTTTAAAACATAAGAAAGCTGAACAATCATTCTGTGAACAAATACAAACAAGACTTTCACACTCTTGAATGACATGAAGTCAGTAAGAGGTACTTTGGTAACAATAACAGTAAGGCATGAAAGAACTTAAAGTCTAAAAGAGCTAAGTGTTCTGCCCAAAACAAAACTAGATCACAAAACGCTTATGAAAGTTTGTTTCAGCACCCTCATCATTGTATATACAAGAGCAGCTAGAAATGCTACACGGTTCTGACTAGGCAGGATTTGGTAGATCACTAATAAACATATTTCTTTTATTAAACAATAGTGAGAAATTTTAATGTCAAATCTTCTTCAATTTTTTCTGAATATTGCTGTAAAATTTTCCTGTAAATTTAACGTATTTTTAAAAGTGTCTTTTCATGCATTTTTGCATGAAATTAGCGCATGTTGATAAAAGTGAAATAGCAACACTAAATCCAGTAGAAAACCTCTAGGCCCTACGGAAATTTGAAGAAGTGTTGTCTGTCTGTGATTTCGCATTTCTTCTCCGTTCTCCAGTCATTTATCAGGTTACAGCACCAATAGCTTCAGTGAACTGTGTAATTCACTTCATGTATCCAGGGAATCCCTCAGGTTTGGAAGTAGCGTCGTCTCAATAGAACATATTTTCTTCCTATCTTTTTGATGGTGTTGACATTGGCATGAAGATTGTGTCCTGCTGTCTCTGGCGTAAATCCGTTGTTACACAGGTCTGTCTCGCCAATTTTCAGCTTTCTGAACATTGATTTCTCAGTCTTTTGTGACCAATTCTTAGTCTGAAAACAATGGTTTGTTCCTTGCGCGATATTTGATCGTAAGGGTCATTTGGTCCGGCGGTTGGGTGCATCTGCTTCTACATTTTCTTATATTCTGCTTGTTTCAGGGTCTTACATTCAGTACGTAATATCACTTTATTTTGTATTTAGAAACATTAATTATAGTATTATAGCCTATCTATCTATGTTCCTTCAGCAACGAATATAGTGCATAGGGCAGAAATGAGTTCGAGCACTGCGGTACTACTCTGTGTAATTCATGTATGTTGTAGAGACACATAGCCATACCTCTTTGATGGCTGTTTACGAAAAATCTCTTTTTGTCTTCTTATTTTATTTTATTTTTTGCCACAGGTACCCATTTTATTTAATACTTGCAGTGGTAGCTGTTTTCATTCATTCAAGTACAATTATAAAAATATTAACTGATATTAATAAATTATAATGTGATGTCTTGTATCATTTTAATTAACGAAAAAGGGTTAGTAGTGGAAAAAAGAAAAGTAGTAGTAAGGGGTAGAAAAAATGTAGTGTTTTAATGTGATTTTTAGGAACGACCTGGTGCTTTTTTTTACGAAACGAGTTGACAATACTGGTCACATTTGTACCGGATGTTGTGAAACTTTTTTGATATGTGGTAATCATTAACTGTGTCAGCTGGAACTGAAGAAGGTAATTAAATTAGTGCTGTTACTTTAACGATATTTTAACTATAACATACCTGTGTGTACTCTTATAATAAATAGAATTCTACCAGTTTTTAGACGTGTAATAGTTAATGACTAATTATTTTTAATGATTCATTCAATTCTGGGGATAATTGTTCTGTATCCTGGATCACCATTTAATTTTACTACAGCAGTCTATACTATACTACGGCTACGGTGTATAGATACTGACTATTACAAATTTACACTGTCATTGTCCTATATCTTGGTAGGTATGTAGTTAATGAGTTTGCTTCTCTTTTGGAGAGGCGTGCCCTTTCAACCAGCAGACAACAAAGTATATTAGAGGTAACAGAGACCCCATAAACTTAAACGTTTGAAAAAGCTATCCTGTATCTCACATAATAGTATAGTATAGATAGTTAACTATAGTACCCATTTATTTTCTGAGTACTTAGATAATTATTGAAGCATATCCTGTACAGAAAATGAATTTTCAACTACCAGTAGGCCTACTATTTTATTTTTAAACACTACCATAAATACATACTATATTTTATAATCATTATAGAAATAATAATGATAATGACTAGTCACAAATCATTAGTCGACAAATGTGACAGAATGCAATGTCAATGACTGCATTTATAAACAACATTATTGATAAATATATTTAATTGGCCATATATATAGACCTAATAAAACGAAATATATATATTAAGGCCTATATATTTCACCCCATTTCTTTCAATATGTTTAAGTTATAATAGTATGTTCCAAAATGCTTGGTGCTAAACTACAATTTTGATATCAATAATCGAAGGAACGTGGATTTTTGCATGTGACTTTTATCACTTTACATTTTAGATGACACTTTGACTTTTTAATTCAAAATTATTCAGGTGTTGCCCTTTCATTAGCACATTTCTCTGTTGTTTGTTTCAGTTATAATTATTTTATCACCGAAGAATGAAATTTACAGTAATTTAACTATTTGAGTGATATTTTAGAGGTGTGTTGTCAATGTTCATGTGAATGGTTCCAACATTCTGCCATAAAAATACAGTAAGTAAAAAACTATAACTAATAATCTTATTATCACTAATTCCGGAAATAGGAATATTATAGATATTTCTCAATAGAGAAAAGCTAAGTTAGAGGACGTTTTTACCAAGAGTTATAATAGTAGTCTTACTCATGGAAGAATAGAAGTGCTATTGGACAGGAGAACTCCAGAGAACTCTTCTACCCCTGATGCTTCAAGGCAAACAAGGGATACAACGTATGGATAGATTGGACAGGAGAGGTGAGAACTAGAAAACTGGCAGGATGAAGATGAACTTATCCTTATCAACCAACCTATTAACCCAACAACCTTCTATTCCAGATAATGGCATACTGCCTCTACACCATATGTGGTATTCCACTCACCAAATTTGGAATGGAAGATCAATTGTGTTGTTGGAAAACAGCTTAGAGGAAACGAAAACCTGCCAACATTTCTGACTGTAGAAAATAATGTATTAAAGAAAGCAGCACTCTTTTAGGTGAACAACAAGAAGGAAATATAAAAAGTGTACCAATATTTCACCAGTGTACTAGCCAGGGACCTACCTACAGACAATATCAATATGGTAGTCAATTATTTCTGTAGATGTATAGTACAGACTACTCGTAAAACGATCCCTAGATGGACCTGTAAACACTACTAACCTTATTTTAGTAGTAACCTAGAGATACTACAAAAGTACTGGTTAAACAAATGTGGCCTCATCATGTGATAAGTCCAAATTTTAATACTATGCGTAGTTTCATTCAGATTTGCTGACCTTGGATTAAAAAGTCACTAAGTATGCTTCAAACTGTGCGCTACACACTGAGAGCCCCCTGTCCCCCAGGGTCATCCAAATGCAGTGTGTAGCGGGCAAATCAATGGGTCTGCAAGTAGGTGCTGTTAAATGCATCTTTATTGATATTTCATTTTGTTAAATAATGTACATATTTGTTTTGTTAAAAAAGAGGCCACATTTGCTTAACCTGTACCAAGGCCAAATTTCAGAGAGCCAAGCTACAAGTCAGACAAAGCAGCTGGAAAGAGAAAACATAATCACTGAACCTTGAGAAATATACAAAGAAATTGAAAGTTGGTAAAACAACTAAATGATGATGGTACTGGAGAAATCGAAAGGCCACATTACAAAAGGATGGAAACACCCTCATGGGAAAAGAAGCAGCTAACTGTTTTGCAGGCTCATTTGCTGAAGACAACAACATCAAAATTAGCCAAGAGAAGCAATGGAAGGTTGTGAGAAGTGAAAAAGCATTGAACAAGATGAAACCATGTCTGAAGGCCTGGAATCACCAATCACACTCAGAGAACTTCAGCATGCAGTATCTAAACTGAAAAGTCACCAAGAGCTGATGGAGTGTCCATGAAATAATTAAAAAATACGAACATTGCTGGTGACCACAGTATATTGATTTTTTTTCTTCTTTCGTTCACTTGAAACATGTCTATATCTGTAATTCTGTCTCCTTAATAAAACTCACTGTCTTTTGTAGTTCATACAGTGTCCCATAGAGTTTTGATTCCAGTGTTGTTTCCTCTGGCCAATATGTCTGCCTCAGCGTTTCATGCTCAGAACACTCTTGAAGTATATGTTTGGCACTCTGTGCTGCATGTACACATGGCTGTGTTGCCAATCTTGAACTTTGTATACATGTGACTGCGGAGTCGGTTGTGTCCTGTTCTGAGACGTAGAATTATAACTTGTTCTGGTCTGTTCATAATATGATAGTCATCTTGTGTTGGTGTTTGTGGCTTTCTTATTGACTTGATCATCTGTTTTTTCTGATGGTAGGTGATTGGTATATCTGGTTGGTCTTCGGCAGCACCTTCCTTAGCCAGTTGGTCTGCTTTTTCATTTCCTGGTATTCCACAGTGAGAGGGTATCCACTGCATGGTTACCCTATACTGGTAAGACAATTCGCTAAGTAGTTTTTTCAAGTCTGTTAGTTTTACAGACTGGAGAGCTTGAAGCACTGACCTTGCATCTGTCAGGAATACCACAGGCTGTAGTTCAGAGTTGGAGTTCAGCAGTTTTTTAGCTGCCACAATAATTGCCTGGATTTCTGCATCATAATTATTGCAGAATTTTCCTGTCGGTGTTCTGATTGTATCTCTAGGCGTGTGTGGATATTCTATATATACACCTGCACCTCCATTCCTCACGGCATTCTGTGCTGACCCATCTGTGTATACTCTGACCCATATATCTTGTGGATATTCCTCATCCAGGAAACTGAGGGTGACTGTCCTTCGCTGCACACTGTTCTGTTCGTCCTCGCTTAGTATTCCTTTCACATGGGTCTGAATGTATATTGGCATTCCATGCCTTTCACTCCACGGGGTTTGTTCTGGTACAGGCCTTAAGGGGCTGTCAACTTCAGGTAGGTCTGTAAGTTATCTGCGGAGTCGTTTAGCTTGATGGATAAAGCTGCTTCTTTTCAGTCATCCCATTGCTAGATTTTGGAATCTTTCCTTCATTGGATGACTTGGCATACACTGAAACTTTTCTGCCTGAATTAGTACTTTTGTGTCTCTGCGTTCGCCAAGTGTTTGCATTCTTCCCATTTTCTGCATCTCTGCTATGGGTGTTGATTTCATTGCTCCCAACATTATTCTAAGTGCCTGGTTTTGCACTTTATCTAGATCTTGTAATGTGGTGTTTGATGCAAGACACCACGCAGCTGAACCATATTCCAGGTGTGGTCTTATGCCTTGCTGGTAAACTTTACTGAGTATATTCCCACTGGCTCCCCATGTGGTTCCACTTAGTTTTCTCAGGATAGCTAACTTCCTCCTGGCTTTTGTTGTTGCTTTGTTTATGTGCTGCTTCCATGTCAGTTTATCATCAAAAGTAACTCCGAGGTATGTGGGTTGTTTGTCTTCTTTCAAGAGCTCTCCATCTATTTTGATATGACCGGCTTTTTGTTTTGGTGAGAGGGTAAAAAGTGTAGTGCTGCACTTATCTGTGTTAATGCTGACGCACCATCTATTAGCCCATAAGGTTAGGGCATCGATAGCTCTTTGTATTTGTTTAATGGCCACTGTCGCATGTTCTTCTGTGCACCAGATCACCAGGTCATCGGCATACATTGCCACTTTGATCCCGTGTGGTAGTTCAGCAACTAGGTCATTGATGTAAACCAAGAAAAGTGTGGGCGACAGGACTCCTCCCTGGGGGACTCCATGACGCAGTAGAACTTTCTTGCTCTTGCAACCATCTAATTGTACCCTGGCTCTTCTATTATGCAGGTATGCTTTTACCCATTTGTACATTCTTGAGCTAACCCTGCAATTTCGCAATTTCTTTAGGAGCCCTTCTTTCCAGACCTTATCAAATGCTTTTCTGAGGTCTATCCATGCTGCTAGTACCAGTTTCTTATCTTGGAAGGCATTCTCAATCTCTTGGGAGAGGTAGGTTGCCTGATCTTCAGTAGAGTAGCACTGTCTGAAACCTGCTTGCTGTGATACCAGAAGGTTTTCACTTTCAAGGTACCACTGCATCCTAAGATTGATAATGCGTTCCATTGTTTTGCATAGACAGCTTGTGAGGCTGATGGGCCTGTAGTTGGAGACTGTGTTGCCATCTTTTCCTGATTTGAGGAGTGGTATCATTATTGCTTCTCTCCACGCCTGTGGTACATTACCCGTGGACCAGCTTGTGTTAAAGATCTGCAGTAGCTTTGCTCTTGCTGCAATTCCCAGGTTTCTAATCATTTCATTGGACACTCCATCAGCTCCAGGGGACTTTTTCATTTTCAATTTGGATATTGCATGCTCCAGTTCTCTCATTGTGATTGGTGCCTCCATGACTTCAGGTATAGGTTCGCCTTGTCCAATGTTTTGCTGGTTCTCTCGAACCTCCTGTTGTTTGTCTGGGCTGACTTTGATGTTATTGTCTTCTGCAAAGGAATCTGCAAAGTAATCAGCTGCATGTTTACCTGTTAAAATGTTTCTATCTTTATAAAGTGTGATCCTGGTATTTCTCCCTGTACCTTCATCATTTAGTTGTTTTACAAGTTTCCATAATTTCCTAGTATCTCTTTCTAGGTTCAGCAACTCTGTTTTTTCTTTCCAGCTACTCTGTCTGGCTTGCAACTTGGCTCTTTGAAATTTAGCCTTTGTTTGCTGATATTTGTTGTGATGTTCTTGGCTAGGTCTGTTCTCAGCCTGCTGTCTAGATGTTTCCATCTCATTTTGCAGCTTTTCCAGTTCATCATTCCAGTAGGGTTTGTAGTTTTTGCGTGCCTCTTTGGGTATGGTTTTACGAGGCGTGTTCAAATGAAAACGGGACTTGTGGATTTATTTTAAAAGTATCATACGCAATTTAATATTTTCAACGGAATTGAACAAAGCAACCACTTGTGAATAAGAATGCACCTGGGTTCATCAGAAAAAATCTCCGTATGCATTTAGGCAAGCATCCCACTGTTTAGGTAGACGTCGAATGCCGTCCGAGAAAAAGTTGCGTGGCTGTTCTCTGAACCATGTGGTCACCGCTGTCTTCACGTCTGCGTCGCTGTTGAATCGCTGTCCCTTTAGTGCTTTCTTCAACGGTCCGAACAAATGGAAATCACACGGGGATAAATCGGGACTATAGGCTGGGTGATGAAGAACTTCCCAATTCTTCTTTGCCAATGTTTCCTGCAAAATTTTTGCGACGTGCGGACGAGCGTTGTCGTGGAGCAGAATCACACCTTGAGAAAGTCTGCCTGGTCGCTTAGCCTTGATGGCCTTATGCAGCTTGTCTAAAATGTCTTTATAATGGGCGGCATTGATGTTGACACCAGGTTCCTTAAAATCAGTCAACAAAAGCCCTTCATGGTCAAAAAATGCAGTCACCATAACCTTCCCAGCAGAAACCTGTGTCTTGAATTTTTGGGGTTTTGGTGAACCTGGATGTTTCCATTGCATGCTGTCAATTTTGCTGCTCGGTTCATAGTGGTGGCACCACGATTCATCACCTGCCACAATGCTCAACAGAAATGCATCACCCTCTGCCCTGTAACGCATCAGGTGGTTCAAACTCCACCCCATCCGTTCTTCCTTATGGTGGTCAGTCAACATCCGTGGGACCCACTGTGAACACACCTTCCGATAGTTCAATTTCTTCCGAACAACCATGTGGGCTGTCCCAATTGACATATGGAATTCTTCTGCAAGCGAACGAATGCTCCGACGACGGTCAGTCAGTACTGCTTTATCAAGCACGGCTATGGCTTCTTCTGTTGCAACAATATGCGCCTGACCTGGCCGTGCAAGATCTGCCGTTAACTCACGTCCGTCTTTAAACATACGCACCCACTCCATCACTCTGGTCCTCGACAAACATTTGTCACCATATGCTGCCTTCATTCTCCGATGAATGTCTACTGCTTGACATCCTTCAAATGAAAGAAACTGGATCACAGCACGCTGATTCACTTTGGACGGGTTCGGAATCACACCCGCCATATTGTTAACAGTCTTCTGCAGCACATATGCATGCTGGGAAGATGAACACGTGACCGTATGTAAATTATTGGATACTCATTACTAGTGCAAAATGTCATCAATATCAGTGCGCTCTATCACGCGTGGTGTAACAAGTCCCGTTTTCATTTGAACACGCCTCGTACTAGCAGCATGTAGTATACATCTATTAAATTCACTCACTGCTCTATTGATGTCTTTGTCCAAGTTCATGTCCTTAGCTAGAACACTGGTTAAATGCTGGTACCTTTTCCAGTCTGCCCTCTTATAGTTCCACCTAGTGAGCGTGCTGCTGTCCTTGGTAAATTCATTGTGGATTTCCAGAAATACTGGTCTGTGGTCACTACCCCCAAGCTGCTTTCCAACAACACGTGTGATGTTCCATTCCAGGCCTGGTGAGTGGAATGCCAGATCTGGTGTAGAGGTGGTGTGCCATGCTCTCGAGTAGAAGGTTGGTGAGTCTGCTGGCTGGTTAATAAGGATGAGATTATTTTCATCCTGCCAGCTCTCACGTTCCTCACCTCTCTTGTCGATATGATCGTAGCCCCAGCTCTAGGAGTGGCTGTTGAAGTCACCACACACCAAAAGTCTCTCTTTATCTGGAATTGTGTCTAGTGCCAATGGTTTATCATTTGGGCAGTAGTAGTTCAGGAGATGGAATTCTGCACTGTCTGTTTTTAGGTGGAGCATCTGGTATTCTGCCCCTTCCATATATACTTCCAGCTGACATGTGCTGATATTGTTTTTAACAAGTGTCAGAATTCCACCCTTTCGCCTGTCCTTTCTGTCAGACCGGTAGTACTGGTAGCCTCTGATTTTGAAGGCTATGTCGCTGCTGAGGTGTGTTTCTTGGATACAGCATATATTAACTTGTTCTTCACTGAGGACATTTTCAAGTTCCAATTTTTTGCTGTATCCATCTCTTTTACTGTTGACACCCTCAGCATTCCAGTGCATTATTTTTATTGGTCGTTTGTTTGTTTGGCCAGTAGCTCTATTCCCTTGCCTCCTGGCTCCTCGAGGCAATTGAGAAGGACTTTCAGTAACTGAGGTTGGGCCCTTTCGAGGTATAGGGCCCGGCACCGTCCCTGCCTGAACGTCCGCCACAGGGCAGGCACCATAACTTTTTATAGATACGGACATGTTTCCATTGTTTTGTGCGTGGCATCCTGATTATCTGTGCGCCTTTTGGCTGGATGCCTCCGTCTTCAGCACTCTGCTTACTTGGGCAGGACTATGGTCCTGCTCGAATGGGACTGCCCGACCAGTCTTAGTTTCCAGCCCCTGATGGCTGAACTAAGCCCCATCACCACTGCAAGGTGCTGGCCTTGATGGGGAGTATATTGATGAAATCCATAACAACATCTGACTTCGACTGGAGAACAAGGTAGAAGTTCTAACACTGTCTTCAACCTGTGATGTTTTTTCCCCCAGTGGTTTGCCCTGTCATACTGTTATTAGTGCCATTTTAAAGGTATATAGGCAGGTCTTTTTAATCCTGGGTAAATTATATGGTTTCCAAGTCTCAGCTGAATAAAACAGAAAATATTCTATGCTGGTTTGATTGTATGGTCTCTTGTACATAAGAGACATCACAGTGGTTAGTGCAGTAAGCATTGTGGCCAGTGTATGATTCCCAGTTCAGCTGAAACTTTTTATCTACAAATGGCTTTCAGATTAACCCAGCTTTAGGAAATGAGTACTGGAACAAATATAGGAAAGTAACGGCTGCTGACATAAGTCACTCCTGTTGTGATATTGGTCATATAAAATGCTGGTTTGAACACTATCATTAGTAGGAGAATAGCAACAAAACTATGGTCCAACAGGCACAAATTGAATAAACAGGGTGATGACATTTGTCAAAACACGCAGGATGTTTTTTTCCCATGTGTTTCGCGTTATTCACACAGCTTCTATAACCTTTGTATTTAATTCTGACATTGCATTCAAAAGTATAACATTTTTTTATATTTCACAATACCTTTGCATTACATCAATGTCTTTGATGTATACACATGCCTTTCTCCGTAAATATTGGGAAATATTTTAATCCATAAAATTGTATAAACCGAAAAGTAAAGACGAGAATTAAAATGAGTTTATTAATTTGAATATAAACTGGCTCCAATTTGCTTAGTCATAAATCATGTAGATCTATGTGAAGGTATTGTAAAGGCCTCTTGAAGCAGTTAAATGTTTGTCATAATTTCAGAGGGAACTAGAAATGTAATAAATATTGCAACAATATTCTGAAATATCTTTAAGCCAGAAGAATGACCCGTGATCTTGTTTACAATTATAATGGAACATACATTTTCTTACTGAAAACAGATCACAGACACTTGGTCACATCTACAATGGAAAATGGAAATGATGCGAGTATATCAAGTTCTGAACAAAGCAGGACTCCATTTGTGACCTCAGCAGCACAATGCGACATTGACTGTCTTACATCACTTCAAGAAAGTGACTTAACAACCAATGAAAATGATAACTGTCTACAGAATGCACTGATTCGTGCAATAGAAAAAAGTAGTTTGACATATGTAAGAGATAACATAAAAGATGGAGCTAATGTAAACTATTGCTATACTCAAGGCACCCCTCTTCAGATAGCATCGCAAATAGGACACACAGATTTGGTAGACATGTTGGTGCGGTTGCGCGCTGATATTGATGGGTAAGTAGCACAATGTATTCACCACTGATGATTGCTGTTGAATTTGGAAACAGTGAAGTTGCTCAGTTGTTGGTACGGTTGGGAGCTGATGTCAACTATGCCTGTAATCAAGGTTATACACCACTTATGCTAGCTGCATTGCATTCAGTGAGTGTTTTGCCTGCTGATTTTCCTAATAGATATGAAGAATGCACTCGCTGTCTCCTTCAAGCAGGAGCTAAAGTTGATTCAACAAACAAAGACGGAAAGACAGCCCTGTTTATGGCTGTTCATCATCATGTTAACATCATGCAACTCATTCTTCAGGCTGGGGCCAATCCAAACATACAAGATAAAGATGGCAAGACTGCTTTGATAAATGCTGCAGAGCAGAATATGGTATCTTGTTGTGAGCTATTAATAAACTCCGGTGCAGATGTGAGCATAACAGACAATGATGGTCAAACAGCATTCATGTATGTAACAGACAGCCATTGCCTTGAGATAATGCTGTCCAGAACAACTATAATTGAAACCCGTCAAGGTGGTACAGTGTGCTTTCCACCGCCATTTCAGCCTGGAGCTTATCTCAATATTCAAGATCATAATGGTATAACTGCTTTGATGCATGTATGTCAGAGAAGACTTTCAGATTGTTGCCGTTTGCTGATAACTTACTTTGCTGATATAAATATACAAGACAACAATGGCAGAACAGCTTTGATGTATGCTACCACTAAAGACATTATTTTCTTACTATGTACAACAGCAGGAGCAGACATGGAAATTGCAGACAGATCAGATTATACAACATTGGAACACTTACTGAAAAACAGTGACAGTGATAGAGAAAAATTAGAGAAGGTTACTTTGATGCTTGAATGTGGAGCAAACCCTGTACTTAACCCACGCCATCGTTCTTTGTTGAAGCTGGAGTCTCTACCCAGTGATACCATAGTTGATATATTTAACCAGTCGGAAAAGCATTTTACTTTAGAGATGTTGATAGTGAATGGATATCGACAGTGGATACGTCTCTTGGTTTGCAATGGTGTTGTGGTTAGATTGGTACAGACTTTGTATATAAGAGGGCGATATGATTCTCCACTTGGATGTGCACTGATGAGTGGTTGTGTTGATGTACTCAAGTACTTTATAGCCTGTTGTTATTTGATACATCATGACATGAGTACCATTCGTAGGTTTATTTGGCAAGTAAGATTATACAGCAAAACTTCACATTTGCTGGGAAATTACATTTTTTATCAAAATAATGCACAAAACTATACAATGTCGCTTCTTCAGGAAATGGTGTGTCAACCTTGGCCATTGGTCAAGCTAGCTTTCATAGCAGTGTCTTCAGGTCTCGGTGTTAGCCCAGAAAGGGAAAAACGTATCACACAAACCCATCTTCCACCCAGAATTCAGCGCATGTTGATGTTTCAGGAACCTATATCACGTCTGCCTGTTAATCAGTGGTCTAACATTCCTCTCTGTTTTGACCCTGTGGAATATGAGAAATTGCCTAAACCAAGACCTTTACTCTATTACTGGCCTATAGGGAGAGAACTGACAACTGCACAATTTTAACATCACATAGCAAACATGAGAGAGGTTAGAAATATGACAATATTTCTATGAATCTACAGCACGACATCATATTTTATAGAAAGGATACTTTAATTAACTTTCTTTAAGCTTTCCAGGGCAAAAATAATTTTAAATGTGGATTTGTGTGGTTTATTGATAATGACCGGCCATATAAAAGTTTGTAGGGTTATCCAGTATGAAGCGATCAACCCATTTGTTATTAGCTGTAATTTTCTATGCAATATTTGCTTTCCGTATGTTGCCATGCTTTATGAACAATCCGGATGCACAGTTGTCTGTGTCAGGATATGAATCTGGTACCTTGTCCGTATGAGACACGCTGTCTCTCCATCACAGAACCGGACTTAACACGTAATGAAATGATAGCGCAGTATAAAATAACAAATAATTTGGACCACATACCATCAGAAGCAAACATAGCTGTAACAACATAATTGGCCTTTTCGTCTAAAACCTTTCAATTAATGATTTTTTTAACCCAAATAAAACCCCCACACATTTTTATTGAAAACCTGATTTTTACACAACTACAGTCCGGATCAACAACAAGAGTAGATTAAATCCCAATATTATCTCAAATATGTGACCCTGGTAACACACTACATCACAACATTCTTATTATGGTAAATATAAATCACAGAGGGAATGTAAACATGACACGATGAAAACAGTTGTGGTTGATTAACAGGTTTAGATATGCATGCGTGATGTTTTTGTGTGTTCGTTCCTTCTCAAACTTCCCTCGGATCTCTCTTGTAACACGATGTTCCTATTATATTTCAGACAGGGCCGTAGTCCAGAGAACGAAAATGCGTTTAATCGCGGTATTATTTACATCAATGGCCTGACACATCCGTCTTTAGAGTTAGTTACTACCTCACTATTTTTCTTCTTCTGCGTTCGTTCTCAAACTCATTCGACTTCAGCATGGCTTTAGGTCACTGACCCTATATGGGATGGGACAGCCAACTCCATCCCATAACATCCTTAGTCGCCTTTTACGACATGCGTGAAAGGTATACAGTGTTGTTATTCTTTGCTCCCCTTTCGGGCCCCGGCATCACACGGGCGACCTCCTCACTATTATTTGGCTTAGCTGTAATGTCTTTCGGGCTGACACTCCCGACTTCAGCATTACTTCTGGGCCACTTTGACGCTATATGGGATGGAATATTTAGTCACCTTCTATGACATGCATAGAAGATAAGCAGTTTTGCTATTCTTTACTCCTTTTCATATCCCGGCAACACACGAACGAGGCGGAATATAAATATTTGGTCAGGTCTACGAATGTGGTGTATATGCCGATATTCTGTTCAATGCACGTTTCCTGTAGTTATCTGGCAGAAAAATCATGGCACCTGTTTCTCGTCCTTGTCTGAATCCACACTGACAGGAAGGAAACCTGCTTTGAGGTGTGATTGCAGTGTATTTAATAACATACCTGATGGTGATCCTCCTTCGCAAGCGAAGATGAGCACAGCATAAAAAAACAATAAATGTGATGAACTAGTAGAAAAAAACACATTTGTGTTTGTGTAATTTTGTTTGTGAGTTCATAGATGATCGATTCGTGCCAGGAAAGTTGTATTGAAGTGCATGCAGGAGTGCAGACAGTTCAGGGTAGGAGAGTTTTCGGGTTTGTCCTTCCGCTTCTGTCGCTTGTAAATTACCGCGGTATTCTTTCCTTTTCAAATTTAATGATGCCAGCAGTGATCTGTGTGTGTCAGGCTGAGCGATCAAGGACTGTAGTCTCCCAGAAGCTAGGATCGATGCTGAAGTGTGTTTGAAGGGGCCTACTGTACTATCGATATAGGATGCCAACGTTCACTAATCAGTGATAAAGTAATAAACAATACTGAACTTATTAGTTACCAACGCCGAAGTCGGTTGTATCGTGCTATGTCGGTTGTATTGTATTATGCGACGAAAATAAAACGGCGACATGGCACATTTCAGTTCTCTGGACTACATCCTACTAGAAATCTAGTAGGACCACTGTCCTGCTATAAGTAGCGACCCATACATTACGTCAACAGAGCTATTTTTGAAATTGTCAAGAATTCAGGAACCACAGCTGCTTAATTATGTCCAAAATGCAATTTTGGTTATATATTTGAAAAAATAGTTCTGCTGACGTCAACTTTTATCAAACTCCCTCCCCCATTTATCAACTGTCACACTTTTTGAGACACCCCCACCCTCTTCAAATTGTTGACGTAATATATGGACATTCCTAAGAGAGATCTGGTGGGAGTTTAAGAACGAACGAAAAAATAAATACATATTACTGAAGCGTAAAGCTTGAATTATTAGAATGACACTTTTCCCAATTCCGTGGGAACAATATCAAACTCACACTATCAGAACCACCATAAACAATACATACACCTATGAGAGAACTTAATACTCCCCAAAATAAAACAAAAGTATGCAACAGAATTGAAGATATGTGCCCCAGAGAAACGTGGATACAGACTATATACTGATGAATCCGCAACCAAAACAATGAGGAACGGAGGTGCTGGTGTGTATATAAAAGATTCAGAAAAAGAAAATGAATTCATGTGTTCACCAATCGGAATCTTCTGCTCCAACTACTCTGCGAAAGTACAGGCCCTAAACATTGCTGCAAAACTAATTAACAACACAGCAAGCCAATGTCAACAGGTGATGTTTCTTACTGATAAAATGTCTGTCCTACAAGCTGCCAAACCTGAACGAAATCATAAGATAAGTGAGCTCCCAAAGAAGAGTAGTCCTTATGTAGATACCATCCCACTGTGGTATACCAGGAAATGAAAAGGCAGATATGCTAGCAAAACATCAACCAACACAGGAACAAAAAGACCAATAAATCACCTACCAGGAAAAAAGGACCTTTATCAAAACAATTAGGAAAGTCGACCACCAAAAAGACAACAACCACTATCTTGACAGAACCACTATCTGAGCATGTTATAGTCTACCGCATGATGCAGAACACAACAGACTAAACAGCCACTTGAAATAGACTCCATCACTTCTATACCCATGTGGGACATATCCTGCAAGACGGCATTACACTAAATCAGTTAAGGGATGAGCGCTGGCCCACATAAACAGATATCCACAAAAAGCTGATATGGGAGCATTGAGGAACTTACCAAAACAGCAGCATTTATCAAGAAAGCCGTACTTGCTGTGTAGACATGTTAAACTGCGAACAAGAACGAAAGCGTTCATTCTCAAATTCCCACTGTATCTCTCTATTGTAACAGGACAATGATCCTACTAGATTTTCAGCAGGATGTAGTCCAGAGAATGGAAATACGTTGTTTCGCTGTTTTATTTGCGCCAACGATCCGATATATGCGTCTTCGTCTGGCTCAAATACAGACAATTAAGAAATATATCACTGACCATTCCCATATTATAGAGATATACTTATATCCCACTTAGTTTAGTTATAACAAGACTCTCTAGAGGTCGCGGCAATGTTGTTCTGCTGACCAATGATGACAGTAACATTCATGTAATGAACTAGGTCAGTGCATGAGAAAGTGTCTTCTCAATACAGTATAGAAATGTATAAACTAGTATTTCTCTGGCATGTCATGAAGAAAATGAAAATTTGTTCAATCTGATCAAATTTATAGTATCCTATTTGCATGAAAACTATTGGTTAGCCGTGGCTATTTTTGGCATGCTACTCCAAGTATGTAAATAGCGACCAATCAAAAACGTTACGAACCGGATCCAAATTAATTCAGTAAGAAGGCATGTAGTTCTATCGATAACCACGGATCAAAATACCGAAATAACTCAAAAAATTAGTTGGAATGGGGAGAGTGACGTGCCTTTCCTGAGCCCTATGGGGGAATCACAGAGAAGCAAAATTGTAACCTTTCATGCATGTCATGTTCATCCAAAACTACGGATGTTTTGTAGCTGTCCTTAAATTGTGTCGACAGTTGTTGACAAGGTGGAGGTGGGTCGACAACTGTTTACATCATAAATACTGTTTTTTATACATCACTTATATTGTTTAAAAAATATATTTCATGCATTTAAATATGAAATTATGTGCTTTTTTTTTACTCATTTCATCATACATATGCCATAAATTATATTGTACACTTGATAGTACATTATAAATTTCAATGTGATAACTACCACATGTGATGTTAATTATCCCCAAGCAAAGTTAATATTCTTGCAAGACTTGTTAAAGTTAATTCATTTCTAAAACTATTTCCTGAAACCAATATATACCGGATTGTGATTAAAATTCACAGACCATCAGGATGAAGTCACAATCATAAGCTTACACTCATATGTTGATATACTTTATGAAAGACTACTTGCATTGAATGCGTTTCACACTATCCCGAATGATGCTAGCATAAAGTAGTACAAACCTATATGTAGTTTATCTATGGATAGTGTAAGGTATGAGCGTCTGGTGTATTCAAACGTTATGAATGTGGTAATTCATCATTATTTTAAGCACAACCATGATGCGTTCTGATTTGCAAAAACAAAAATACTTCTGGTAGACGTGCATGTCTTATTTTTCTGCATTAGTTCTCACACCGCTACATGCTAGTAGGATGTAGTCCAAGGATGTACTCTATGGCAGTCTGGAATGAAACAGCCATTTCTACACCAAAAAACACCTTAGTTGCCTCTTGTGACATACATGGCAGTTCACGGTGTTATTATTTACTCCCCTTTCGGGCCACGGAAACACATGAGCGAAATGTGCATTTAAGCTATCTATATTCGTTTTTTAGATGTAAGTAAACATCCTGCACGTACATTTTCCCCCTTTCTACAAAAAAAAAATCACATTTTCATCGAATTGTCCACAAAATATTTTCAATTTACCCATAAAAATATGACGAATTTACCCATTTAAAATGTGTTGACTTTACTCATTAAAAAATGTTGGTACAATACCACATAAAAAACCTTTTTTTTTTAAAGTGAAACGAAATTTAGGCAATTTTCCCCCGTAAATTGTTTCCCTGTCTATATTTACCGATCAGTGGTTGGGGGGCGCGATATAATATTTAGGAGGGTTGGCCTTTCAGTGGATAGCACGCACAGGTAGTGGGTGGCTAACAGATCGTCGAATCCGGCAGCAGTCCTCGCGACTGTAACAAACTTTCTACATCTATAATAATCTAACGATTACGTTAGCTATTTTGTATCCATGAACGAGCCGGCAGTAAGTGACGTCACATAATTTTGAATCCGCGCAGATTTTATAAAAGTGTGAAGGTAAACCCTTTAGGTGGTATTGCACCAAAATGTTTTCCTTAAATCTTTTATTTCTTAAGAGTTCAATGTCAAACTCCCATTGGATCTTTCTTGTAGCAAGACAATGATCCTACTAGTTTTCTAGCAGGATGTAGTGCAAGAATGGAAATGTGTTGTGTCGCCGTTTTATTTACGCTAATGACCCAACGCATATGTAGCGGTGTTAAATCTTGAACAAGTAAGTATGTACTGAAAGATTGCTTACACTATATATACTGAAATTCAACTTTCCATTATTTTTGTATATTTGAGGTGTTGTTTACCCCGAACTTTATCTGCTTTATTTTCTCATACTTGATTTAAGTATTTAACTTGATTAAACTTCAAGTATTGTTTCACCTATTCAAATAAAACGGCTACACAAGACTAAATCATGCTGGAAATCTAGTAGGACCATGATCCTGCTACAAAGGAGATCCAGCAGTAGTTTAAAAATGAACGCTGAAGAAGAAGAAGACTTCACCTATTAATTTGGACATGAATAGACTATCATTATTTGAGTTGTACGAATGTTAATATCTGATCTAATAGTAGGTCTATTGTATACACGAATGGAGATCTATGATCGCCTACGAAACCCGCAGTGCCAGATTTTACTATCTACCATCTATGTTCCTTTAGCTCCGAACACGGTGCTTAGGGCAGAAACAAGAGCTCTCCGGTTCTAGCGATGTGATGCAACTGTGTGCAATTCCTGTATTTTGTTGAGACCCATAGCCATACCCTCTTTGATGGTTGATCTGCGAAGAGTCTCTCTTGGTCTTTACTTTTGCCATCTGGTACCCATTTTAGTGATTGTAGTGGCAGTCTGTTTTCATTCATTTTAAGTACATGTCCAATATAAGTCTATCGTTTTCTTCTTATTGTTGTAGAAACGTATTGCTGTTTGGTGTCTTCTCTTATTTGCATGTTTGACTTGAATTCTTCCCAACCAATATTTAAGAATCTTCTAAGACTCTATATAGTAAATATATATATAGATTTTACTGTATCCATACCGTATAACAAGTCCGAGTGCTAACCCATTTTTCACCACAGCGTACGCCGAATCCAACTATTACTGTGCCTTTCACTGGCTGGTGAAACAAAGTATAAATTATGGTCAGAGAAAATCGTGACAATAAAATTCATTATCCAGAGCAACCGTTTCTGGCACACAGTTTGTACCGTATGAAGATAGAATTTTTCTTTTCTTTCCTTGAAAGTGTAGGTCACAAACTTAGCATTGACTGTAAATGTCTTTGCTAGTCGGTCTTGCTAACCGAGACAAAATGGCTTTCATAAAGGATAATCGCAATAATATTAAAATTTATAGCGGTGTTTCCCAACATTTTTTTTCACCATGCCCCACCTAAGTATTCTCATGCCCACTATGTAACATATACATATTTTTTTATATTCAAAAATTGAATTATTCCTAAATAAAGCCTACTTGCAACTTGTTCGAATTGCCCCACTGAACAATGAAATTGCCCCCTGTGAGGCGTGAGCCCCACGTTGGGAAACACTGAACAGAGTATAAAAGTATACAGCTATCAAAAATATAAGGTGTGTGATGGGTTAAGTTACATAGATATCTACATATAGATATATATAGATGTGTGTAGATATATGTTTGCAAACTTCTTCCCCGAGTAATGAGACTGTTTTTTTGTACAAGCAATATTCGTTGCATCAGGGATTCTCACCTCGTGTGATTTGGTTCCAAAATGGTTATTTCATGTGTAGAGTTAAATCCATTTATACTGTATACGTTTATAACAAAATGTCATATTTAGCTATGACATATTTAATGTTATATTTAAATGTCATAAGCTAGTGCTTATCAAAAACCTTAATCAGTTTATTCTTTATTATACATAATTGCATATAGCAAATTGTTGTTATTACATTGATTTCTTCTACTACGTTCACTCTCTGATAACCAAACGAAAGTTAGTGTGGTTTCCGCCGGGAAGCGTGAGGTACGATGTGCTGCCAGTTTCACAGCAAAGATGCCTTACTTTGCACTTTGCGGCCCAGCATATCCAATTTTAGCATGTCTTTAATTATGGTGGACTTTTCGAGCGTGTGACAATCTTCCTATCTGTCGCCAGGCGGCTGGTGTGTATCGACTCGGCCCTTAGACTTTACATGCCCAAACATGTCACTGGATGACAGTCTTCGAAGATATGGTAATCAGGGATTTATGGCTTGGATCGACTACGTGTGTCTCGCAAGGTGTTTCGCTGCCAGTGAACTTGTCTCACATAATTAGACGTAATGTCACTGTGTCCATCGGGTACTAAACCCTTTCTCATCTGTGAGCATTCTTCTTCTTCTTTCGTTCACATGAAACATGTCTATATCTAATTCTGTCTCCTTAATAAAACTTACTATCTTTTGTAGTTCATACAGTGGCCGATAGAGCATTTAGCTCTATTCCCTTGCGCCCCCCCCCCCCCCGGCTCACCGGGGCAACCGAGAACGACCTCTAGTAATTGAGGTTGGGCCCTTTCGAAGTATAGGGCCCGGCACCGTCCCTGCCCGAAAATCCGCCACAGGGCAGGCACCATAACTATTATTGACATGTTTCCATTGTGTTTTGTGCGCGGCATTCTGATTCATTGTGCGCCTTTTGGCTGGTTGCCTCCGTCTTCAGCTTATTGCTTATTTGGGCAGGACTGCGGTCCTACTCTAGTGGGACTGCCCTACCAGTCTGAGTTTCCACCCCCTGATGGCTGAACTAAGCCCCATCACCACTACACGGTGCTGACCTCGATGGGGGTCTGTGAGCATGATACCAGTATAGGAAAAATTCGACAGTAGATTTGGGCCCGGGTTCCTTCGCCCACTTTAGCCGAGGTGCCAGTCACCGACATCGTGAAACTTGAGTCTCTGTACACATACATATTTAGGAGCGCCGAGGACTAGAGCTGAACAGTGCTTTAGTTCAGGTCTGCGATTCTTCTTCGGCGTTAATTCTCAAACTCCCACTGGATCTCTCTTGTAACAGAACAATGGTCCTACTATATTTCCAACAGGGTGTAGACCTGAGAAAAGAAATCGTTGTCGCCGTTTATTTGCGCCAATGACTCGACACATCCGCCTTCGATTGTTCATTGTATTCAATATGTTAACCTTACTTCACATGAGACTTGCGCACAACTCTACGTTCGTGAAGACAGATACTGTTATGGGACATCGACATTAGCAGCAGCAATTTCCAATGCATTTTCATTTCGGCTGACCGAGTCAGAGTGCCTTGCGTCACTGTGTTCGACAGTGCCAGGAACACAGCACGAGCCGCTGTGTTTCTGTTTCCAGTGTGCAACGAGTGACATTTAGGATCTTGTTTATCTGCAAAGACTGGGTCCGCTCAAGAGCAATGCGATACCCTTTGCACCCCAATGTGTTATAGGCCTATATGGTTTCTACTTTATGCATAGGTTCACCAATTCAAGTATTTAGGGACAACGATAACATCAGATGGAAGAAGTTCAACAAAAATAAGAAGCAGAATAGGGCAGGCAAAAACAGCATGCAGAAAAATGAAAAATATATCGTGCAATATTGCTTTAGAGGTGAGAAAGAGGCTCCGCAGTGCTATATAACTCCTATACTGGCATATGGATGCGAGTCTTGTACAGTAAACACACAGGATAGTGGGAAATTATATTATAGGCAATAGAAATGCGGTTCTACAGAATAAAGCTGAGAATATCATAGACTGCCAAAACAAAAACAAAAAACTAACGTGGAGGTGTTGAAAGAGTCAAATTCGAGAAGCATCCTAATAAATAATATAAGAAAGAGACAATCTTCATTTTTTGGCCTCGCTATTAGATAAGGAGGGTTGGAGAACGTATTTACAACAGGCAAGAATGAAGGCAAGAGAGACAGAGGGCGACAACGTAAGAAAATATTAGACATTTTAACAACTTGGCATGGCAGGAAAATAACAACGATCCTGATACATAATACTGGAGACAGAGAGCCGTGGAGATCCATAATCGCCTACGTCGGCCAACATGGAACCTGATGATAATGATTACTGTATGCTTTGTTTTCTGGATTGTAGTCACCTAGAACTGTTGTATCTGGTGCACTTGTGCAGAAAAATGATAGTTGCATATCCATTTGAACATGTTATGCTGTCGGAACAAGCAGATTTGCGTTTTATTTGTCAGAGCTCCTTGACTAGCTGTCAGCCAAGATTAAGGGTGAAGTTTGCCCTCCCACACAAATTAGTTTAATGTGACATTTCATGGCCCTAAGATACGACTTCGCACAAAACCGTTGACACATTGTAGGTTGCAAGGTTGGTAGAAGCTGTTCGACGCTAACGTAAAACATAACGCACCGACTAGTACTAAAATATGACATATGTGAAGCCTTTTTTGGCAAATGGGTCCACCCGTGTGGTAAAAAGTTAACCCATAACATTTAACAGCCGTAGGGGTGTGAGGTGTTAGTGATCTCACATTTCAGTGGCTCTGCTATATGAAGACGGTAGCCATCATCTCTCCCTCGCAGTCTTTACTTCCCGGACTGATCCCGTAACCAATTAAGGCTGGATCGACCAGGGAGTCATTGCGGGTCTGAAAAATATCTCCACCTCATCTATGGAATGAACATAGAACCACTCATATGCGAATCCCGTGTTGTACTGGGATCTGAAAGGGGAACAAAGAATAGCGACACTGTTACCTGCTAGACACGTCGTAAGAGGCAGCTAAAGTTCCATCCCACAGAGAGTCAAAGTGATTGCAAAGCAATGCTGTAGTCGGATGTGTCTGACCGAAAGGCGCGGATTTCGTAGCTAAGCTGTAAACTATAACACAACGCATTCCATTCTCTGCTCTGCAACCTGTCAATCTTCCTTCAGGAACCTAAGAATCAACGAAATAAAAGGTTGACCACATTCAGATTTGTTTTACTGACATATGGATGACATTTGGTGACAGGAAGGTTTTATACGGTATTTTAAACTCTCTCCCTGAAATTATACGTTCGTTTAATAGAAACGGGTGTCACTGATGGCTATTATCAACAAGATCAAATTATTTGTTACTATCACAATGTTACAAGTTACATTAGCTAATTTTAATGTCTCATTTGTGCATTATTCTCTAAGTTAGAAATGTTACAAATCAACGCTTTTGTCGCTTTAAATGTCAATCATGAAAAGGTGCCAGCAGACACAGTCTCTGTATCGCGGCTTAACAGCGTGGTTTACAACTTGGCTTCGATAGCTTGTGATGTGATATTTTGAGATCCCAATGAACAACACATATAGTATTTTTAAATATTCTTACTCTGCGTTTGTTCTCAAACTCCTGCAGATTAGCAGGGTGTAGTCAGTTGAACGGAACGTGCTATGTTGGGTTTACAGGTTTTGTGGCGATATCTACACGTTTCAGTCGGACACATCCGACCTCATGGTCGCTTTGCTCTATAGAATGTGGCAGCCAGCTTCATCCCAAACTTCCCTAGTCGCCTCGTACAACATACACGGCACATAACAATTTTGCTATTCTTTGCTCCCCCATCGCTCCCCTTCAACATACAGACATATTTTTAAACCAGCCTAGCATGTCTAAAAAAAAGATCCTGGCATTCCAGATTTAACCCGTAGGTCGTATTTCGCCCATTCCTGGTATTAGAACTACTGAGTTATAACAGCAGGCACAAAACGCATTCATACATGCCAGCACACAAATGTGTCAAACTTGTGGCCCGTATTTGTATTTATATTTATATTTTTTTATGAATAGAAGTGACGGTAGATATCAGACATCAAGTATAGTGGTAAGACTAGTTATACAATCGTATATCAGACATCAAGTATAGTGGTAAGACTGGTTATACAATCGTTATAGTCAAGAAGTAGAACATTTTCTGCAGGATATTTCATATACATATATAATTAATATAGTTAGCATACAGCATTCAGGTAGTATTGATCAATCTAGCATTTATTGGTTAATATGACTTTATTCTAGATAATAATTACATACTATGTGTTGCTATTATATATATATATATATATATATATATATATATATGTATGTATGTGTGCATGCGCGCGCGCCTGTGTCTGTGTAAATAATATTAATATGTTGCTTTGGCGATATTGCCAGCCAGTATTAGTAATACTATCAGTAATGACGTAAATCGAAAATATTTGAAGTTACTGTAAAAATGTATTCTAGATCTTTATAAGTAATTTTTTTTTTGTGTGTGTGGGTAAAAACATGGATTAATTCGTGTGTTTTATCTGTAATACTGTAAAACTATATTACATAATCATCAAATTCCGTCTCTGCAACGAAGCTCCAACAGTCTCTTGTCTCTTGCTGTATTTTTGCACTCTGCTAAACTGTAACCTGTCCATCTCGTCATGTTTCTATCCCCACTTGTAACAACAAGGTGTCGTGTCTTTTAATATGTCCTAAATACTTTATTTGTTTCTTCTTCTGCGTTCGTTCTCACTCCTGCAGATTAGCAGAATGTATTCCGGAAAACGAATTTGTTGTGTCGTGGTTTACAGCATTCCTGCTATATCATTGCTGCTATATATTTTTGGGGATCGTCTTTCGACCTGACTCATCCGACTTTATCATGGCTCTGTGTCATTTTTACTATGTATGGAATGGAACAGTCGACTCCACCTCAAAACTTCCTTAGTAGTCTCTTACGACATGCATTGAAGGCAAATAGTGTTAGTGTTGTTAGAACCGTTTTTTTTTTATTCTCTTGCCATGAAATTCTCCCTATTCTTCTATACATCGACAATTTAAAGGCATCAATTATGATTTCTAGTTGTTTGTTCATCGTCCATGTTTCTGAGTCATACATTAATGTATAAAAGATATAGTATTTTATCATTTTCATTGGGGTGCAAAGGGTACCGCACTCACTGCTCTCGGCGAACCCAGGGTTATCAAATAACCAGGATCCCAAACGTATCTCCTCGTGGTGCACCATGGAAACAGAAATGCTGCTGCTCGTGCTGATTCTGGTTAAACCTTTTGGGAATCGTGTCCGTTAATGTGGAA
This sequence comes from Meghimatium bilineatum, assembly GCA_034231615.1. Taxonomy (NCBI): domain Eukaryota; kingdom Metazoa; phylum Mollusca; class Gastropoda; order Stylommatophora; family Philomycidae; genus Meghimatium; species Meghimatium bilineatum. The sequence goes on along the minus strand of CM067322.1, from coordinate 49,694,432 downwards.
GCGGCAGATGAAAAGAGGATTGACTGCAAAAGAGACAGTCAATATATCCGACACCACTGCGCCAACACATGCATTGGCACTGTCAACACACAATGACGCTAGTCCGTCCGGTCCGAGCATTGGAGGGGCGGCCAATGCAATTAGCACGAAAAAGTAGATGCATGGCGAGAGATGAAAAAAATAACTTACTCAGTACTATGAGAGGGCAGCGCATGTGCAAATAAAAAGGGAAACGTTCCAAGGAAATCGAAACTGCAAGTTCTGTCAGGTGGAGAAAAGCTTCTAGTTACCGGTGTTCCTTACGGGGAGAGACCCAATCGTGGGCGCACGACAAAGAAAGCAGCCCTGGTCCAACTCAACTGTCGAGCTTTTGCCACAAAAAATATGCTCACAGAGGGAAAGGGTTCAGTACCCGATGCGTTCAGGGACAAAGTCGTTTAGCTCGAGAGCAGGCTTTGCTCCTAAACGCGTGGTGTGGCTCAGGCTTGGACGAGGGGTTAAGATGTCAGTGAACAACACCTCGGCTAAGAAGGCGAAAGAGCCCGATTCCAACTTTTCTGTTGAGTTCTTCCTAAACCGGAACCAGGTTCCTGGATGAGAAAATGTTCAGTACCCGATGGGCACAGGCACAAAACGTCTAATTACACGAGGCAAGTTCACTGATTGTAGAACACCTCGTGTGAGATAGACGTGAACAACAGTCGTCTAGGCGAAGAGTCATTCACACCCACCGCCTGTCGACAGATAGGCAGGCTGTCACAGGCTAGGGAAGCCCACTACCCGAATTAAAGGCATAACGAAAACAGATGTGCTGGACCTTGGATTTTCAGGCCACAGAATGAACCAACAGAGTATGCAAATAACACCGTTTTACTGTGGAACTAGCAGTAGTACAAAGTACCTCACACTCCCCGACGGAAATAACACTATGCATTCGCGGTGATTATCACAGAGCGAACGCAGAAAGAGAAGAAAATTTTCATTTTTAGTATGCAATTTTTTTATGTGTCAATATTTTCCTCATGTTATTGAAAGTACTATTAGCCATTCATATTCTCCTTATAACTTCTGTTTTATATCTACCATCATTTCTTATTATGTGTCCAAGATATTGGTAATGATATACTTGTAGTATCTAACCATGTATTTTTATGCTTAGCGCCTGTTCTGCGATTTTGCTCATTATCATGGATTTTTACTCGTAATTAATTTTTTTATCTGGTTCATACTCTTTGCTTGATTTATTTACTTGATATATTAGTCTTTGTAGTTTATGTTCACTTTCTGCAATATCCTTTGTTAAACATTTACAGTAAATTTGGTTGTATACCGATTAGACTTTGATGTTTGATGTGGTAGTTGTATGTTCACACACAAAACAAATTATTGTTAAAGTTATATTTTTTTTAATTCAACCTCTAGGATCGAAGTCTGGGTAGCAGCCATGGCTTTTAACTTTCCTCGAAACCTGTCGCGTGGTACACCGGCTGAACAAGTATTGGGACTATGCCACTGTGCAACCCTTGGAGATGTGAATAAGCTGAGACATTACATATATCAAGAAGGCATCATGCTGAATGCCGATCATGTTGGAACCTCCGCTTTGATAATGGCAACAGAACAAGGTCACGTAAGAGCAGTAAAAACTCTCATAGCTGTAGGTGCAGATGTAAATATGTCAACATCTGAATACAAGAACTTAACGCCATTAATGACCGCGGCAGAGAAAGGCCATGTGGACTGTCTTCTGGCTCTTATAAATAACGGAGCTAGAGTCAACGAGTCTCATTATGATGGGCGGTCCGCTCTTACAATAGCCATACAGGAAGGGTGCTCCGATGACGTGACAAATATTGTCAATGCATCGTCACAACGCAGGGTAAGGGCATCGATGGGTTCACTTGTGACGACAGCAAATAAGGCATGGAGAGACCTGCACGAAGAATGCGCTTTACTACTCCTTCAGGCGGGAGCTGAAGTTAGTTATACAAACGACACAGGATATAGTCTCCTTATGATCGCTGCTGCCAACGGCTCCAGCAAAATATTGAAAGCTATTATACAGGCTGGAGGAAATATCAATCAGACAGCTAATGATGGAACAACATCGCTTATGCTCGCCTGCAGGTGCACATCCCTGCTGTACTTCAGATTATATATGGAGTGTGTCGATGTGCTCATTCAAGCTGGGACGAGTGTGAACGCCACCAACTTGAATGGGAAGACAGCTTTGATATTAGCTGTTCAGAACTCTCCACAATACAAAAAGAAATTTCAACGTTTAGATATTCTTCAACTTTTACTACAATCTGGAGCCAATCCGAACTCTCGAGACAAAGATGGCAAAACGGCTTTGATTTATGCAGCAGAAAAAAATCTGTCAAATGTCTGTGAACTTTTGATAAACAATTTAGCTGATGTCAGCATCCAAGATAATTACGGAAAAACAGCTTATATGTATGTTACAGACAGCCGATGTCTTCATGTGATACTGTCCACCAAAGTTCGTTTCATTATTACAAAGTTAAAATACGACAGTTATGATCAAGTTTACAGACAGCTGGATACAGATCTAAATCTACAGGATAAGGATGGGAAGTCTGCTCTGATACACGCAGCGCAGGGTAACTTAACAAATTGCTGCGAGCTGTTGATTAATCACTATAGTGATGTTAACCTTCAAGACAAAGGCGGTCGAACGGCTCTTATGTATACGTCTAAACCAGACTGCCTGCAAGCACTGCTAACAGAACCAAGAGTTGATATTTCATTTCTTCCTTTGACTATAGCTAATCCAAATATTCAGGATAATAATGGTAAAACGGCACTGATGTACGCATCTGAACAAAACTCTGTATCCTGCGCTCGGCTTCTAATCGACCATTTTGCTGAGTTTGATATACAAGATTATTCTGGAAAGACAGCGATCATGTACGCATCAAGGAGTGACAACCTCCATTTGCTGCTCTCAAATGGGGCAAAAACTGATCTTCTAGATTACTCTGAGTGCACTGCTTTGGTTCATTTATTAAAAAGGCATAAACTAACAATTGATTTTATAGACAATGTTGATATCATTTTAGAGTACGGAGCAAATCCAGTACTAGATCCCTGCCATCGTCACCTTCTGCATCTCGAAAGTTCGTCTACTGATTTAGAATATTTGATGTATTCCTTAGTAACTCAAGGTCGCCGACAGGTTATACGTTTCCTTGTTTGCAATGGATTTGTAAAACATTTTGATCACAAATTTCATGCACACCAAACTAATATTTCACCTTTGATATGTGCGCTAAAAGTTGGCTATATTGATATAGCTAAATATTTAATATCCAGCTGTTATGTTTGTGAAGCGGATATGAGAACTATTCGCAAACTATCGTTTATGAAATCTCATCATGTCATTTCTGGAGATTTCGATAAATCAGGCGAAACACATTTGTTTATACAGCAAATTGTGTGTCAACCATGGCCACTTGTCAAGTTAGCGTTCATAGCTGTATCTTCGGCACTGGGTAACAGCCCAGAAAGAGAACAGCGCATCACAAAAACCAATCTCCCACCCAGACTACAACGTATGTTGCTGTTCCAGGAACCTGTATCACGTCTGCCTGTCATTGAATGGTCTAACATTCCTCTCTGTTTTGATCCTGTAGAGTATGAGAGGGTACCCAAGCCAAGACCGTTACTCTATTTTTGGCCTTTCGGAAGAAATTTAGTTATTTAGGAATTGTGTTAAATATATAAGCCTATATCCGGTTTTCATGGCGTAGTGGCTAGTTGTGTTTTATTTGGTTAGACCCAATAAATTTAGACTTTATATTTGTGCATCATGTCCAGTTTTTATAAATGAATGAAATATCTTATGATATTTGTTGGCATATGGTCAAATAATTATTGTTTATCGAGAAAAGAAATGTTACGACTTCAAACACTGATTATGTTAATTAATTAGGCATAGGCGTATCTATTACAATAATGTGGCCACCATGTTTGGACATAATACTTATTGACAACGATTTCTTAAATGATCTGTATTCGAAATACTTCTGACATTGCCTTGACATTTAGTGCGCTTCCATGGATCTTCATTCATCTAATTATTTCACTAGGTATCACCAATTTTTGGTTCATATCATAAAGAAACGTTTCTCCTCTTATGTGCTTGCCATTAACTGTAAGGTCATTTTTAAAGAAGTTAAACTTCATCTGAACCATAATCAGATGTATCTGAGAAATTGAGAACAAATCTCGGCTGAATCCATCATTCTTCCAATATTTCTCTCCCTCTTGTAACACGTGGTTCTCACATTTCTTCCAATATTTCTCTCCCTCTTTTAACACGTGGTTCTCACATTTCTTCCAATATTTCTCTCCCTCTTGTAACACGTGGTTCTCACATTTCTTCCAATATTTCTCTCCCTCTTGTAACATGTGGTTCTCACATTTCTTCCAATAATCTCAGACTATATTAGAGATTGCGGCATTTGTATTTCAACATCTTTTAATTTGAACGTTTTATTTTCTGTTGCTAACATGCGGCACAAGAAGAAGTAAACCATGTGTGACCTTCGGCACGCTTGATCGTCTGCACACCTTCTTCTCAAATTCATCTCACCGTTGGAACGTGCTGATCAAAACCACTGGAACGAGTTTCAAACGATTAGCCGTAACACGTTGGAGCGCGAGAGGCGAAGTGGTTAAAATGGTTTAAAGCCACATTCTGAAGATTCTGGAAACACTTGAACTTTTAACTGAGAGAACCGAAAATTCGGAAACGATATCCGCGGCTGACAGTTTGCTGGTGGCGATGCAGTCATTCAAGTTCTTGACGTATCTAGGGTTCTCTTCTTGGCTCCAGTTTTAATAGAAATAAATGCCACGCCGGCATATCTGCAGAAGAAGGGCTTGGGCGTTCAGGATTGTGCAGCAAAAATGAAAGCTTTGAGTGAATTCCTCACAATTTCGAGGGAAAAAGTAGCCGATGCGAGTTTAAGCTATGCGCAGTCGGTGTGTTCTGAACTTGGAATCCCTATGGAGCCACAGGGTGAATACGTTGTAAAAAAAAGATGTCTGGAGAAGAAGCCGCCGATGCCGGGTAAGTTTGGCTTTCTTTCTCCAAAGCAACTGTTTGACGATCAAATCAACATTGATCTTCACAACATTCCATCGACAAGGATGGATTTTTACTCGAGAGAAAGCGACTAATTAATTTTGTTGCAGCATCTTCGGCCTTGAACTTAAAGGACCAAGGGCCTATGGAATTACTTACCTTCATTCAGAAACATCAGCTTTCTGATTCAGTACCCAACATTGTCATCTTACTGTGTATGTTCCTAACTCTAGGAGTTAGTATAGCTACACGTGAAAGAAGTTTATCCAAACTCAAATTAATCAAAAACTATCGCAGGTCAACTATGAGCAACTTGAGATTAAACAATTTCGCAATTATGTCAATCGAACATGAGCTGGTCAATGATGTGAGCTTCGACACAGTCATTACCTTTAGCAAGCCGGATTAAAAAATACAAAACGTCTTCCTGCCACCGGATTCTATTGTGAGAATTTGTGTTATTGGTGGTGGCTGTTTTGGACCATGGCTCTTTCGCCTTCTTAGCGGAGGTGTTGTTCACCGACAGCGTGAATCACTCGCCCAGTTCGGAACCTCACATCACGACATGGCCTGTAATGGTACACATGGCATATAATGGTATCCATGTTTATTTTCACTGCTGTACTCCTATATAGTATTTAATATGGGCATTGCAGCTGTGGCTATTTCAAGTCTAATTTTCGAACGTTGACTGCATCTTCTACCTCTTTCAATGGGTTTCTATCTCTTTCACAAGATTTCTATCTTTCACAGGGTTTCTATCTCTTTCATTTGGTTGCCATTTCTTTCAGATGGTTGTTATCTCTTTCACAGGGTTTCTGTCTCTTTCACATAGTTTCTATCTCTTTCGCATGGTTTCTGTCTCTTTCACATGGTTTCTATCTCTTTCACAGGGTTGTCATTTTAAATATCTGGCTCATGATTAAGTTGAATATGACAGGCCAAATGGTGCAGATATCTCAACAAGGCTCTAGACTATGGCACATGCATTCCGTTCTCTAGACTACATTCTACCAATCGAATTTTGAGAACGAACGCAAAAAACGAAATATTTGGCAATTTTTTCCCTATTTTGAAAGCATATCTACTTTCACATATAATCTTTTTTAAATTTATCTTAAAATGTACTTACGTAAAACACAGATTTTTAGAATGTTTCAATTAGACACAACGAACTATCACTAAAACTAGAGTGTTATGATGTGCAAACAAGAAAATCTACAAATTACAATACACAAAACATTTTCAACATTTCGATCAAAAGGCTGATCATGTTTTCTTGTTTATACTTCATAACCCCCTTAGTTTTAGTGATAGTCCGTCATGTCTAAGTGGAACGTTCTAAAATCCTGTGTTTTACGTAAGTAAAAGCTGTGTTTGTTGTTACGTTTCACGCAGTATTACCTTATATTGATCGTCCTAAAAATGTATAGAAGCTCTGTTACGATAGTAAAAATACCTGATATAGTGAACAATGGGAACAGAAGTAATTATAGTGAATAAGTAAATATGTATTATAAATATATGTTGTTGTTTCTCCTTCGTAAGCGACGATGAGCATGGTATGAAATACAATAAATGTGATGAACAAGTAGAAAAACAAAAAAATATTTGTGATTGTCTAATTTGGTTTGTGAGTTCACAGATGCCCGATGAGTCCGATTCGTGTCAAGAAAGTTCTATTGCAGTGCATGCAGGAGTGTAGAGGGTTTGGAGTATGATAATTTTCGGATTTGTTCTTCGGCTTCCGTCGCTTGTAATTGGCCAGCAGTGTTCTTTTTTTTCAAATTTAGTGATGCCAGCAGTAATCTGAGTGTGCCAAGCTGAGAAATCAAGGGATGTAGTCTCCCAGGAGCTAGGATCGATGCTACAGTACTTGACAGTGTTATTTAGGTGATCCTTGATGCGCTTTTTCTGCCCGCCGCGTGAACGTTTACCATCGCACAGCTCCCCATAAAGAATAATCTCTTTGGAAGACTTGTCTGGTATACGGGCGATGTGACCAGTCTAGCGGATATGTGACCTAATCAGCAGGACATGGATGCTTTGCATACGGGACTTTTGAAGGATTTCCGTGTCTGGTACACGATCCTACCAACGTACTCCCATGAGGTTTCCTAGGCACCGAAGGGGAAAAGAGATAAGCTGTCGAGTGTGTTTCGCATAGACAGTCCAGGATGACACAAAATATCTACTACTACTAATAAATAAATTATAAAAACAATTATAATAAAATGGATAGAACGAAAACGGTGCCTATGTAGTGTAAATCCACTCCTTGTCATTTCCTAATGCCACAATCACTATATTATTATGCCAATGCTGTGCTACAAATGTCAAACATGGACAACGATAGCACAAAACAAACGTAAAGTTGTGACAGCTGAAATGGCATGCTTACTCAGAATCCTAGAAATATCGCTAAAGAGACAGACTGAGGAATGAGGACATTAGACAAAGAACTCGCACCACCCCAATCTAGTAATATATCAAGAGACACCAGATCACATGGTTTGCACACATCTGAAGACTACCATCAGACAGCATACCACAGCAAGCTATGCTACACAGATACAGTGACGGAAGACCTTGAGGCCTATCATGAAAGCGATGGACCACCGAAATAAAAGAGGCGACAAATTTCACAATATACTCAGCACACACGAGGGCCATCTCCAGAAAACTGTTCTGACGCTGAAAGGCATGTCTGGTAAGTATTAGGCCTCTTTCCCCTTATTAGTGTATCAGTTCAGGACTTACATGGAAAAAATGTTTTATCTTGGAATTAACGCTCAGGACAATTTAAATTTCATGTTTTATTTCATTCTAGCTTGAGTTAAATTGTGACAACACAGAGCCCTGATTGCAGAATACATCAAGTCAATGAAATATTAGTCAAGCTGTTTACATGAAAGGATGGTATCACGTTATAATAGCAAATTATGTTAGTCAGACTTGGTACACCCTGGTTGCTGACAAGTACCATATCATCGTACTTGAAAAAAAATGTACATGTCTATCAGAAAATAAAATTCAGCAAGACCAAGTGAAAACATACAGAATAAAATCTATCTGGCACGAGGTGCTCCACCGTCTATAAACCCATCTCGTGCAATTGGACGAACTCTGCCCGTGTCCATCGGGTACCGAACCTTTTCTCATCCGCGAGCCTGGTTCCGTATGAGGAAGAACTCGCCAGAAGAGTTGGACCATGGCTCGTTCGCCCACCTACCCGAGGCGTCGTTCACAGACATCGTTAACCTCTCGCACAAGTTTGAGTCTCACACCACGCGTTTGAGAGCAAGGCGTTCTCGAGCGGAGCGACCAAATCCCAAAATCCTTGTCCCGGATTTCCGCCGGGAGCGTGATTACGTTGTGCCACCGTTATGCGCCTTGTAGGCCTAGCACATCCGATTTCGGCATGCCTTGACAATTCGGGTGGGCTACCCTTAGCCTGTGACAGCCTCTATATCTGTCTCCAGGCACGCGTAGTGAAGACTCTTCGCCCAGACGATTTTCTTGCTCTCGTCTCACTCGAACGAGGTGTTCCACTGTCTATGAACTTGCCTCGTGTAATTGGACGTGCTGTGCCTGTGCCCATTAGGTACTGAACCGTTTCTCATCCATGAGCCTGGTTCCTTAAGGGGAAGAACTCAACAGAGGAGTTGGACCTTGGCTCTTTCGCCCTCTTAGCCGAGGTGTCATTCACCGACATCGTGTACCCCTTGTCCAAGTTCGAGTCTCACACCACGCGTTTGAGAGCAAGGCGTTCTCGAGCTGAGCGTCCTTGTCCCAATAGCGCCTGAGCCCATCAGGTACTGAACCCTTTCTCTCTTCAAGTGTATTTCCGGTGTAGGAAAACCTGACAGTAGAGTTGGGCCAGGGCTAAATCGTTGTCCCTTTTGTGCCTGAGCGAATCGAGTACGGAACCCTTTCTCTCTGCAAGTTACTTCCGGTATAGGAAACCTTGACAGTAGTATTGGGCCAGGACTGCCATCGTTGTCCCTTTCTTGCCTACACCCATCGGGTACAGAACCCTTTCTCTTTGCAAGCGTATTTCCGGTTTAGGAAGGCTCGACATTAGAGTTGGGTTAGGTCTTTTGCTTTACCAAACGCCGATGGATGGGTCTGGGTCTCTGCCTGTTAGGAACTCTGGTAACTAGAAGCCCGTCTCGAGCTGACGGAGCTTGTAGTTCCCTTTCCTAGGGACTTTTCACTTTCTATTTGCAGTTCGCGCTGCCCTCTAGCGCTGTTCTGCCCTTTCATTGTACTCTGTATGAAACATATTTGTCTCTCGCCATGCATTTACCTTTACGTGCATTTTACATTGGCCGCCCCTCCAATGTTCGGACTGGACTAACTGGCGTCACTGTATGTCGACAGTGTCGCGGTATGTGGTGATGCAGATGGTGCCGGAGATATTGTCTGTCTCTTGTGCAGTCAAATCTCTTTCCATCTGCTACCTCCACATTCTCGGACACGATCCCCAAATGATTTGGCCAGAATCAGCACGAGCTGCTGTATTTCTGTTTCCAGGGTGCACCGCGTGGAGGTACATTTGGGATCTTGGTTATCTGCTAACCCTGGGTCCGCCTAGAGCAATGCGTTCCCTTTGCACCCCAGATGCATTATTGATAATATAAGAAAAAAAACAGTCAACATTTATTGGGCACATGAGAAGAGGAGACATTGAGAATATAGTGACAACAGGAAAGACAAGATGAAAAAAAATCGAGAAGGAATATCCAGAGAAGATATTGGACAGTTTGACTAAATGGCTTCGAATGACGGCACCAACAGAGATAATGACATATGAGAGATCGATATACATGGAGAAAAATAATCAATACCATTCGGCACTTGATGATCTCCACATACTGGTATAGGAGATGCTTTTAACTAACTGGTCTTGAATGGCTCTCCTAGACAAGGTTCTGTTGAATGGCGGTATGAGTCAAGATTTCTTTGCACAATTGGACTATATTGCTTGCTGGGTGACAATTGTTCGTGTCCACCATGAATTATTGGAGGTAACAAGTCGAGTTTACAATCATGAACAACTTTAATCTTGGTTTCCGTTGTTCAGAACGCATTACTACCTGCACTAGGAGTACTCTATAGAGCTCCGCTGTCTACCTTGTAGACAAAATATTTACCCATAGGCATTGTGAACCTATTCATGAAAGACTATAACTGGCTTTCTACGCTAATTTTAGAACACTGCTGCAAGTTGTGTTTTTTTTCTGGTAAGTGCTAGCAGTTAGTTTTTACTTCCGCCCATTGTTGTCATGGTAAAAAAAGGGGAGCAAAGAATAGCAACAGTTTATACCTTCCATGCATGTGGTACCTAAGGAGGTTATGAAGTGGAGTCCCTATCTAAATAGGGTCAAAGTGACCCAGAAGGCATACTGAAGTCCAAAGTGTAAATAATGTGTTAATAAAGTTGAATCAAGAGAGGGTAGTTTGAGGAAATATTAAAATCAGTAATTATTATGTATGTACAGGAAGGGTGGACATTAATGACAATATGTTCTAGATACATTCTCAACACTAATGGAAATGGAATTTTCAAAATTTATTAGATGGTTTATTATGAATACATTGATCGTGAACAACATTTATAAACAAGTAGATTCTCTTGTATGATAATGTATAAATAATCATGCTGGTCATTAAGAACGGCTGCAGTCAGCCACCATAGCATTCCTGATACTGTAGACTTTTTAGTTCATAATGGAGAAAGCACAACAGAAAAACACTGCTTTGTCTATAGGGAAAGGAGTCAGGATAGATATCAATAATACATGAAAATAAAAGAACAAGACACGGACCCAAATCTCATACACAATTCGTCCATATGTTACGTTGACCTGAATGGGGAGCAAACATTAGACAATTTACTTCCATAGCATAAGAGGCAAATAAGGAGGTTTTGGATGGAGTCCCCTAAAGTCACAACCCATATATGGTCAGTGACCCAGAAGTCCTGCTGAATTCAAATTTGCCAGCCAAAAGGTGCCGATATTGCAGATAAATGTAAACAATGACACAATGTATTCCATTCTCTAGACCACATCCTGCTAATCTGCAGGTGTTTGAGAAGAAGAATTCACAATACTGATCAAAAGACAAAAATAATAAGTAAAATTCAATTGAATATTTTCTGTATAAGCCATACCAAGAATAACAAGAAATACTAATAAAACAACAGGAACTTTTCCTGAATGCATGGCTACCAGTACAAGCTTTTAAATACCCAGTTGTAAATTTTTTTATAGCAATTTGTGATGTCACTCTGCAGGTTCATTTCTTTTAATGAAATGGCTGCTGTATCAATACATTCAAATGGTATGGAAGCAACACAGCTTTTCTCTCTTGATATACAGATTTATGGTGGGGTGCTAGGGTTAGAATTATATATAACCCAACCTCTAAATAACACTGGTAATGGACATATGCATAATACAGTGTAATCCCTCTGCAGCTCATTCTTTTATAACAAATTTCCAACCATAAAATTTTTTCAAAATCCTCAAATTTATTTTTTATATTTTGTACTGTATATAGCGAATATTTTGACGGTGAGGACCAAATTGTTATAATGGGATTCCACTGTTTAACTTCCTACACATCCCATAAACAGGCAAATATGTGGTAGGCATGCAATCAAGGAAAGTTCCAATCAATTAAGATAAAAATTTTCTTTGTGGCAACTAGTAATAATTTGTATGATCACAGTTCAGCAAAAAAACATCTATACCTTTATGTTCCATAAAACATTCTTATGACATTGATTATAGTATATTATGATTGCTGAGGTTGATGATAACTTTCTTTAGGCAATAATCAAGCTGGAGTTTGAGAATGAACGCTGAAGAATAAACACTTGTTCATACTTCACAAATGATCACCATTTGTCACATTCACTTTTGAGATTCAGTTATGTCACTGAGTTCTAGCGGGCTCATAAGCCATATGCTGGCCGCAAATATACTTGGGACAGTTCAGGCATGATCATCAACCTCCGTAGATGCTTATTGATCTGCAGGACTTTTTAGCTACACTCCACTGTTTTATTTTTCCTCTTTTCGCAAGATGTTGCACCTTTCTTTACTATAGAGTGCCATATTTTGTGTTAATTCCTCTAGTTTCTATTTCAAAGCTTTATTTCACTATATACAGTACAAACAATAAATATATTTTGGGTTATGAAAAGTGTTAGATTTAGACATTTGATACAAAAGGATGTACTATAGAAGGATTCCACTGTATACAGGAAAAATTGGAATCAAAATATATCCGATTGTGCCAATGTTGAATCATTTCAATAGCTTTAAATGTGTCTAGATAAGCTCCAATAAGATGCAATCTTTTGTAGCAGACACAGAGGTCCCTAGAGCTTTGATGATGCAGTTTAAACTAAGAAAAATAAACCACAAGAGATGCTTACAATACAACTATCAACAGATCACTTATCGTTATTCTGTCATACCAATCACTTCCAGGGTACAAACTATGGTTGGGATATAAAGAAACGGGAATCCAATGACCAATTTCCTACAAGAAATTCTTAGGATCTTCTCTCCTAGTCATGCTGGTGTACATGTGGTCAGTATGCTGATTATAACTAGAACCTGCCCAACGAATCAGTGTCAGTGCAATGAATAAGAAGTATCAGTGCTAGGAATACATGCACACAATACTTTTAAAGGATCATATAGTTTAAATTGTTACTTGAAAAAACTGTCTATATTTGCAGTGTTGTCTATATCTACAAGATAGACTTGGCATTCTTCTGTTCTGAAACAGAGTTGGTCTTCAGTTAAGTTTTATAATGGGTCTCATAGTTCATGCATCCTGCATTTGGTTTATTTGATCACATGTGCTGTTCTGAGACACCAATTTTCAACGACAGCATATAAAGTAGTTTGATAACTGACATTTTGCTACTATTAATGATGATCCTAATTGCTAGGGAAATATGAAAATATCACATGCGATAAGAGCTGAAAATAGGACATTGAGGGGAGTTGCTAAGTTACATCCACAATACAATGATGGCAATATAAATAAGGGAGATCTAATATTAGAAAGCCTAATATGATACACAATCAAAGCCACATGAACAAAAGAAAAATAAATGTAGAATTTAAATAAAAAAAAACATAACAAAAGGATTTTAAAAGAATGCTTAATTTCAAAGATAAAACATTGCAGTCAGAAATAGACAATATATTTCACTTCATCATTGATGTGGCTCTCAGACAGAAGTAACTTGTCCTGTTTTCAGTCACAACTCAAATAATTTATGCTTATTGAATATCAAGTGATGTGACAAAACTGATAGAAATGGGACAATTCTGTACTAAATAGTTTTAATGTTATACGTTAGCTTTCTCACATGTTAGCAGTACTGCTGCACAGCTAATGACATCCAAATTATGTGACAGCATGTGAACTACACTTAGAACCAAAAAATTAAATTTTAGCGTTATTTAACTGGTATCAAGTAATGTCAAAGAGTGTCTGAGTGCCCTCTTTATATGTCATCAATGTCAATGTCATCCTCGTCATCATCATCATCTGCAACAACTGGTGTGACAGTTTTTTTGCTGCCATTGACAACCTGTGTGCTAGTTGACTTGACTGGTTCCACAGTTATCTCACCAACCTTGTGTGTGTTTGAGTAGATAATCTGTGCAAACAAATAAAAAAACATTCCAATGAGAATTTTATAAAATATTGGACGTTTAGTAAAGAGGACACATCACACAGACAGTACATTCAATATACAATATATTCCCATTATAACAAATGGTTCCAAACTGACAAAACATGTAATAACCACAACTCGCTATATAGAATTATACATTAAAGAATACACTAATTGGGAATTTTGGTATAAATGCATGTTGTATAAAGGGATGCCACTGTGAAATTATATACTACAATGAATACAAATACCGGTAATTAGTGATTGCCAAAGAATTTTGTTAAATGTGTTTGCTCTATAATGTGACTCCATTATATGTACATAGCCAATAGCACAGAATCATTACATGAAATTCAATATCTTTAGTATACCCCATTGCAGTTAATTTTCTCCTAAACTAAAGCTTACAAAGGATTCCACAAGAGATTAAAAAGAAAAATCCGTCATCTATCTTTGCTACACTTGTTTATCTAAATATCAAACAAAATAAGTTAATGAAACAGCTACATTATTTTCTTTCAAATAATAAAATATGCAGTCATCAAACACACAATCGATACTGCAAACTTTTTGACCTTTTTTTTTTTAGATGGCGGGAAAAGGGATGTAATTACCTCAACATCTTCTTCCTCCTCTTCTTCATCAGACTCCTCCTCTGCCTGCTCCAGCCAGATGAGAAAAACATGTGCCTCCTTTATGATTTGAGCGCAGTTTTCTTTGCTGACATACTTCTTTGAAGGCTGAAATTTTACAAAGGTAAGCAGCACTAACATTTAGAATGCAAATGTTAAACATATCAGAATATTTAAATTACCTAATAAAAATTAAAAATGGGGGGTGTGTGTGGAAAGAAAGGATCCTATGTACATGTCTGCCCTTTTGCTAAGAAGAGCTACTGCGCACTTTCATTGGCTGGTGAGATAAGAATGCGCTCGTGCAGTGGTGAGCATTAGGATAGTGCAAGGGCGTATTTCTATTGCAGGCTAACAAAATACCTCAGGAGAGTAATTTACCTTTAGTTATCTGATTTGTCTCTTCAATAAGCTACTCTTATTGGATGGCGCAGACAACTCGTACCAATCTTTCCAAGGTGAAAAGGACCCAGAAAAGCCATGCTGCAAGTCGGATATGTCAGGCAGATAGACATATCACAGCTAATAACCATGTATAAACAAGAGAATTTTTGGACTTTATCCAAATCTGATTTAGATGTCTATAAACGAGCACAACACACAAAAATACTGCATCAAATCCTAGTAACAGGGAGAGAAAGCTTACCAGCGCACACAAAATTTTGTTGAGCCCCAAAAACCAGTGGTGTGCATGTTTTTTGACAATATATTAGAGCCAGGATAAAATACATATGGTTATAATATACCGATATCTGGATATTTATTAACAGAAATATGTAATGGTCTTGTAAACAAACAAATGAAATGGCCTAGTGTAGTGTTTACCAGGTAAACGCTATAAACACACATTTATCATCTAGGCCTAGTCTACCAGGTAGACACTTTTGGTAGACACTTCTAAAGGAACAGACAAAATTAGTGGTCTTGACTTACATACCACAAAATTAGCTCTAGAAACGTAACAGAGAAAAAGACTTACCTGTACCAATAATCCTACAAAGTCATTTAAAACCTTAAACGGTCATTCAAATCCTTCTTACACGATGGAATTCTACCTGGAAAAACAACATCACTTAGGTGAAATCTGTGATGTCACAATTAGTAGGCCTACTACAAATTTCCTCCTCATCCGAAACAAGGGGTAAAGTCAAGCATGAAATAGGCAGAGATAAAAGTGGGAGAGTAAAATCACGAGACAGGGTAGTCTAGCAGAATGCACCACCAAGCCAGGATCTTGCAGTCAACCTTTGTTGTGGAGACAGAACTTGATGATGATGTCCAAAACACTATGTTGAATATCTTGGTTAAATAAAGGTACTTCTATGTCACACACTTTCCATGTCGCGGTGTACCAGTACAGGAGCGCACAAACCGTGACCGTCTACTGTGTTATAAGACCTGTGTACATCACCTCAAAGGCCAGGGTGCATAGGGTACCGCACTGCTCGCAGCGAACCCATGATGAGCAGATAACCACGAACCCAAAAGAACGTGCTGATTAATATGGAGTGCACACAAACCAACAAGCCTCAAAGGCCAACATTTTTGTTGTTAGAGATATTTAAATAATTATTGCACTTTTAAATAAAGAATTGATTTTTGCATAAATTGGTGTAGGTTTTGTTTGTGTGTGATATGAGACATATAAGACAGTCTCAAAGACGTTTTTCCACAAAACCCCAGCAAATTTTGATCTTTAAAACGATAATATAATAATATCAAGTTTTCGACATTATTTTGTAAATATTCTGGAGTGGAAACAGTTTTACACAGACTTAATAGCGCGCCATGTATGGTCAAATTATTATGCTTTCAGGGGTTAGAAGGATTAAACCTACAGGTATGTCTTAAAATCCTTCTATAAACCTAGATCTAGTCTGTAAATGTATCATTTGAACTTCGTTGATGTTTTTAATATCAATTTAAATAAAGCAGCATGGTGATTTTCGAGTGTGGAAATAACTTATCTCTCTATAAATAACCATTTGAATAACAATCCACAATGATTTTACTGAAAATAAGTCTATTAAACCCAATGCTTTTGTTTGAAATTGTCAATATGCTGCAAAAATATCCATATTTAAATGACTTTTTACACATGGTTGCCATTGAAACTGTAGGAAATTGTAGGTCACTTGAATAAAATACCAGATTTATTAAATCTGGCTGGGAAAAAAAACGGGGGGGGGGGGGGGGGGGGTATACTTGCTGCTCGCTAACAAGGGGACATGGGTGAATACAGTTGCAACACGCGTGCTAAATGTCTTGTCTTGCTCATGGTCTGTTTCTCTTGATAACTGATTTTGTCTTTAGCAGTCTGCTGCCCATTACCCATGTTGTTGTTTCCATCTTTATGTAATTTAATCATTGGATTCTCTGTACCCTCATTTCTAGATTGTGCCAGTTCTATCTGGCTTGCAGCTTATCTTTTTAAATTTGATCACATTCTCACCTTTCAAATTTCAGAAATCTGTCAAGATGCACATGATACATGTATCCACCCACACACATCATAAAAACATTTAAAGTTTATACTATCAATTAGACTATAGAGAACAGGAAAATAGATGTATATTCTATCTATCTACCTATGCCATTAAACATCATATTTGGGGGAAGGTTGTCTGTCTTTGGTCATTGTCCTCACCCATCTAGTTCTTGGTCTTCCTCATGCCCTGTATTACAGTTTATCAATTGTGGTTCTATAGCTATGCAGATTAATGGATGTCTTCTTCAGCGTTCATTCTCAAACTCCCGCTGGATCTCTCTTGTAGCAGGACCATGGTCCTGTAAGATTTTCAACAGGATGTAGTCCAGAGATTTTTCGCAGTTTTATTTGTGACAATGGCCTGATACATCCGTCTTCTGCGAAATTATTGGGTGTTATTGGCAACAGCTGTTTTAGTAAGTCATAGCATTAGCTTTCTGGTATTTTATTTTGATCTCTCGAGTTAGCCATCCTCTGTAAAGACTAAATATTTAAACTCTGCCTTAGAGACCTGCTTTAGTTTTGTACCACTGACAGATACATGTAACTGGCCTGGCTTCTTCATAGTCTGTGTTACATGTGTTTAGTTTCATGTATTGTTCACAGGATGTATGGTGCATGTGTGTATTCCACAGCAATTCATCAAATGCAAAAATATATATCATTTATGTCAAAATAAAATATCTACCTTTCTGCCCCATTCAAGGATGACAGATTCCTCTAAAATGTCAAGGTCGTAGAGAGCCTTTAAAATATGGCTAGTTTTAGGCTTCAGTTCAGGATACTCCTTGGACAACAAAATCTCCAGGCCTCCTAATAGAGCTTTCTGTGCCTTCTGGTTCTGGACACAGAACTGCAGATAGAAATGTATAGTAATAAAATTCAACAATCGCACAATTATATAGTTTCATGAGAAAAGTAGAGCTGTAACTTTACCGATTTTTGTGCTGCATCATCTTATCCGTTCTAAGTTCTTTGGTATTCCATCTTACGTCAGTTTATTTTTACGCAAGACTAGTTCTGTTGTCATGATACTTCTGAGCATGTCCATCAATGACTTCCACTAGGCGTTTTCTTATGCAGTCTTTCTCAAAGTCCAGCAGATTAGCAGGATGTAATATGGAGATGGAATCTACTGTTTTACAGCTTTGCTGCGATATCTGCACCTTTCAGTCTGACACATCCAACTTCATCATGGCTTCTGGGTCACTTTGACCATATATGGGATGGGACAGCCAACTCCACAACACATTGACGTTTGTTATGACTTCAGGCAATTTAATACAAAGTACATAACTATGCTAAATACATTTATATCAGTCAATCCATTTGCTCAGATTTTCATTGTTTTATTTCTTAACCTTTAGAACGCTGTCGGTGATACAGACCATTGACAGATGTCTTTCCATATACAACTGATCACTTGCTACTCATTTAAAGACGCGTAACTACATGATGGGTAGTATCATGTGACCAGTTATATAGTCTTGATGAACTTCCTTTTACATTATGGTTTGAACAGGTACGAATCCTACATATAATGATTGGCGTGGATTTATATTTTCTATATATCACAAAATCTCACCTTCAAGGCATTTTAAAAGATCAGTCAATCATGTAATGTTTTAGTTCAGTAGATTGTTCATTGGTTATAATTATCTCTAGTGTACAGAATCATTTTATTAGTCGTACTGTCCGGTTCACCATTGCAGATGTCTTTTCTTGTCTTGTATTCATACGACTAAATGACACAGTGAGTGTGTCAACAAGTTACACACACCATTGTATTCAAGCTTCACATACCCGATAGTTGTGCCTTACTTTCTGGTTATGTACCTTTCTTCAACAATCAGCTTGGGTTGAACTATAGAATGTCTATACATAGATAGATGAGTGGGTGAATATAATCACTCCACATATATCTATCCTTTCGTTGAACACTAACTTTGTTATTAATTCTTAAATGTTACCAAATTCCACTATTTCTAAATCATCTGTCAATAAATTTGGTTGTCCACACTCATATTTGCTCAACTTTTAAGCTTAACTTCTTAAGTAATCAATCTAAGTAATCACTGCCTGCACATGTGTTCTATGTTTATACTGTAAATATTTATTCTCTCGAAGTTCATTCTCTTTCCTATAGAGTGACATCTCTCGACCTACAATGTCAATCATTTATAACTACAGATGTCCTCTTGATCATACTAACATTTCAATGTTGTTGGACCAACATCATGACTTCAAGTTCTTATATTCTATATCTACATGTATTCACTCTTTCTCGCCCATTGAGTGACCAAGTGCTTAAAATGCAACAATGTCTGATAAATATGTCCCTTCTTCCTCAAGAACTAATTGTGAGACAACATATCTCCAATGAGTGTTTCTTTCCACTTCTCTAATTATCATTCCGGTTGTTTAAGTCAGATGGTGTTCCTATATTCTATAAAGTCATTACTTCCACTTTAATCAATTTCTAATATGAAGTTTCCTTTTACAATCTCTTTCTGCACTATTAAACTACACATCACTATTGTGCTATCTTCCTATCTTCTGAACATATTTCTCTTCTATATCAGAATCACACAACGTATAAACTGTCCAGCGTTACACATAGGTCATCTGTATTTCCTTCGCTTCATTACTATGTCCTTGGATTGACCTTTTGTCTTTTCTACCTACAGGTGTGTTGTGGCATTTCTTCAGTATTATAGTTCAGTTGTTTACATTCAAATATATTTATACACTTTCAGTTATGTTTACTCTCTCTATCCTATAACACATCAATATCATATTGCATTGTTCTCTTGAAGACTCAAAAGTTTAAGATAATAACTTCAATTTGATCTCTATTCTGTCTACAACACTTATTCCTTGTTTGGTAAACTATTTCACAACCTACTCTATCACTCATTTTGGCTGTTCACTTTGGTTATATTAAGATCTACTCAGTGTTTTGTTGGTCTGACTTTCAACTTTGACTGCTGTATCAGTTGCTGTGTTGTATAAAAGCTTGTGATGTGTTATTTCTATCAGCTACAGTTCAGGAACTCTCAATTCTCAGCGCTGCTACAGATTTGTAGATTACAAGAGATGGTTATTGTTTTTCTACATTCATATCATGTCTTGGTTCCCGGCTCTTATGACTAGAGACTACCTGTTTCTGTCGACCTGTTTTGCGAAGAATGCCACTGAGTGCATCTACTCTACAAGTTGGGAGCCGATTGTCCCAACTGTATTCACTAGTGCTCACATGGTACTTTTTGCTATAAAGTGTGTCCTTTCCAAAATGTTTGTTGGTGTTGCAAAACTTTTTATTTCCTCGTGTGGTTGTTCAATTCAGCTCATTTCCACGCTAATCATCTAGAAAACTGTCTGGTTTTATATTGTTCTATACGGCTTATTCTCTAACTGGTTTTTACGTCAGGGTGCTGCTGGGGACCTGAAAGGGGAGCAAAGAATAGCAACGCTGTTTACCTTCCACGCATACCGTAAAAGACGACTATGGAAGTTATGGGATGGAGTTGACTGTCCCATCCCATATAGGGTCAGTGACCCAAAGCCATGCTGAAGTCGGATGTGTCAGGCCGAAAGGCGCAGATATTGCAGCAATGCTGTAAACAATGACACAGCGCATTCTGTTCTCCGGACTACATCCTGCTAATCTGCAGGAGTTTGAGAACGAACGCAGAAGGCTGGTTGTTTTTTCTGTCAATCATGGTCACGCTTTTGTAAACAGTTTGGTTGGTTAGTTGCTGATCCAGCGGTCCATGGGCTCATGCCCTTTGACCCAGTTGTAAACAGTTTAAGAACAATCACTCCATACTAGCCCCTACTTATACTAACTTATTTTGTCCGTCCTTTATTTACTTTAGTGTTTCCACTGTGTACTTTTTGTCATTGATTACAACCCTCTTTTTTTCTAATCTTGGTTTAACAATCTTTTAAGACTTTTTGTATAAGCTCCAGAATGTCAACTGTTACAATGTAATGATTACTATTAACAATTTGGAAATTCAACATACCCTGAGAAATAGGTTCTTGAATTTTTGCACCTGGGCTAGAGCTTTCTCATTGAGAAGTAATTCCACCAAGACTAGAGGCACTTTATCTGTCACCTCCACTCTTTCTGCTTCAGAGAACAGATCCTTGATAGTAGATGGTTTAGTCAGTTCACCATCATCCCTCTTGATCTACACAAAGAAATATAATGAACTGCTAATCGTCTGCATTTAGATATTTATTTAAAGTTTGTTACACACATAAAAAACTTCATTCCCAAACTCACATAAGCAAGCAAAATCTGAGATGTATAGATGAGTGAAATTTATATTTCTTACACCAAGGTCAAATCTTGCTCTAATTTGACGTGCTCTATATGAACTGCTGGGATGTAGTAAATCCTTTTATACACAGCATCTCAAGGTTCACTGCAAAACACCCCCAGAAAAAAAAATTATGGCACTGCACATTATGGCTAGATTGCACAGAAGAAGACAAATTCACAGCATGTTTCTACCTCCGAAATGCGTATTATCAACCCATTTGATTTGTTCCATAAAAATGGAAAGATTTTAAATCCGAACCACGTTTTATCTGAACCAAGTAGAAGGTATATTCCTGAGGATCAGCCACTATATATTAAAACACATAGAGATTTGGATTTGAACAACTTAATTCTTAGCAAATAAATTATTTCTTCTTCAGCGTTCATTCTCATCAAACTCCCGCTGAATTCTCTTGTAGCATGACCATGGTCCTACTATATTTTCAGCATGATGTAGTCCAGCCAGATGGTCCTGCTAGATCCAGCCGGAGTTTGAGAATGAACGCTGAAGAAGAACACATACAAAACATTGATCTAACATCGCTGACCTAAATGTTAAACAACTTAGATAATCAATGATGGAATGCAGCTAAATGAAAATTTCTGATGTCATGTCATAACCAAAAGTGTGTGTTCATAATACAGTTGTGAAAACAATTGAAACATGCCAATATGACCTCCATTATCAGCTATGCCTTGTATTCCTACATATAAATATTCCTAAAAATGTCTGCCATTTCGAATGATTTTGATGAATTATATAAGCGAATAAACAAGTAGTCACTACATATCTGAAACACGACATATCAATCCAAAAACAAATGGAAAAGAAGTTTATTATGTCTACTTTTGATTCCTGCATTACCCAGATAAATGACGTTAGTTACAATCATGATTTCCTTATTGAAATCAGTGCATAGCAAGCTTCAAAATACATTAAATTTGGTGCATAAGACGTGCAGGAGGTTACAAAACTTTATACTGCATACTACTCCTTGGGAGTCAGAACGATTGTGGGTGCTGGTGGTTGAATCGTCTACCAAGAATAAGTCACTGTTACATCATCATGCTTGATGTGGGATAAGCAGCATATTAAACAGCTAAGAAGCATCTGTGTTACTATATGAAAATCCCATCTCTGTAGCAGTACAACATATTCACACTCAGGTTCATACCACATGACAAATTATGCTGGTTAGTAAGGAGTTAACACAGAAGCTTCTTTGCGACTGCACATTTTGGTTCAAAATATCTTTAAATTAATACACAGATGCAACATGAGAAACATAACTACTATAATCGAAATATCTATGAAAATATTATCAAAAATAAAAGAATGGGCACCTTTATTAATTCATAGATCATGTTCAGACGTTCCTCTGCAGATTTCTCTAAGTCATCTGTGAAAGCTAAGCCTTTGGCAGCATCTGACAATGCTTCCATTCTCTGCTTAATTGCTTCTTCAGTGAAATCATCGCCCCAGTCATCATCATCACCTTCTTTATCTGCATGTTTTTTCTGAAATAATATAAAAAACATTTCTAAATGTGACAAATGCATATATGTGACAACTGATGATAATACTCCTACTTAGAGGTAACAGATAAGCTATATAAAGAACACATTTCTAATGATATATATATGAAAACACACCAATATGAAATATATATATATGATATATATATGTATGCACACCAATATGAAAAATAAAATCTTGGAGATAATTTATATGTAATAGAGAATACCATACCCACATACATTCCATAAATTTTAAAATTGAAGAGATAACACTGGTTAAAATCAAATTTACTGTCTATGGGTTTAACAGATTTAGGATAATTTTATTGTGCTGAATCCAAAAACCACATTGGTTTTGCTCAATCAGTTCAGGTTTTTTTAATCTAGCATCACGTTTTTTATAGGTGGTTCATATTCCATGTCAAATCAATCAGTAAAACGACGATTTCCACACATTTGATCAAAAGTGTGGGTTTTTTTTTAGAAAGCAAGTATTTTATTGTCACAAGTATGGATATTTTCACACCATATGTCGCAAAATTTATCTTGGAATATACAAATTATGAAGATTTCACATGTTTAAACTTACTATTGCTAATTTTTGTGTTATTTTTTAAAGGTTTCAAGTGACTCAAATAGCTTCAGCTAGAAGATCTTGCAGAAATACATGCATCACTTTTTATCGCAACAGGCATCAAGAGTTCCTCCATTTTTTCTTTGAAGTGGACGTGGTGTTATGTTCCTCCAGGGCCATAGGTTCATTCTGAGAATATGGCTGATGTAAGTCCAACGCCTTTGTCTAATGAAGGAAGATATATAGGTTTGTTTGCTTTCCTCTCTTATAGTAGTGTTTGATTTAAAGTCATTCCACTTAACATTCAGAATGGTACGTAGGCATTTGTTTTCAAAGGAGTCGAGTCTCTTTCCAGCTTTCGCACCCAAATGATAGAATAGGGATGATGTTGGAGTTAAACAACTTGAGTTTTGTGATGTTTCTTAGTGTGTTTGACGTCCAGATGTTGCGTAGTTTATTGAAAGCACCCGCTGCAAGGGCAATACGGTGTAAAATTTCTTTTGATGAGTCTCCATCCAAATGCTAGATTGGTGCCTAAATATGTAAAATTGTTGACTTTTAATAATGGAACATTTTTATTTTCTATGTTGTCGTTAAATCTCGTAAAATCTAGTACATGAGTTTTTGAAGTGTTGATTTTCAACCATATCAGATTTGAGTAGTGTTGGAGATTGTCAAGCTTAGATTGAGCATCTTGTTCACGGGGTCAGCGTTTGACCTAATTGTTGTACTTATACTTCTGTTAACACTCGAGCACAACAAACCGTCCATTTTTAATTATAAAGAGATGAATATAGGAAAACAACGTTTGACAACAGTTGACTTAGTAACTATGGTTCTGGTTCATAAACAGTGGTAGGTTTTATGTTGGCAGTATTTTACACAACCGAACAACCGAGTAATCCAAGACCGAAAGAAAAACATTCCTCCATCTTGAAAACACACCAGGACGTGGTGTACTGTACAGATATTGTTCACCTTCTGCAGAAGCTTGGAGTGCAACATTATGAACCCACAGATTGGAGAATGTCTATTGACAGCTGCAAGAGATCACTAAAATGTGTTCTTCACAATGGCAATCAGTTTGCTTCTATACCCCTTGCTCACTCAACTACACTGAAGGAAAAGTATGAAGTGGTGAAGTATGTGCTGGATAAAGTTTCTTATTATCTGCACGAGTGGTATATTTGTGTTGACTTGAAGATGGTGATTTCCTATTGGGACAACAGTCTGGCTTTACGAGGTACCCCTGCTTTCTGTATAGTAGGGACAGGTCTAAGCACTATACCAAGAAGGACTGGCCTACACAAGAAGAATTGGTGCGGGTAGATCAAAGAACGTCATCAACAATCCTCTGGTACACAGAAACAAGATACTATTCCCACAACTGAATATCAAGCTTGGCTTGATTAAACAGTTCACCAAAGCTCTGGACAAGGACAGTGACTGCTTCACTTACTTGTGCCGCACTTTTCCAGGATTAACGATAGAGAGGTTGAAAGGTGGCATTTTTTATGGTTCTTAAGTTCGTCAGCTCATCAGAGATCCAAATTTTGAAAAATCAATGAACACAATTGGAATTGGAAGCATGGAAGGCCTTTGTTCTGGTTGTGAAGAATTGTTTGGGCAACACCAAAGCCAGTAACTATTAAGACGTTAACAATATGCTGACTGCTTTCAAAAACCTTGGATCCAACATGAGCATAAAAATGCATTATTTATTTTCACATATGGATCAGTTTCTCGAGAATCTTAGATCAATGAGTGACGAGCAGGGAGAGAGGTACCATCAGGACATAAAACGGAGACAAGGTATCAAGGACATTGAGATGCAGTAACGATGGCCGATTAATGCTGGACTCTGAAGAGAGACATCCCTGCTGCTGAGCACTCAAGAAAGTCAAAGAAATTGAAGTTTATGTCTTGAATTTTGCTCAGTGATGACATAATGTCCTTACCTTTTTCAATGTCTTCTCTTTA
Organism: Meghimatium bilineatum; assembly: GCA_034231615.1. Classification (NCBI taxonomy): domain Eukaryota; kingdom Metazoa; phylum Mollusca; class Gastropoda; order Stylommatophora; family Philomycidae; genus Meghimatium; species Meghimatium bilineatum. Next base: position 49,669,084 of record CM067322.1, on the reverse strand, counting down.
TTTATATAATTCCATGTTAGTAACATTTAATAAATACATTCTGTTATAAATACTTTTTACGTGAGAAATGTAACATAAATCAACTAATATCACCAAAATGTAATTATGAATAGAAGGCTATAGTCAGAAAATATATTTCAAATCAATTTAGAAAGAAAAAAAAAGCTAGTACTGGAAGGGATCTGTACTACCCGTAGCTTGCTAAAGGTTAACACTAGCTCCCATATTCTTCAACAGTGTGATATAATTTTTGTTAAATATCACTCAGTCAATGCAGAATTATATTTTGGTACATGACTGGATATTTTCCATCTAATGAATATAATTGGTAACAATCCTGAAGGTCAGATATAGAGATACTCAGTCACATAAGTATTCATGAAGGGGAATCCAAATTTTCATCATTTCATTCAGGATCAAATCTAAGCAGTTGTTACAAAAATTTTACGACACTAGTCATTTTATACACTCAATCAGTGATACTCAACATTTGTGGCACAAACTGCATGTGTTGAAAAATTTTCTATTCCATTAGTATTGTGTGTGTTTATTGCCTGTTAAAACTGAATTAGGCACTGTCTAGTACATAACGATTGTTTCTTCTTCTTCTGTGTTCGTTATTAAACTCCTGCAGATTAGCAGGATGTAGTCCGGAGAACGGAATGCGTTGTGTCATGGTTTACAGCATTGCTGCGATATCTGCGCCTTTTGGTCTGGCACATCCGACTTCAGCATGGCTTTGAGTCACTGACCCTATATGGGATGGGACAGCCAACTCCATCCCATAACCTCCTTAGTCGCCTTTTACGACATGCGTGGAAGGTAAACAGTGTTGCTATTATTTGCTCCCCTTTCGGGCCCGGCAACACATGGGCGATAACGATTGTTTGACAACAAAGAAAATGTCAACAGACTATATACCATCTTTGCGACATAATATTGTGATTTTTTTTTTAATAAAAGAGAATGCTGTTGTATTCAAGATTATTTTACTGTATTGTGTGACGTAATTAAAGTCATTAATGTATATCTTTTACATGTCAAAGCCACCTTCTTGTCACTTCCAGCAAGTGACAGACTTATCAATGTATTTAATGTGTTGTCAAGTGTCCGAAATGAAAGCACAGAATTGTGACATTGTCATATACATTACTGGAGGCTACTAAGTATGTTTTATGAGTGTTGGAGTCTAAATAAAATGTGAAGAATTGTATCACTGAGCTTGACAGTGCACTGTTAGTGTCTTCTTTCTTTTGGTTCTCAAACTACATCCTGCTAATTTGCAGGAGTTTGAGAACGAACGCAGAAGAAGAACCGCATGGACTCTGTAGGCAACTATATCTCAACAACATACATACAACATGAATAGGTATTTTATCAATGTTGTCACACATTGCTCATGTATTAGGGTCACCAAGCTCGCCACAGACAGATGTCGGACCATTGGCGCAAATAAAATGGCGCCACAATGCATTTCCTTTCTCTGGACTACATCCTGCTGGAAATCTAGTAGGACAATGGTCCTGCTACAAAGGAGATCCAGCTGGAGTCTGAGAATGAATGCTGAAGAAGAAAGAAGGGTCGTCATGAAATCATAATGTGAGGTACTTTATGGTACTTGACCATGAGACGGAATCTGCACCATGCCGCCACAGAGCCAGACCCGTAGTTCCACGGCCGTATGGTTTGGTGCTACATGCTCTTTTTGGACGTGATCTGTGTTCAAAATAATTCAAAAACTGAAAACCACCAATATATTATATTTTCAAAATGAGAAAATTCAAGGGAAATATAATAACAAATAGAAATGGATGGTAATATGATTTTTCAACTACTACAAGTAAACTTCGAGCTATAAAAGATCAAACATACTGATGGTGGCAAACTCATCATGTTGCCAGACTCTCTCATGGCAGCCATTTGCTCTTGAGCTGTGGATGGTGTGTTCTCTGGACTAGCCCTATCTTTCTCTTTTTCATCATCATCCTTTTTACCACCTTTCTCTCTCTTGCTTTTCTTGCCTTTGCCAGGTGTTGGAGCAGCAGCAGCAGCTGAAGTTTCCTTAAAAAATACATAATTTCAAATTGAGTTAAATGTATTTTTTTAGTTGAGGTCTGAACTCAAACAGATTTGAATTATATGTGGGTTGGATGGGCCCAAAAGGTGAGCAAAGAATAGCAACTGTTACCTGTCAAGATATGACTACTAATGTTCTTTTCTGGCTGTTCTATCCCATTAGATGGTCTAAGTGACCCATAAGCCATGCTGAAATCAGATGTATCAGGCTGAAAGGAGAATGTATCACAGCTAACATCCTCTAAACCATGATGCAGCATTCCATCCAAATATTTTTAGAAGTTTGTTCTCAAACTCCATCCTGATCTTTTTTGTAGTTGGACAACGAACACACTAGATTTCCAGTAGGATGTAGTCTAGAGAACGGAAATGTATTGTGTCACCGTTTGAATTGCACCAATGGCCCGACCCCAACAAAATAAATTGCTAAATCAAATATAGGCTAAAATAATTACTACTAGAAATTAGAATACAGCGATGATTTGGCAGTAAAAGGGACTGCACAAAGTATAAAGGCATATCACTCTTAAGCCATATGGGAAAAACCTTTAGCAAGATACTAAAGGGAACGATGCGCTCATATATAGATCCACAGCTCAACACAATTAGGCTTTCAGAAAAATAAAAGCTGTACAGACGCAATCTTCGCCCTCAAAAAACTTTCAGAAAGAGCAACAGAACATAACCAAGACTTATATCTGGCTTTTGTGGATCAAGAGAAAGTTTTTGACAGAATAGATAGAGCACAACTATGGATAGCACTACAGATATACGGAGTTCCCAACATCTGATAAACCTATGTCAGAGCATATACGCCAATAGTCAATGCGCAGTAAGAACGAGCACAAGTACATCAGATAATTTTCAAATTCACTCAGGAGTGAGACAAGGATGTGTATAATCCTCCCTATTGTTCATAACATACATAGATCACATTTGCAAAGTAGCTAAGACAACGGAAGAAAACAAGGATAGCTTAAACGAATTGCTATGTGCAGAGGACCAAGTACTAGTAGAATCATCAGAAGAGCAACTACAAGGACAAATATACAGACTACAAATATGCCAAACCTTTAACATGATAAATATAGAGAAGACCAAAATAATGAAGATAGGAAGAACAAAGAAATACCAACATATTTATTGGAAACAATAAATCCAGACTTAAACAAGTGACAGAATTCACATACCTAGGAAGCAATATAACAGATGGCAGGAGCAACATAGAAATAAACAACAGATGTAAAGCATACCAAGTCCTGGAACAAATGACACCAATCTCCAGAAACAAACATGTAGATTTAAACACCAAAATAACACTATTCAAAACAATTATACCAACACTGTGTTACCAATGCCAAACATGAACAATGACAGCACAAGACAAATGTAAACTAATGACAGCTGAAATGGCCTGCTTACGCAGAATCCTAGGAATATCGCTAAGACAGAGTAAGAAATGAAGACATTAGACAAAGAACTGGTACTGTTCCAATCTTGGAATATATTAAGAAATAACACAAATAAAATGGTTTGCAAACATTAGCAGACAGCATACCACAGCAAGCTATGCTACACAGATACAGTAAAGGCAGACCTAGAGGCCGACCACGAAAACGATGGACCATCGAAATAAAAGAGGCCACAAACTCCATAATATACTCATCACACACGAGGGTTCATCTCCAGAAAACTCTTCTACCCCTGACGCTGAAAGGCAAAAATGGGTTCAGCGAATAGATTTAATGATGATGGGTAGTATGACTTGTATATTGGAAAGAGATAGAATATAGGAGTACACAAAATAAAATAAAAATCCATAATAAAAGGAGTGAATCCATACATAACACTGGCACTACTACACACAATAACAAAAAACAACGAATGGGGTCCTAAGTAAATTCTGTTGTATGGTCTACACTGTCGATATTCTCGATTGAAGCCTCCATAAGACATGTATCAATAGTGACTATATAAAGATGTGGCCTTGCTAGCCAAGGAAAGCATATCTATTTATATGTATATATGAAGGCCTGACATGAGTACTACGTGGGCTCCAAAACATTTAATCAATGAATCATATTTTCCTTACTTTTATCACTTAAAAATACACAAGTAATACTAATCCTGAAGGTCAGATATATAACTCACTCACATGAAGTATTTCTTCAGGATCACATTAAAAAAATTACTGTTTGGATGGCTGTTAAATTATTTTTGTTCTACCCTGAATTATCCACACAAACTTTTAAATGCTTTCCAAAACAAGTTTGATAAACTGTAAAGAATCTACAGATTTTTTTTAAATTGGCTAGTTTTTGTGTTGCACCAATTTAAAATTAGTGCGAGTATCTGAAAATTTTAGAAAATTTGTGACAAAAAAAATTAACTTACATATTTACTTTCAAAAGTTTTAATTTTAATTGAAGCCACAGAGTAACTGCACTTTCACAAATGGCTGCACTCAGTAGACAGTTAGTTATATGCCTTCTGTTCATAATTGTATTTAATAATCATGTTGAATTCTTTCTAATATTTAGTCTTAATTTTTGCATGGATGATCTCTGCAAAAAAAAAATAAATAACATTTCTGTGATTTTCACGCCATATCTTTCGCATTTTGTAAACTACGTATAAGATTTTCAGTGAATGTACATATGATCTATAGCTGGAACATATTGATGATCCATTTTCACTGTGCTTACTCCTTGTTGGAAATTTTTGCAGAGGTACAATAAAATTTTGAGAAAAAAATACAGCCCTAGCAGCACACTGCCCATCTTAACAACTGAAGCGCATCCTGCACATTATATTGATTGTTGAATTTTGAGGCATCACCAATACACTGGATTGTTGATATTCTAATCGCATAGTTGTTCTGTGAGTTGGTTTTGTTAGGCGAACACTCTCCTACAGCAACGGCAGTCTTATTCGCTATTTAATTATTGCTAAATAATGCCTCTAACAATGTAATTTCCTATTCAATTCTTCCCTATTTATGCAATATTTCAGTCTTAGTTGCAGTTACCACAATAATAACAGACAAAAGTGAATTTTTTAAAATATTAATCCTGAAGGTCAGATAGAGATATTCAATCACCATAATTCTTGAAGGGGAATCCAAATTTTCATCATTTCTTCAGGATCAAATCTAACAATTTTTACTGAGTAAGAGTTATTAAATCATTAAGAAAACTTTATAAAATCGGTGTGATCCTAATGTTCACTAACAAATAGTACACTTTTTAAACTGCAATAACGCCCCTGTAGGGGCCGAGAACGGAGCAAAGAATTGCAACTGTTTACCATGCATGCATGTCGTAAGAGATGACTAGGGTGGTTATGGGATACAGTCTGCTGTTCCATCCCATATATGGTCAGTGACCCAAAGCCATGATGAAGCCTGATGTGTCAGGCCGAAAGGCGCAGATATGACAGCAATGCTAAAACCATGACACAATGCATTCTGTTCTCTGGACTACATCCGCTAATCTGCAGGAGTTTGAGAACACAGAAGAAACTGCAAAAAAATGCAGCTATTTCATACATTAAATTAAACTATGTTCCTTTAAAAAATGTAAATCACTTAATGGAAAATTTTCTTTGCTAACCAAAAGTAAAACACTACAGTGCATAAGTTTGGCCAGATACTAGTGGTTGGTTGCTGATCCAGCAGCCTATGGGCTCATGCCCTATTTGGATTCTTGGACCCAAGAGATGGTAGAATATGGAAGAAACAGATGTAGTGTTTCAAATGTCTGACGTTTTAAGGCAGTTAAAAAATTATCACCATGAATACTTATCACCTAGGTCCTGGGCAAATACTAACATATCCTTGTCCTATATATTTTAAATAGTTCTGCACAATTATGAGGAATTGAACAGAAAATACCTCAATATAATAGATATTCCGCAGAATTTATATTATAGAAGAATGGTAAATTCTGCTTCACTTGTGTATGGGGTATTGGATAAACATTTAAACTTTTCTAAGTTCTCAAACAATCTTGATAATGAATAATTTGTTTGGGATAGGTTGGCAGAAAAAAGTGTTAATATATATATGCAATTCTTGATTAAGTGTCCATACCAAAGTATATTAATAATAAAAAAGATATTAATATTTCAGTCTTTACCTAAGTGGTCAATTTAGTTGCTAACTGCATCATTCCTACAAATGGTAATGTGAGTTAACACTAGTTCCCATATGCCTCAAAAGTTATATAATTTAATTTAAACATCACTCTAGTAGTCAATGCAGATTCTGTTTTGGTACATGAATGACAGCAATGGATATTTTTTCATCTTTCTATACACTTCCAATGAAATTAAAACCCGCAGAAGACAGGATGTGTGGCCATTGATGCAAATAAAATGGTGACACACCGTATTTCCAGTCTTTGGACTGCATACTGCTGGAAATCTAGTAGCACCACTGTCATGCTAGAAGAGATCCAGCCGAAGTTTGAGAATGAACAGTGATGAAAAATAAATAAAAATAATTGGTAACAATCCTGAAGGTCAGATATAGAGATAGTCACATAAGTATTCATGAAGGGGAATCCAAATTTTCATCATTTCTTCAGGATCAAATCTAAGTAGTTGTTACAAACATTTAATGAGACAAGTCATTTTATAGCCCCAATCACTGATAGCTCAACATTCGTGACACAAACTGCATGTGTTGAAAAATTTGCTATTCCAGTAGTATTATCTGTGTTCATTAGCTGTTACAACTGGATTAGGCACCATTTTGTACATAAAAATGTTTGACAGCAAAGAAAATGTCAACAGAACTATAGTGCTCACAGACGTACTTAAAAATGTGGTCCTTTTTTAGTAAACAATGCTTTGTATTCAAGATTATTTGCTGTCTTGTGTGATATAATTAAAAGCCTCATATATATCTTATACATGCCAAAGTCACTCTCTTGTCACTTCCAGCCGTGACAGACTTAACAATGTATTTAATGTGTCAAGTGTCCGAAATGAAAGCACAGAATTGTGACATTGTCATATATGTTACTGGAGGCTACTAAGTATGTTTTATGAGTGTTGGAGTCTAAATGAAAATGTGAAGAATTGATCACTGAGCTTGACAGTGCACTGTTAATATTGGTCCTGCTAAATTTTCAGCAGGTAGTCAGCGCAGAAAACAGGCCTACATTCAGCTTCAACTGCTGGAGTCTAAATTAAATTGTGAAGAAGTGTAGCACTATGGTCGCAATGCATGTCATGAGGCGACTATAGAAAGTTATGTTCCTAGCTGACTAAAGACCTTATGTATGGTATATTGGATACACTTTTCTTCAAGTTTTCAAAGACCCTTGATGATGGAAGATAATTTGTTCTGGATTGCTGGTCAGCAAGGTGTTTATATTTGTAATTATTTATTAATTGTCAATATCAATGTATATTAATAATATAAGTATATTAGGAACTGGTTTGGAGTTAGTGCCTATACATTTGATTATTTCCCTTGGCTATGTTTATCATTTATTTATTTAAATATAAATATATTTAAGGTTAGTTAGCTATGTAAAACATAACCTAACAAATATTTAAATTATTTACTGATATAATATTTAGATTAGTTAACCATAAAATAACAAAGGTAGGCATTAATTGCAAACCAGAACTGTATATTAATATTACAATCTTTACTTTTGTGTATGATACTATTCATAGCATCATACCTAATGTGTCAATTAACACTGGTTCCCCATATTCTTCAACAGTGTGATATTTTTTTAAATATCACTCAGTCAATGCAGAATTATATTTTGGTACATGACTGGATATTTTCCATTTAATGAATATAATTGGTAACAATCCTGAAGGTCAGATATAGAGATACTCAGTCACATAAGTATTCATGAAGGGGAATCCAAATTTTCATCATTTCTTCAGGATCAAATCTAAGCAGTTGTTACAAACATTTAACGAAGAAACAAGTCATTTTATACCCTCAATCAGTGATCCTCAACAATTGTGGCACAAACTGCATGTGTTGAAAAATTTGCCATCCCATTATTATGTGTTTATTATTTGTTAAAACTGGATTAGGCACTGTCTAGTACATAACGATTGTTTGACAGCAAAGAAAATGTCAACAGACTATAACCAATTTTTGAGACATATTTTGAATTTTTTTTTATAAAAGAGAATGCTTTGTATTCAAGATTATTTTACTGTATTGTGTGACGTAATTAAAAGTCATTCATATATATCTTATACATGCCAAAGCCACCTTCTTGTCACTTCCAGCCGTGACAGACTTATCAATGTATTTAATGTGTCAAGTGTCCGAAATGAAAGCACAGAATTGTGACATTGTCATATACGTTACTGGAGGCTACTAAGTATGTTTTATGAGTGTTGGAGTCTAAATGAAAATGTGAAAAGTGTAGCACTATGGTCGCAATGCATGTCATGAGGCGACTATAGAAAGTTATGTTCCTAGCTGACTAAAGACCTTATGTATGGTATATTGGATACACTTTTCTTCAAGTTTTCAATGGCCCTTGATGATGGAAGATAATTTGTTCTGGATTGCTGGTCAGCAAGGTGTTTATATTTGTAATTATTTATTAATTGTCAATGTATATTAATAATATAAGTATATTAGGAACTGGTTTGGAGTTAGTGCCTATACATTTGATTATTTCCCTTGGCTATGTTTATCATTTATTTATTTAAATATAAATATATTTAAGGTTAGTTAGCTATGTAAAACATAACTAACCTAACGAATATTTAAATTAATTACTGATATAATATTTAGATTAGTTAACCATAAAATAACAAAGGTAGGCATTAATTGCAAACCAGAACTGTATATTAATATTACAATCTTTACTTTTGTGTATGATACTATTCATAGCATCATACCTAATGTGTCAATTAACACTGGTTGCCCATATTCTTCAACAGTGTGATATTTTTTTAATATCACTCAGTCAATGCAGAATTATATTTTGGTACATGACTGGATATTTTCCATTTAATGAATATAATTGATAACAATCCTGAAGGTCAGATATAGAGATACTCAGTCACATAAGTATTCATGAAGGGGAATCCAAATTTTCATCATTTCTTCAGGATCAAATCTAAGCAGTTGTTACAAACATTTAACGAAGAAACAAGTCATTTTATACCCTCAATCAGTGATCCTCAACATTTGTGGCACAAACTGCATGTGTTGAAAAATTTGCCATCCCATTATTATGTGTTTATTATCTGTTAAAACTGGATTATGTCCGTCTAGTACATAACGATTGTTTGACAGCAAAGAAAATGTCAACAGACCATACACAATTTTTGAGACATTTTAGTTTGATTTTTTGTATAAAAGAGAATGCTTTATATTCAAGATTATTTTACTGTATTGTGTGACGTAATTAAAAGTCATTCATATATATCTTTTACATGCCAAAGCCACCTTCTTGTCACTTCCAGCCGTGACAGACTTATCAATGTATTTAATGTGTTGTCAAGTGTCCGAAATGAAAGCACAGAATTGTGACACTGTCATATACATTACTGGAGGCTACTAAGTATGTTTTATGAGTGTTGGAGTCTTAATGAAAATGTGAAGAATTGTAGCAGAGCTTGACAGTGCACTGTTAGTGTCTTCTTTCTTATGGTTCTCAAACTTTCACAGTATCTTGTAAAATGATAATGGTTCTGCTAAATTTTCAGCAGTAAGTTAGTGCAGAAAACAGGCCTACATTCGGATTCAACAGTACTGGAGTCTAAATGAAAATGTGAAGAATTGTAGCACTATGGTCGCAATGCATGTCATGAGGCGACTTTAGAAAGTTATGTTCCTAGTCGACGAAAGACCTTATGTATGGAATAAACTTTTCTTCAAGTTTTCAAAGACCCTCGATGATGGAAGATTATTTGTTCGGGATTGCCAGTCAGCAAAGTGTTTATATTTGTAATTCTTTATTAAGTGTCAATACCAATGTAGATTAATAATATAAAAGTACATTAGGTACTGGTTTGGAGTTAGCGACTACATATTTGATTATTGCCCTGGGCTATGTTTATCAGTTTATCATTTATTTATTTTAATATAAATATATTTAGGGTTAGTTAGCTATGTAAAACATAACTAACCCTAAAAATGAATATTTAAATTAATTACTGATATAATATTTAGATTAATTAACCATAAAATAACAAAGGTAGGCACTAACTGCAAACCAGAACTGTATATTAATATTGCAATCATTACTTTTATGGTATGATACTGCATCATACAGAAACATTTGGCTAACTGCATCATACCTAATGTGCAAAAGCTAATGTCAATTGACACGGTTTCCCATATTCTTCAATAATGTGATTTTTTTTTTAAAATATCAGTCAATGCAGAATTATATTTTGGTACATGACTGGATATTTTCCATCTAATGAATATAATTGATAACAATCCTGAAGGTCAGATATAGAGATACTCAGTCACATAAGTATTCATGAAGGGGAATCCAAATTTTCATCATTTCTTCAGGATCAAATCTAAGTAGTTGTTACAAACATTTCATAACTGAACATATGTGGCATAAACAGCATGTGTTGAAAAATGTGCTATTCCAGAAGTATTATGTGCGTTGATTACCTGTTAAAACTGGATTAGCCACTGTTTTGTACATAAAAATGTTTTATAGCAAAGAAAATGTCAACAGAACTATAGTGTCTCACAGACATACTTAATATTGCTGTCTTTAGTAAAAATGAATGCATTGTATTCAAGATTATTTGCTGTCTTGTGTGATATAATTAAAAGCCATCCAGACATCTTTTACATGTCAAGGCCACATTCTTGCCACTTCCAGCCAGTGTCAGAAATGGAAGCAAAGAATTGCGAGTCATGTCATGCATGCTGCAGGTGGCTACTAAGTAGGTTGTCATGTATAGCGTTGACTGTACTATGTCATGGAGGGTGACCTCCATGGAGAAAAGACCTAAAAGCATCGCTTTAGTTAAAAGACTCGGATATTGCAGCCTAGATGAAAACCATGACACAGTTTATTCCACACTCCAGATTCTCCTTATCTTTACACCTTCTAGCTACCTGCGAAGCATAATCTTCAACAAGCATCTATCTTGTCCTAGTACGTGAATTACATTCTGCTAATCTGCAGGAGTTTAAGAATAACGCAGAAAATTAACAATCAGTGGTTTACAATATCTGAACAAATCAATCATTTCAAGGCTAATGCATTACAAAAGACAATTATAATAAATTAGCAATGATAGATCACTAATCATTACACACCTGGTCTGGAGGATTCTTCAGGATAAAGGTGGTGAGTTTATGTCTCATATCCACAGATGCAACATTTCCACAAGCAATGCAACGCTGCTGAATAGTTCCACGTTTTACTTGAACAACCTGATTATTCAAATGCAAAATGCGTAATATATAATTTTAAAATTTAATAAATAATATCAGAGACAACATTTCAAAGTGTAATAGAAAAACATTTTATACTTCCAAAATAGCATGTCAAACGAACTTTCATGCATGTGCATAATTATATATTATTTTCAATGTGCTGTGCATGTCCCTAAATCTACAATCATGGAAATGGAAAGTATCTTCTTCAGCATTTGATTTCATAAAACCACAACGAATATATCATATGATTTCCGCGTGAAGTGCGTTGTGCTGCAGGTTCCACAGTAAAACTGTTATTTGCACCTCGGTTGGCCACTCTGGTCTGGACCTCCGAGGTCCAGCACATGTTTACGTCATGCCTTTAATTCGGGTAGTATGCTTCCCTAGTCCGTGACAGCCTGCCTATGTCGCCCGGCACGCGGGTGTGTATTGACTCTCCGAAGGTTCGATTGTCGTTCACGTCTATGAACTTGCCTTGTGTATTTGGACGTAATGAGCCTGTGCTCATCGAGTACTGAACCGTTTCTCATCTTTGAGCCTGGTTCCGTATGAGGAAGAACTCCACAGAAGAGTTGCACCCTGGCTCTTTCGCCTTCTTAGTCGAGGTGTTTACTGACATCGTGAACCCCTCGCCCAAGTTCGAGAGCAAGGCGTTCTCAAGCTGAGCGACCTTGTACCAATAGCGTCTGAGCCCATCGGGCACTGAACCCTTTCTCTCTGCAAGTGTATTTCTGGTATATGAATACTTGACAATAGAGTTGGACAAGGGCTAGAATCGTTGTCCCAATAGCATCTGAGCCAATCGGGTACTGAACCCTTTTTCTTCGCAGGCATATTTCCGGTACAGGAAGGCTCAGCATTAGTTAGGCCTGATCTTGCTTTGAATGGGTCTGGGTCTTTGCCCATAAGATCACATAACTAGAAGCTCGTCTCAGCTTGTAGTTCTGATTTCCTTGGAACGTTTTCACTATTTGCAGTTGGCGCTGTACTGCCCTTTCATTGTACTCAGTATGAAATCTACTCGCCCTTGACATGCATCTACCTTTTCGTGACTTTTTCATTGACTTTTCCAATGTTCGGACTGGACTGACTAGCGTCACTGTGTGTCGACTGCCGCTACATGTGTTGGTGTGGTGTCGGAGATATTGTCTCCACATTTCGGACACGATTCCTACATGATTTGGCCAGAATCAGCACGAGCTGCTGTATTTGTTTCCAGGGTGCACCGCAAGGAGGTACATTTGGGATCTTTGTTATCTGCTAACCCTGGGTCCGCTGAGAGCAATGCATTTCCTTTGCACCCATGGAAAGTATTATACCAGCTTTTCCTAATGTTTTGGTTTAGAAAATTTATCATAACCAAATGCAGTATATATATTTTTTTCCTCAGAACTCCCACTAATCTCTCTTAGAGCAGGACAATGGTCCTACTAGATTTCCAGAGAATGTGTTGTCACACAAAATGCACCAAGTTTCTGAAAAAGACTGGTAGCAAAAAAAATTCTGTTGAATTTGATTTTTTACATTTCCATTGCTAATATTCTTTTTTAACTAATATTAAGGACCCACACATTATACATACCAAGTTTGTTTCAGGGTTTGAACATTCTGGACAGAGAACAAACTTTTTGATGAACCCATCCATCAATGTTTGCAGCTTCTCATCAGTATGGGAGCCATTTACGATATAGCGGTCATTTTTAGAGTCAAATTGGGTCTGAGCACCCAACTCGCAGCCAAAAAATTTGGTAGGGTCTGGAACAACAAATCAACAACTATATCATTCAGTTAACATTACAAGATATCATATACTATTATTTATAAACAGAGAATCACACTGCACTACTAAGGCTCATAAAAAGATGCTAATTTGTACAACTTCAACTCAAAAATAGGCAAAAACAACCAATATTTTTTTAACTTATTTTCCCTGACACTGTCATTCATTATATCACAGTAGAAGTGTATAGATGTGAAAACCACCTACCTGAGTACACACAGGTAGTGCTAAATTCAAGAAGTTGTCTTGGGACAGAACTGATCCAGTTTTACATATTACAATGGGAATGTGTTGCAAACCAGTAGTTTCTGATTACTGGTGCAAGAACTCTTGGTTAAACGTCACATCCTATTAAAAATTCATGAGTGGGAATAGGTATCAACTGCTTCACTGAAACCTGTACTTCCATAATAATCAGATTACAATTCCAAGGGGACAGCTTGGCTATGATCCCTTGTTCTAGATAAGACCTCATTTTTGTCAACCTACACTAAACAATAATCTGAAAAAAGTAGATGTCGCCTTTTGTGTCACAGAAGATAAAAATATTCTGACCGTCACTTGGCATGATACAAAAAGGGTAACCTTTATCTACTGTCCAATCCAGTGCAGTTATTGACAAGAGCATTATAGGTACTCCTGAGGGCATGACAATTCACAAACCTTTTATTGCAGACAAATATAGCAAATACAAGAGGAGTTGACCACTTTAGCCAATTGAGAGCAGGTTCTCAATACAGATCCTATAAGTGGTATCTACCATTATACTATTTCCCTAGTTGAAACTGCACTGGTAAATGGGCATATTATCTACAAGTGTAAATCCTGCTATCACTGCAAAGATGTTCAGACAGAATATCAGTCTTCACTTTATAGAACAAGCTGTTCTTTAATGAAAGATTATAATTCCATAGCCTACAACGGAACGACTTACTGGGTGACATTTTCCTGCCAATTAACAGATAAATGGAAGAGGTACTGATCTGTGAACATATCAGTGTTAATGTCATGTAAGACAAGTTTTCTTGTGATGTAACATGGGAGAGGAAAAAAATGAGCACCAGTTTCTTGTCAGCTTCATTTACTTGTGTCTAAATATTTATTGATAAATGTTCAAATGAAAAGCAGTTCACATCAGTTTGTAACTTTACTCGAAACATATAAGCATAAGATCAACAGGATGTAGTCCAGAGAACGGAATGCATTGTGTCATGCTGCGATATCTGCTCCTTTCAGCCTGACACATTCGACTTCAGCATCGCTTTGGGTCACTGACCCTATATGGGATGGGACAGCCAACTCCATCCCATAAACTCCTTAGTCGTCTTTTACAACATGCGTGGAAGGTAAACAGTGTTGCTATTCTTTGCTCCCCTTTTGGGCCCCGACAACACACGGGCGATTTGCAGGGATTTGAGAACATACTCAGAAGATGAACTAAGCAACGCTGCAGTATTTCGTTAATCAATCTAGTATAGGATATTGCTATTCTTCTTCATCATACTCCTTGCAGCGAACTCTCTGAAAGCATTCCGCTGACCGTCCTGAGAAGGGCGTATGAGGGTAATCTGCGTTGTCATGTTATACAGCAAGCTGTGTTATCTGCGCCTTTCGACCTGACACATCCGTCTTCAGCCAGCATTTTTTGGGGCGGGTTGGCATTCCCGTATCTTCGATCCCTAGTACTTGGCCAGGCTACAGCAGGGCTGCTACACTCCTGTTTCCAGGCCCACTGCGTGGAAGTGTACTGAAGGTCTTGGCCAGCTGTGGTTCACTGACCCTGATGCTCGACCAGCTATGGAGCGCCGGCCGGTGCACTCTGGTGTGCAAGTCATCTTGGCCCGGATATGGCTATTCACTTTGTTAGCAACAAAAACACCCAATCATGCCACCAGCACACTGTGGATGATTGGCTTTGAACCATGAGCAAGTCAACCAATTTGGTTTGGAGAGGTTTTAGTTTGGGATTGTGTCCACTATGCGCTCTACCAGTCAACCATTAAAAGTAATGGATAAAGAAAATACAGTATACTCACAGGTCGGAGGCCTGGACAATGCTTTAGCCACTTCTGTCATGTTGACAATCACAGTTTTAATGCCATTTCCTTTTCCTTCTACCTGAACAAATAAGAAAATTAAAATGAACACTATAAACAATTTGAGTAACACCATAAAAGAATGGACATTCTTATTTTATCTATCTATAAACCTGTAACCCATCAGGGTTATCACATTGGACAATTCAGCAAATAAGTCCTCCAGCGATTGCTATCTTCAATGATGCAGGAATATTCAAGTGTGTGAGCTGGAGGAAGTGGGAAGAAACTGAATGGCTGACATTTGGCAAAGAGAAAGTTATTGACAACAGTTCTGATACAGATGGGAAGAGTGCTGCGACTGGGTTGCCAACAGAACAGAGGGAATGATCCAAGAACTGATACTGCAGCACTTGAAGCCACACAATGCGATAATTTACACAGACGGCTCAGTAACACAAGAAACAAACAGGTGTGGTTGAGGTTTCGTGGCCTATTAAAATGGCAAGAAATAAGCTGAGAAGTCAGCTGCGTACCCGACTACAACATAGAGTATGAGAATTGAAATAGAAGCGGTGACAGCAGCTCTCACTTGGCCGGCGACACATGGGTCTACTGTCCAGGTCATGCTGGGGTCAGGGGAAACGACGAAAGAGCCAATGTGTTGGCTGGTAATGCCTTGGTGAACGGCACAGAGATATGAGACAGGATTGAATTGATTAGACAATGCAGTTCTTTGTATTCTGGGCAGTCTTGGGGTATTCAAGGGTTTGTATGCCTGTTCCGCATGTACATTCATTTGTGTATGCCATGTCAAAATAGGATGTGCTAGGCCTACAAGGCGCATAACGGTGGCACAACATAATCACGTTCCCGGCAGAAATCACACGGATATCTGTGCTGGTTACAATGGAGCGAACGAAAGAAAAAAGAAATACATTTGTGTATGCCACCCTAATCTGTTACAGATGACTCTGTTGCCTGCAGTGGCCAGTTCTAAGTCGAAAGATGATGGTCTATTATTGCCAATGAAGAAGTATGGGGTTCTGGTTTCGCATCAATATCTACCCGCAGTATTGTTTTTGACAAGGAGTCATGTCTGCATACATGTCCATACCATGCTAGTTTTCGTTTCTTCACCATGAAAGTAATGGTTACCGTGAAACATTCATATTTTAATCTCTGCTGAAAACGGATGTCGGGCAATTGGCGCAAATAAATTTGAATCACAGCGCATTTTCATTCTCTGGACTACATCTTGCTGGAAATCAAGTATGACCATGATACTACTATGAAAGAGATCCAGCGAGAGTTTGAGAATGAACACAAGAATATTTTAATCAACAAGAATAGAAAGTAATTAAAGTATATTATAATTTTACGATAGATGCTTGAAAAATAAAATGAAGATCTCAGTGCATGGAATAACTTGCACAACAAAATTATACATAAACACTTGCTCAATAATGCTAAAACATTTCTCAATTTGCTTAATTACCTTAGCTATGAGCCGAGGCATCTTATAGCGGTAGAATGGGTCGGTATTGCTCCTGTCAATGTTGAGAGCCATATCTTCCGTAGGTTTATCTGAAGTTTTCTCTTTCTATGAATACCACTATCAACTTTACTCAGATGTTTTTGGGGGACTGTAAACTGCATATACACGTTTGAAGCGTAGCAGCTTCTAAATGGCAATAATTTTGACTCAATGGTTTCTGAGTGCCACAACAAGGGCTCTGAAATAATCACAAAGAAAATATATGAATTTTAGTATACAATATTTTAAATATGAATATTCTTCTGCTTCTTAAACTCCTGCAGATTACCAGGACGTAGCCCAGAGAACAGAATGCATTGTGTCATGATTTACAGCATTGCTGCGATTGCATCTTTCGATCTGACATTCAACTTCAGCATGGCTTTGGGTCATTGTCCCTAAATGGAATAGCTCCATATCTCCTTAGTCGCCTCTTATGACATGTATGGAAGTGTTGCTATTATTTGCTCCACTCTCTATCCCCGGCAACATGCGGGTTTGTTTGTTTTGTGTTCGCTCCATTGTAACCATCACGGGTGTCCGTGCGATTTCCGCCGGGAGCATGATTACGTTGTGCCACCGTTATGCGCCTTGTAGGCCTAGCACATCCGATTTCGGCATGCCTTGACAATTTGGATGGGCTACCCTTAGCCTCTGTATCTGTCTCCAGGCACGCGTAGTGGCGACTCTTCGCCCAGACGATTTTTTATCTCGTCTGACTCGCGCGAGAGGTGTTCCACTGTCTATGAACTTGCTTCGTGTAATTGGACGTGCTGTGCCTGTGCCCATTGGATACTGAACCGTTTCTCATCCATGAGCCTGGTTCCTTAAGGGGAAGAACTCAACAGAGGAGTTGGGCCCTGGCTCTTTCGCCCTCTTAGTCGAGGTGTCATTCACCGACATCGTGTACCCCTTGTCCAAGTTCGAGTCACACCACGCGTTTGAGAGCAAGGCTTTCTCGAGCTCATCGTCCTTGTCCCAATAGCGACTGAGCCCATCAGGTACTGAACCCTTTCTCTATTCAAGTGTATTTCCAGTGTAGGAAAACCTGACATTAGAGTTGGGCCAGGGCTACATCGTTGTCCCTTTTGTGCTTGAGCCCATCGGGTACGGAACCCTTTCTCTCTGCAAGTGTACTTCTGGTATAGGAAGGCTCGACATTAGAGTTGGATTAGGTCTTCTTGCTTTACCAAACGCCAATGAATAACATGCGGGTGAATATGAATATAAAATGAAGTTTAATCGTCTATGTTTATTTATTTAAGATTGAGCGAACGCTTCTGTAACCATCTTCATGCCATCAATTACAGAACACCTACTCATGTTGCCACAATTCAATGGTGATGGACATCATGGTGCTCTTGATATTCAGGTCACTGCCATCAGATCTTGCACCACTGATGGCAGATCTAGGTATGTTCTAGAAAATTTTCTTATTTTTCAGTTAGGTACCCTCAAGCCTTTTGGGCTAAATTTCAACCACTCCTGTCTATTTCTCAGTTGTGATATTTGTCTTTATTCATTTTGTTCGGTCATTAAATCATCTTTTTGTTTGTTTCATTTCCACCTATTTTTATGTACTTCCTGTTACTGTATTTCCTGCATCGCACTTCAATTTTCGGTTGGACACTGTGTTGCAATAATTTCTATGCGTCTTCTGATGTGTGTATCTTGATAAAGGGCCTTTTGGTCAAAACGTTGAATATGTTTTGTGTATTGTAATTTGTATGTTTTCTTGTTTGCATATCATAACCCCTGGTTTTAGTGATATGCCATTGTCTAAGTGGGACGTTCTAAAAACCTGTCTTTTGCGTAAGTACGTTCATTCTCAAACTTCTGCAGTTAAGTCCTGAGAAGGGAATGCAGTCATGGTTTACAGTTTTGCTGCAATATCCGCGTAAACAGTGTTCATATTCTTTGCTCCCCTTTCGAGTCTCGGCAACATACTGTGTAAGTGAGAATGTCCTACGCATTAACCATCTTGAGATTTCTTCTGCTGCTTAATGTTGTACTTCTCAGCAGTCTTGTATGTAAAGAAATATATACATCTTGCTACTACAATTTTTGCCTCTTAATTTTAGTTAATTTTTAAACATTTGACAAACAATTGTTTGTCTAAATGTGATACCATATGAAGCATATGCCAATAATAAGTAAAACATTGCATAAAAAAACGGTTCAGATGACAGATAGTCGTGTGATTACGGATATTTTGGAGGGCGGAGTAGAGGGTCAAAAGTGATCTGACGCCATACAATGAGAAGTATCACTGCATAAGGCACAAATATCGTGTCAATCTGTAAACCATAACAAGTGCATTGTTCTCTTGACTACATCCTGCTATGTGTTGCAGGAGGCCGAGAATGAACACAAAAGACAGACTGTAACTTCTGTTATCTATGACTTATCTTCCATTACGACATTAGGCCTACAGCCTGTGAGAAATTACCAATAATTAATTTAGATAGTACAAAATTCAATACAAAATATTTCATTTATTCTTCGCAACGAAAGCTGCAACGGACCAACATCCTGCCTCGATGGTACACTGTTTAACATGTCAATCTCATGATGTTTCTTTCCCACCTCTTGCTTGTCACCCCACAAGTAAGGTCTTCAACAAGATGTCATGTCTTTTAATATGTTCAAGATAATTTATTTGATCTTTATTTGTTAATAGTCCTTTTTCATACAATGTATTATTAGAACCTCTTGTTCCTTTTCTTATTTTCAAGGTTCTCACTATTCTTCTAGGCATCCATATCTCAAAAGGCATCAATCCTATCTTCTAATTGTTTATTCATTGTCCATGTTTCTGAGCCATACAATACATTTAGCCTGTCAGTACGTAGCCATTTCTATTCTTTTAACTTCTGTTTCACTTTTACCAACAAAATATGTAGCCTAATTCTAATGGTAAGTTAGGCCATAGGCCTAGATCTATATTTTAATTTTAATTATGCAAATTAGATGCCATTTTAAATATTAGCTCTGGTTGCTTCTGAAAAAACAGCAATGTCTTCTTTTTCTTCATCGTTCATTCTCAAACTCCCACTGGATATCTCTTGTAGCAGGACCATGGTCCTATTAGATTTCCAGAAGGATGTAGTCCAGAGAATGGAAATGTGTTGTGTCGCCTTTTATTTGCACTAATGGTCCGACACATCTGTCTTCGGTGGAATACAGCAATATAATAAAAACATTTCATATGCTTCAACTTCAGCAGTCTTCCCAAACAAATGTATTAACTATAAAATAGTATGTATGAGTATGGTAAGTTTGCAGGATACTTTGGCATCAACACTTTTTTTTTAATAATAAAATAAAGTTTATTGTAGGGTGGCCTATCCTTCTAGGTCACACTTTGTTTTTGTAAGAATGTATGTTTATATTTGCCTATAGATAGGGCCTAAGTCCCTATGTTCCATGTAAATTTTGTAATGCAAAATTAATTCCTTACTTAAGAGGTTTTTCTTATTTATTCATAGCCCCAGAGTTGGTTGTTGGGAATGTATAGGCCTAGTTGAATTACAATTTTCAAGGGTTAACTTGTGTTTACAGTGCTGTAAACTCATTTTCTCCAGCTACCTAATTATTTATTATAGTTATTGTGATGACGTATGTATGATGCAATACAACATAATTTATCAGTGATAGTAACTTACTAGGCAGGGCCTAAAACTTAGGCTAAAAAGCACAAAGTATATGAAATGACCTTTCAACAGGATTGTATATGCAGTTTTACGGCATCTAAATCTAATGATGCTAATACATTTTGTACTTAATGCCAAATTTAACTCAAGTGAGAATTCAATAACGAATGTTATGTTAAAAACAACTAAGACTAAGAACAAAAAATAAATTATACGTTTGGCATAGTCACGAAAATGGCGGTCGTCTTGGACACGTTGACCTCCAAAGACGTCACATTAATATCGTCAAGAAAATGACATTCAGAAAATATAAAATTGTATATTTTTGTCTATATCTCTAACATTAATTCAAAGACAACGTCACCTACCGTTTTGACTCAATAAAGTCATAAAAAAGCTGTCTTGATTCTGCGTTTTACCAGCAAAGTGATGGCAGCAGGCCAAAGCAATAGGCCTTCCAAAACTGCTCGATGTCGCTTGAAGAATGTATATTAACACAGGAACCTGAAAAGAAAAACGATATAATTACTTTAAATGTAACAAAATAAATTATGAAACCGACAATCCGTTAAAAAAATTATGAAACGATTTAACAGTGCGAATACAATGACATCTTACCGTCTCCAGTCACTTAGGTTCAGTGCCGTGTGCTTTTACCCGGATGTTGAATGATTCGTAAGCGTGGCATGCATGCATTGCAAAGCATGCGCTTTCGGTTATTCCTACACGGGATGTATTTTCAAATGGTCACTTCAAACAATGCTAAACTCTTTTATAACTAGATTGCTTCAGTTTACTAACATTGTAAATGATCACTCGCGCTGATATGCAGGACTTTGCGGTGGATGTTCTCAGTATGATGCAAGTCTTCGACATGTCGCCCCCTTCTAAAGGGTTGTTCTTCAAAATGATGCCACTGCGACAATGTATTTTGATGAGTACCGCCTGATGCAACAGCCCCTCTGCATCACGGCACGGGCCTGCTGATTATACCAAGGTGAAAACCTGTTTTTGTCGGGGAAAAAATAGTCTTGCTAATATGATCAAGGCTGTAATCCTCTTACCGTCCATTGTTTGTTTTTTTATTTGATGTAGACTTTTGGGGCCGTCCATAAATTACATCAACAATGTGGGGATGGGGTCTGAAAATGCTTCACAGGGAGAAGGAAGGGGGGACTGAATAAAATTGATGCCAACAAAACGGATTTTATACACCAATTATATTGTGCTAATTTGAAAAGTAATTTAATCTATCTATTGTCATTTCCACTTGTGCCGTTATGCGTCTTGAGCGGAATTCGTTTTTTGTTTTTTTTTGTCTTTGGCTATTTGAGTTGCGTTGGCAATGGTAAGCCCGTATATATTTAATGTTTCTTTGATTGTCTCTGTTCATCTCGTTCTTGGTCTTCCTCGTTACTTGTAGTCCGGCCTTATGCTGACGTATGCACGAAGGGCTGGTTGCGCAGGTACCATTCTCATGACGTGCCCAAACCATCTGGTTTACTGCCTCTCGTTGTAGTATTGACTTGAGATAGTCTTTACTTCTTTCCTGATATCTTCATTTCTCCGACTGTCTCTTTTCGTGGCATTTATAACTTTCTTCCCCATCGAGGCCAGTACCGTGAAGTGGTGATGGGGCTTAGTTCAGCCATCAGAGGCTGGAAACTAAGACTGGTAGGGCAGTATCACTAGAGTAGGACCACAGTCCTGCCCAAGTAAGCAATTTGCTGAAGACGGAGGCAACTAGCCAAAAAGCGCACAATTAATCAGGATGCCACGCACAAAACACAATGGGAACATGTCTATATCTAATTATAGTTATGGTGCCTGCCCTGTGGCGGATTTTCAGGCAGGGATGGTGCCTGGCCCTATACATCGAAAGGGCCCAGCCTCAATTACTGCAAGTCCTTCTCAATTGTCCCGAGAAGCCAGGAGGAAGGGGAATAGAGCTACTGGCCAAATAAGCCAACAGCCAATAAAAATAATGCACTGGAATGCTGAGGGTGTCAACAGCAAAAGAGATGGATACAGTAAAAATTGGAGCTTGAAAATATCCTGTGTGAAGAACAAGTTAATGTATGCTATATTCAAGAAACACACCTCAGCAGCGACATAGCCTTTAAAATCAGTGGTACCAATGCTACCGATTAGACCGAAAGGACAGACGAAAGGGTGCAATTCTGACACTTGTTAAAAACAATATCAGTGCATGTCAGCTGGAAGTGTATATGGAGGGGGCAGAATACCAGATGCTCCACCTAAAGACGGACAGTACAGAATTCCATCTCCTAAACTACTGCTCAAATGATAGTCCATTGGCACTAGACACAATCCCAGATAAAGAGAGACTTATGATGTGTGGTGACTTCAACAGCCACTCTCAGAGCTGGGGCTATGATCACATGGGCAAGAGAGGTGAGGAACTTAAGAGCTGGAAGGATGAAAATAATCTCATACTTATCAACCAGTCAGCAGACTCACCAACCTTCTACTCAAGAGCATGGTACACCACCTCTACACTGGACCTGGCATTTCACTCACCAGGCCTGGAATGAACATTACACGTGTCGTTGGAAAGCAGCTTGAAGGTAGTGACCACAGACCAGTATTTTTGGCAATCCACAATGAATTTATCTAGGACAGCAGCACACTCACTAGGTGGAACTATAAGAGGGCAGACTGGAAAATGTACCAGCATTTAACCAGTGTTCTAGCTAAAGACATGAACTTGGACAAAGACATCAATAGAGCAGTGAGTGAATTTAATAGATGTATACTACATGCTGCTAGTAAAACCATACCCAGGGGGGGCACTCAAGAACTACAAACCCTACTGGAATAATGAACTGGAAAAGCTGCAAAATGAGATGGAAACATCTAGACAGCAGGAAGAGAACATACATAGCCAAGGACTTCACAAAAAATATCAGAAAACAAAGGCTAAATTTCAAAGAGCCAAGTTATAAGCCAGACGGAGCAGCTGGAAAGAAAAAAACAGAATCTCTGAACCTTGAAAGAGACACTAGGAAATTATGGAAAATGGTAAAACAACTAAATGATGAATGTACAGGGGAGAAATACAAGGATCACACTTTTCAAAGATAGAAACATTTTAACAGGTCAACATGCAGCTGATTACTTTGCAGATTCTTTTACAGAAGACAATAACGTCAAAGTTAGCCCAGACAAACAACAGTAGGTTCGAGAGAACCAGCAAAAAATTGGACAAGGCGAACATATACCTGAAGTCATGGAGGCACCAATCACAATGAGAGAACTGGAGCATGCAATATCCAAATTGAAAATAAAAAAAGTCCACAGGAACTGATGGGAGTGTCCAATGAAATGATTAAAAAACCTGGGAACTACAGCAAGAGCAAAGCTAATGCAGATCTTCAATACAAGCTGGACCACAGGTACTATTCTACAGGCGTGGAGAGAAGCAATAATGATACCACTCCTCAAATCAGGAAAAGATGGAAACACAGTCTCCAACTACAGACCCATCAGCCTCACAAGCTGTTTATGAAAAACAATGGAACGCATTATCACTCTTAGGATGCAGTGGTACCTTGAAAGTGAAAACCTTCTGGTATCGCGGCAAGAAGGCTCCAGGCAGTGCTATTCTACCGAAACGGGCAACCTACCTCTCCCAAGAGATTGAGGACGCCTTACAAAATAAGAAACTGGAACTAATAGCATGGATAGACCTTAGGAAAGCATTTGACAAGGTTTGGAAAGAAGGACTCTTAGAGAAATTGCGACATTGCAGGGTTAAATCAAGAATGTACAAATGGGTAAAAGCATACCTGCATAATAGAAGAGCCAGGGTACAATTGGATGGTCGCAAGAGCAAGAAGGTCCTACTGCGTCATAGAGTCCCCCAGGGAAGAGTCCTGTCACCCACACTTTTATTGATTTACATCAATGACCTAGTTGCCGAACTACCACACGGGATCAAAATGGCAATGCATACTGACGACCTGGTGATCTGGTGCACAGAAGAACATCCGACATTGGCCACTAAACAAATACAAAGAGCTATTGATGCCCTAACCTTATGGGCAAATAGATTGTGCGTCAGCATTAACACAGATAAATGCAGAACTACACTCTTTACCCTCTCACCAAAACAAAAAGCCTGTGATATCATAGATGGGTAGCTTTTGAAAGAAGACAAACAACCCACATACCTCGGAGTTACTTTTGATGATAAACTGATATGGAAGCAGCACATAAACAAAGCAACAACAAAAGCCAGGAGGAAGTTAGCTATCCTGAGAAAACTAAGTGGAACTACATGGGAAGCCAGTGGGAATATACTCAGTAAAGTTTACCAGCAAGGCATAAGACCACACATGGAATATGGTTCAGCTGCATGGTGTTCTGCATCAAACACCACATTACAAGATCTAGATTAAGTGCAAAACCAGGCACTTAGAATAATGTTGGGAGCAATGAAATCAATACCCATAGCAGAGATGCAGAAAATGGGAAGAATGCAAACACTTAGTGAACGCAGACAAAAAGGTGCTAATACAAGCAGAAAAGTTTCAGTTTATGCCAAGTCATCTAATGAAGGAAAGATTCCAAAATATAGCAATGGGGCGATTGAAAAGAAGCAGCTTTATACACCAAGTTAAACAACTCCATAGAGAACTTATAGACTTACCTGAAGTTGACAGACACTTAGGGTATGTACCAGAACAAACCCATTGTGGTGAAAAGCATGGAATACCAAAATACTTTCAAACCCACATAAAAGGAAAACTAAGCGAGGACGAACAGACCAGTGTGTAGCGAAGGACAGTCACCCTCAGTTTCTTGGACGAGGAATATCCACAAGACATATGGGTCAGAGTATACACAGATGGGTCAAATCAGAATGCAGTGAAAAATGGAGGTGCAGGTGTATATATAGAATATCCACACAAGCCTAGAGATACGTCAGAACACCAACAGAGAATTCTGCAATAATTATGATGCAGAAATCCAGGCAATTATGGTGGCAACTGAAACACTGCTGAACTCCAACCCTGGCCCACAGCCCGTGGTATTCCTGAAAGATGCAAGGTCAGTGCTTCAAGCTCTCCAGTTTGGAAACCTAACAGACTTGAAAATCAATATCAATATCAATAAAACCCATAACCCTTCAGGGTCGTAGGGGTACCACATTGGAAGCTTCAGCACACAGAGTCCTCCAGCGAATTCTATCCTCAGCGATGCGGATGAGTGTGGAAATATCTAGCCCTGTCCATTCCTTGATGTTGTCTGTCCATGTCTTTATTTGTCCTCCTCTGTGTGCTGAAAAAACTACTTAATGAACTGTCTTACCAGTATAGAATAACCATGCAGTGGTTTCCTCTCACTGTGGAATACCAGGAAATGAAAAAGTTGACCAACTGGCTAAGAAAGATTCTGCCGAAGACCAACCAGATGTACCAATCACATACCATCGGAAAAAAACAGATGATCAAGTCAATAAGAAAGCTACAAACACCAACACAAGATGACCATCACATTAAGAACGGATTAGAACAAGTTGTAATTCTACACCGCAAAACGGGACACAACCGACTCCGCAGTCACATGTACACAAAATTCCAGATCGGTAACACGATCATGTGTACATGTGGGCAGGCAGCACAGAGTGCCAAGCATATACTTCAAGATTGTTCTGAGTATGACACGCTGAGGCAGACATATTGGCCAGAGGAAACAACACTGTTTGTTTTGTTTTTCGTTCGCTCCATTGTAACCATCACGGATATCCGTGCGATTTCCGCCGGGAGCGTGATTACGTTGTGCCACCGTTATGCGCCTTGTAGGCCTAGCACATCCGATTTCGGCATGTCTTGACAATTCGGGTGGGCTACCCTTAGCCTGTGACAGCCTCTATATCTGTCTCCAGGCACGCGTAGTGGAGACTCTTCGCCCAGACTCTTTCGCCCTTTTTGCTCTCGTCTGACTCGAACGAGGTGTTCCACTGTCTATGAACTTGCCTCGTGTAATTGGAAGTGCTGTGCCTGTGCCCATTGGGTACTGAACCGTTTCTCATCCGTGAGCCTGGTTCCTTAAGGGGAAGAACTCAACAGAGGAGTTGGACTCTGGCTCTATCGCCCTTTTAGCCGAGGTGTCATTCACCGACATCGTGTACCCCTTGTCCAAGTTCGAGTCTCACACCACGCGTTTGAGAGCAAGGCGTTCTCGAGCTGAGCGTCATTGTCCCAATAGCGCCTGAGCCCATCAGTTACTGAACCCTTTCTCTCTTCAAGTGTATTTCCGGTGTAGGAAAACCTGACAGTAGAGTTGGGCCAGGGCTAAATCGTTGTCCCTTTTGTGCCTGAGCGCATCGAGTACGGAACCCTTTCTCTTCGCGAGCATATTTCCGGTTTAGGAAGGCTTGACATTAGAGTTGGATTAGGTCTTCTTGCTTTACCAAACGCCAATGAATGAGTCTGGGTCTCTGCCTGTAAGGAACACAGGTAACTAGAAGCTTGTCTCGAGCTGACGGAGCTTGTAGTTCCCCTTTCCTAGGAACATTTCATTTTCTATTTGCAGTTCGCGCTGCCCTCTAGCGCTGTTCTGCCCTTTCATTGTTTCATTGTACTCGGTATGAAATATATTTGTCTCCCCAAATGATTTGGCCAGAATCAGCACGAGCTGCTGTATTTCTGTTTCCAGGGTGCACCGCGTGGAGGTACATTTGGGATCTTGGTTATCTGCTAACCATGGGTCCGCCTAGTGCAATGCGTTCCCTTTGCACCCCAGAAACAACACTGGAATCAGAGCTCTATGTGCCACTGTATAAACTACAAAAGACTGACTTTTATTCAGGAGACAGAATGACATATATTGACATGTTTCAAGCGAATGAAAGAAGAAGAAGAAGAAATAGCTTTCCTCAAACATCTCATTTCGCAAACTGTGATCTTTTTCGTTAGTGTCTTTGCCAAGGGCCATGTTTGACATTGGTAACGCGGAGTTGGTATAAAAATACTGTTTATCAATTGTTGTTTTGTTGCCATGCAGATTTATGGGTGTTTAAGTATTTGTGACAGTTGATAGGTCACAGCATTGACTTTTTGGCACCTATCTTATACTTTAGTAACCACCGGAAAGATAAAGGGAAGACCATATATATTAAGACAAAGAGAAATTTCTGGATGGATTCTCACAGTGACAAAAAAATAAGTCACTAACTGAACTTACTAAAAACACACGAGACAGGAAGTTGTGATGAAGCATGATCGCCCACGCCACTCGGCAAGGCACCTTATTGATTGAAAATAAAATTATAAAAATGTAACGAAAATATTGCGTATTATCGCAGCTATTATGAAGAAAAAATATTGAAGGGAAGTAGGGGTTAAAACATGTTTCATATAATTAAGGTGCAAAGGGGTATCTGAAATCTTGACAAGTTGTTGACTAAGGGAGGAGGAGGAGGACAAAAATAGCATAAAAAGTGGTGACGTAATTTATGATCGTTACCTTTTAGTCGAAACGTTGTATGTACTTATGTTTCATCTAAATTCGTTCTCAAACTCCTGCAGATCAGCAGGATGTAGTCCGAAGAATGGAATGCGTTGCATTATGGTTTACAGCTTGGCTACTATATCTGTGTCTATTGACCCAACACATCCGACTTTAGCATGGTTTTTGGGTCACTTTGAAACTTCTTCTTCTGCGATCGTTCTCAAACTCCTGCAGATTAACAGGATGTAGTCTGGAAAATGGAATGAGTTGTGTCATGGTTTACAACATTGCTGCGATATCTGTGTATTTCAGCCAGATACATATGACTTCAAGATGTCTTTGGATCACTGACCCTATATGGTATGGACAGCCAATTCCATCCCACAATCTCCTTAGTCGCCTAGAAGTACGACATGCATAGAAGGTAAACAGTGTTGCTATTCTTTGCTACCCTCGGTACAGTACAAGTAGACGCCATCACATAGTCGAGTTATTTCCCTTGTCTATGTTTGTATATTTCATGTTCATCATTTAACAATTTAAATATTAATATATTTTAGGGCTTGGGTTAGGATAGTTGCGTTTTACATAATTAACCCTAACTCCAACACTAAAATACATATTTAAATTATTAAATGATGAACATGAAATTTACAAACATAGACAATGAAAATAACATGTGGTGGCGTCTACTTGTAGGCTACTGTAACGCACGAATGTTGCCGGGGCCCGAAAGGGGAGCAAAGAATAGCAACACTGTTTACCTTCCACGTATGTCGTAAAAGGCGACTAAGGAGGTTATGGGATGAAGTTGGCTGTCCCATCCCATATAGGGTCAGTGACCCAAAGCCATGCTGAAGTCGGATGTGTCAGGCCGAAAGATGCAGATATCGCAGCAATTATGTAAACCATGACACAACGCATTCTGTTCTCCGGACTACATCCTGCTAATCTGCAGGAGTTTGAAAACGAACGCAGAAGAAGAAGGCTACTGTAACCACATCTCCTTAGTCTCCTATTACGACGTGCGGGCCAGATTATTTTTTTTTGCTTTCCTTGTTATACAAGGTTGCTTGGGGGTTCGATATTCGTGTGCTGTATTAGCTATTGGTAATACTACTAAAGCAAACAAACCTATATATCTTCCTTCATTAGACAAAGGCGTTGGACTTACATCGGCCATGTTCTCAAAATGAAGAGCCTAAGAATGTCCCATCAGTCACTATATCGGGTGCCACCCGGAGGAAGAAGAAAAGGGAGATCTAGAGAAACTCTACGAAGAACCATTAATAGAGAAGGCCTGTCAATGAATCTAAACAACACGCAAGAATTGAAAGACCTGGCAACACAAAGACAGAAATGGAAATCTATGGTTTCTGGCCTATGCGCCGCCTATGGCCATAGAGGAACATAACATAACATAACAATACTACTTATTTATGTTCAATACCCAAATTTTACAGACGACGGAAGAATGGACTCGAGACAAAAATTCAAAAAACCAACTACGTAAACTATGAACTAACACCAATTTTTAAACACACATCTATCCCGATGGAAACAAAGAGGCAAATGATAAATTCAGTAATCATCCCAACATTGTATTATCAGTGTGTGACATGGAAACTACCTAAAGAATAAGAGAAAACGTTTCAACACAAACTGAAATGGTTTGGCCACTTAATGAGAATGAACTCTTATTGGCCAGCGGCAAGAGCATACAACATGAAAATGGAAACAGCAAGATACAAAGATACAGTAGAAGACCAAGAAGAATGTCGACTGAAGGAGTTGCCAACATTATGACACGGTACAGTATTATTGCATATCAAGCGACCAAACGTGCTATATCCCAAAACCGATCGTCATACAATCCTGCGACGCCTCACAGAAAAATACATTAGATATATAGACTATAATTTCATAATAAATAAACTGATGTGTTATATACTTGTTATCTATTTAATTATTTTGCGGTGCTGTTGTATGTTTACCAGTTACAAGTAGTGGTGGCACTTGTTCCTTACAATACCGTTGCATTACTCGGATGAATATGGATGACTGCACGGGTAAGCAACAATTCGAGTTACTCCACATCATAGACAACCAGATCTCTGGCAGCATTTGTGACTCGATCTTTGAATGTCTTGAGTGTATTGCACTTAGAGTTTTGGGCATACAAGTAAGCAATGACTGCTATAGCTGCAAAACCTATCTGTGAATTGAAGTATAGACCCCTTTGGATGGTTGCTCATCCAGAGGTCCAATGGCAATGCTCGTTGACAACACCGTTATGTGATATACATAACCCCTTGAATTGCCCGATTTCGTGATGTTTACCCTGTTCAAGAGTAAGGCTAGAGCAGTGTTTCTAAAACTAGGGAGAGGGATGGGACATGAAGTAATCAATATGGGCGCGGGGCGATTTGAGAATTCAGTGCAGTAGAGCCATGATTGCTTTTAGGTTAAAAATATTCAGAACAGTATAAATACAAAAATTTATCCTTCACATTAACATTTTGCAGGAGTGCAAATTGCAAATGGTAACGCATTGATCGCGGTCCCTAGATTAACAGAAACCAAGATCCCAAAAGTACCTCATTGTGGTACACTATGGAAACAGAAATACAGCTGCACGTGCTATGTTCATGGCCAACAATTTTGGGGATCCTGTCCGTGAATGTGGAAGCAGCAGATACAATGATAATTGACTGTAAAACGACAGGCAATATCTCCGACACCTCTGCACCAACATATACAGCGGAACTGACGTAAGACAGTCCGGCTGGAGGGGCGGACCAATGCAAATGTCATGAAAATGGTAGATATAACAAATATTCAGAGTCGAGCTATAGTCTCCGTAAGAATTACATTGGGTGCAGTGAGAGGGCAGCACTGCGCCAAAGGACAGCGCCAAATGCAAATAGAACGGGAAAACGTTACAATGAAATCGGGACTGAAGTTTTGTTCAGCTCGAGAACAAACTTGCAGTCCCAGGTGCTCCTAAATATGTGTAGAGACTCAGACTGGGACGAGGGATTCACACTAAGCTTGTTCAATACTTGAACAATACTTCGCCCGTGTGTTGCCGGGGCCCGAAAGGGGAGCAAAGAATAGCAACACTGTTTACCTTCCATGCATGTCGTAAGAAGCGACTAATGAGGTAATGGGATGGAGTTGGCTGTCCCATCCCATATAGGGTCAGTGACTCAAAGCCATGTTGAAGTCGGATGTGTCAGGACGAAAGGCGCAGAAATCGCAGCAATGCTGTAAACCATGGCACAACGTATTCCGTTATCCGGACTACATCCTGGTAATCTGCAGGAGTTTGAGAACGAACGCAGAAGAAAAAGAATAATGCCATATATTTGATAGTTTATTGAATGGGTTAGCAGCCAGTGCAATACGGTTTGACATTTCTGTTGATGAATCTCCTGTTGTTGATAGCTTGCTGCCAAAGTATAAGGGGGTAAGAGTACAGTCGATGTATTTTCGGTCTAATGCAAGCATATGACAACGGTTTTTATCTTTTTCATATTTTTTTATCTCTATGGTCCTGGCTTTGATCAAAGAATCAAACGACCAATTTTGAAGGGAAGCCTTCCGACGAAGACGGATGTGTCTGGCTATTGGCGCACATAAAACGGCGACACAACGCATTCTGTGGACTACATCCTGCTGGAAATCTAGCAGGACCATGGTCGTGCTAAATCCAGTGGGAGTTTGAGAATGAACGCAGAAGAAGAAGGGAAGCCATAGTTGTGTTTGAAAATAGGTGGTTGGCTATCTTTTATAATATATTTTATGTGTAGGCCCTATTTGTCAGATTGAGATCGTTACATTTGATGTATAGGCGTACTATAATTTATGTTATATGGTCACATAGTAGGTCTATTCCCAATTTCATTGCTTGTGAACATTTGAAAGAAATGACCTAACAGTAGAAACCAATGTATTGACTGTTTTGTTTCCTGTTATAGGCCTAATTCTTTATTTTTCATGGATAACTAGTTTTCTTGTCTATTTCAACCTGATCGATCGTTTCACCAGGTGCGAGAGGGGAGCAAAGAATAGCAATACTATTTACCTTTCATGCATGTCGTAAGAGGCGACCAAGGAGGTTGTGAGATTGAACTGAATTCCATATAGGTCAGTGACTCAAAGACATGCTGAAGCTAGACGTGTCAGGCCGAAAGGCGCAGATATCGCAGCAATGCTGTAAACCATGACACATCGCACTCAGTTCTATGGAACCAGTTAGTCAGTCAGTTCCTCTTTTGCCAAGTTTTGCACATAAGGCGGATGTTATAGTTCTCTATGCCTGTGGGTCAGTTGCCAAGGATTGCAGGTCTTGTGCCTTTATGTCTGTTGATTTGAATTCATTTATAAAAATTCTCCTGAGCGTTGTTTTTGGTCTTCATTGTTTTATTTTCCGTCCTGGAGTCCACATGAAGACTTGTCGTGGAATTCTGTCTTCCTTCATTCTAAGTATGTTGCCCATGCATGTCTATCGGAGTTTTCTGATGATGTTCGTCACATATTCTTGTTTTGTCTCCTCTCTTAGTATGTCGTTTGATTTGAAGTCCTTCCAATTAGTGTTTGTGATTTTTTTCTGAGGCATCTATTCTCGAAGGCAACTAACTTCTTATTAATTATTGCGGTAGATTTCCACTTTGACTCTTAGGCCGACAGACGCAGATATCGCAGCATGCTGTAAACCATGACACAGCGCATTTAGTTCTTCGGACTACATTTTGATAATCTATAGGAGTTTGTGAGCGAACTCAGAAGAAGATCGACTGTGTATTGACATGACCCGAAAGAGAAGCAAAGATTGGCAACATTGTTTACCTTTCATGATGTCGTTAGAGGTGACTGAGATTATGGACTGAATATGGCTGTCCTATCCATACATGATTAACGTGACACAGAAGCCATGCTGAAGTCGGATGTGTCTGACCAAAAGGCGTAAATATCGCAGCAAAGCTGTAAACCATGTCACAGAGCATTCCGTTCTCCGGGCAACATCCTGCTAATTTTCAGGAGTACCCAAATGAAGGAAGAAGAACACACCGATGAGCAAAATTGAAATTGACGAAAATTCAAGAGAAAAAGGTGGAGATACGGTGTATTCCCAGAATCTGTTCACTCTAAGAATAAAGTGGGTCAGTGTCTCTGATTGGTTACTGGACGCAGAACGCATTAATCGATTGTTAAGTGCCCAATAATATTGTTTTCACATTTCGTTTTTAAATGATTTTTAAAAATGGTGTTTTAATATTGTTTTTACATGTTATCAGCTTCTTAAAAATCACCTGTTGTCGCGGAGTAATGTTGGGGTGTTTTGACCCACTTCATTTTTAAAGTCAACAGAGTTATAGGCCTATAACTTATTTCTGCTATCACTCATGTTTTACAAATAGGCATATTTGTATCTGTTATCTATCATACTGACATATTTCCATGTCAAGCCACATAGGCTAGTAAGATAGGCCTTTGTACTATAGGCCTAGCCGCCGAAGACGGATGTATCGGACCATTGGCGCAAATAAAACGGCGACACAACGCATTTCCATTCTCAGGACTACATTCTGCTGGAAATCTAGTAGGACATGTCCTACTACAAGAGAATTCAGCAGGAGTTTGAGAATGTACGCTGAAGAAGAAGTAGAAGTACTATAGGCCTACCTATTGTTTTCAAAATTATATATGTAGACCCACGTGTGTCTGACAATGACATACTTCCATGTGTTAGACATTCGTCATATTTTCCACACACTCATACCGGCTTCTGCTATCCCTCATATTTTCAAAATACTTGCATTCTTGCTTGTTAGGCATATGCCCCCTATGTCATGTTTTCCAAAAGACTTGACTCTGGTATTCTTCATTAATTCCCAAATGATTGTCTCGAATTACGTGTTCATTGAAAGTTTAATTTATTTCAAATGGTTTGATTTTCGAGTTTGAGATGAGAATCAAATTCTCGCGAAAAAACGTTGATTTTTGTGATTTCACAACATCCGCCATATTTCCGTCTGATAACTTGATGGGTGTCAATCAATAAATTAATCAATGAGTACTTTCCCATATAGAAGATTTGCGGCCCTTACTTAAAAAACAACAACATGATCATAAAAAGTAATAACCATTCGCATTCAAGTGTGTCCGAAAAAGTATAGGGTATAGCAAATACTAGCAACTGTATCGTATGCCTTGTGCACGGTTGAATGAACTGTCAACATGAGATCCAGAGATTGACCGAACTCACTTATAATTGTAGTATATTTAATATACTACAATATATAGTATATTTAATATAATATTATAAGTAAGTAATAGTCTGTAAACTCTCTACACTTCTCTACTACGAAAGTGTACATGAGAGTAGTGTTACTGTAACTAACTTTGTTGGAAACAATTGTGAACTTGATTTACTCAGTCTAACTGGAGGCACTTGTGTGTGTAGTAAGTAATTTAAGTGTCACTACTCACCTACTGTTATGTCATACTTTGTAACAATTAACTTAGCATAGGCTCCTAATAATAGGCCTACTATATAATATATTATATGACTTCAATTCAGTTGAGCTCTATTCATTTTGATCACCCATATAAAATAGGGACATATATTGTCCTAATCATATATTAAAAATCATGTTAATATTTATAGGCTATTAAATTAAATTAATACAGAACATTCTAAAATTGTATTTTTTTGTGGGTAATATATTTCTGAATACACAATTCAATATTTTACAAAATTTAGATTTGTATAACAGTTTTAGCTGTTCCTAAACTTGTATCATGACCATCCCCTCAGCAATATTTAGAATATTGCAGATAGGTCTATAGGGTAAATGGGGGCAAAGGTTCACAATTTTCATGTTTTAGCTTATTCTGACAACTAGACTTAACTATGACATACCAAAGTGTCATCAGTGTACGCCTATAACTTATCCATCCATCTTATACTAGTGAGGGTATTGAAATCCTAGAATTACGTGTAGACAGTAGAATGAGAGTTTATGAACATGTAAAAAAAAAGCAATTGCTATGGCAGATCCAGTATTAACAGATAACCAAGATTGCAATAGACATGCCTGTGTGTTGCCGGGGCCCGAAAGGGGAACAAAGAGTAGCAACACTGTTTACCTTCCACGCATGTCGTAAAAGGCGACCAAGGAGGTTATGAGATAGAGTTGGCTGTCCCATCCCATATAGGGGCAGAGACCCAAAGCCATGCTGAAGTCGGATGTGTCAGGCCAAAAGGCACAGATATCGCAGCAATGCTGTAAACCATGACAGCGCATTCTGTTCTTCGGACTACATCCTGCTAATCTGCAGGAGTTTGAGAACGAACGAAGAAGAAGAAGATCCCAATAGTACTTCTTCATGGTGCACTTTGGAAACAGAAATACAGCTGCTGATGATGTTTTCCTAGCCAACACTTTTGGGGATTATGAATGTGGAGGCAGCAGATGGAATGATAATTGATTGAACAAAGACAGGCATTATCTCTGACACCTCTGCGCCAACATATACAGTGGCATTGTCGACACACAGTGATGCAAGACAGTCCGAATCGAGCATTGGAGGGGTGGCCGATGCAAATGAAATGAAATTTGGTACATGTCAAGACTAATAGTGAGATCACACAGTCAACACCTGACCGGGACTCTTGAGTCTACATACACTGGGATGGCTGCTGGAATGGAGGGCGGAGCACTTATCGGAATGTCCCGCATGCTGTGAAGCCAGTTTCTAATCAAGAAGAACTAATAGTGAGAGTTGTGTGCTAGCTTCCGTAAGGATAACATACTGAGTACAAAGAGAGGGCAGCAGAGTGCCATAGGCTAGCATTGCGCCAGAGCACAACGCTACCTATGTGCAAACAGAACTGAAAAATGGTAAAAGTAAATTGAAAGTTCTGTTCATTCAGCTTGAGAACAAGCTTCTGTTTCCTGGTGCTCCTAAAAATGTGTAGAGTCTCCGACTTGGACGAGGGGCTCACGATGTCAATAAAGGACACCTGTGGCTAAGAGGGCTAATGCAACCAGGACTAACTCTAACATCAATGCTTTCCTATACTGGAGTCATGCTCGTGGAGAAACACAGCTCTGCTGTAGAACTGGCATCACAACATACTTCACGCTTCTCAGCAGAAATCACACAAACTTTCCTGTTGGTTATCAGATAGCGAACACAGAAGAAGAAGAAAAATAAGAACAATGTTGAGGTCGCCGTTGCTGTCATGAAATTATAACTGAAATAATAAGCCTTCAGAGGTCTAAAGAAGTTATGATCTATGAGCAAGTTTCCTCACGGACAGGTCACTCTCTTTTAGTTGCCTGACCTGGGTAATAATATTTTAAGTTAGAGACTTAATTTTCTAATTCTTCTGTTTGTAATTACTAAAAGAAAACATAACATGATGGTAAAATATTTGTTTAAATATTTTGCACCATGAGGGGGACAAATGACTGCAGCGAGTTGGGCTAATGTTCGCAGCGGCTGCTGCGCACTTTGCCCCACCTACTAACTGTGCCACTTTACTCTAAATCACATTGTTAACAACTTTAATAAAATGTCATAAAAAACAAAGTTGCAGTTAGAACGGACGTGGTTCAATCCTCGTTAATCCCAATAATTTTTTATTTATCCTCTTGCTTCCTACTTGAATTTTAAAAAACAACATAGTAACATGCTTAATAACTTAACAATACAATATATATTTCAGTTTAAAAATGTAAAACATATGCCCGAAAGGAGAGCAAAGAATAGCAACACTGTTTACCTTCCACGCATGTCATAAAAGGCGACTAAGGAGGTTATGGGATGGAGTTGGCTGTCCCATCCCATATAGGGTCAATGACCCAAAGCCATGCTGAAGTCAGATGTGTCAGGCCGAAAGGCGCAGATATCGCAGCAATGCTGTAAACCATGACACAACGCATTCCGCTCTCCGGACTACATCCTGATAATCTGCAGGAGTTTGAGAACGAACACAGAAGAAGAAGAAGACTTAGAGATTACATTCTGAACAGCTTGGCGTCATGGCAGCGAAAGATATCATCAAAACTGATTGCTGGCACTCAGGACAGATGTTTATACAAATCAAAGAGAACATATAATTGTGATATAGTTTTATCTCATTTCACGTAAATTTGCTTGTGGTGTCTTCATAAAAATAGATTCCTTCTTAAAAAGTCATAGTTGTATCAATAACCTGAATGTTTTACTAGAATGTGTATCATGAAGATGGCAATGGATTACATCATTAATGAGTATTCTTAATCTGCTTTAATCTACTATCAGCTCTGTTTTAGTATGCACATTTATATTGTCTTGTACATTTCAGACAATGAACCTGAATTTATAAGAAACTACCATGGCTGATAAAGCTTCTGAAGGAAGGTAATTTGGCTTCATGTATTTGTATTTTATTATATTACGTTTTCTCTAGTATTACATAACTACAGCATTTACGGCTTAGGACATAGACATAAGTCTATAGGACATAGACTTTCCACTATTGTGGGGTGCAAAGGGTCTCACATTGTTCTTGTGCAAACCCAGGGTTAGCAGATAACCAAGATCATAAAATCACCTCCTCGTGGTGCACCCTGGTAACAGAAATACAGCGGCTCTTGCTGTATTCCTGGCTATCGCTTTTAGGCTCATGTCCGTTGATGTGGATGCTATAGATGGAATGAGAACTGCCTGCAGAGAGACAAGAAATACCTCAGAAACATCTACATCTTCACATCCAACAAACGCAAGTCATCTGTGCTTTCTGACCCGGCCGGCTTAAAAAGCAGAAACATTAGAGGGGCGGCCAATGTCAGTGTCCCCAACATATGGTGATCTTATGAGTACACACCAAATCTGAAAAAAGGCAACACAAGCTAGAGGGCAGCGTAGTGTACGTGAATCAATTCAGTTGCAACAAAGCTACAATAGTCCAGCTGGAGACCGACTGACGGAAGTGTTGTTCATGGTTGAGAATACAGCCCACATGTTCCATCACAATTGACCTCATTCAAAGTAGGAGTCATGACTCAGGTATTGGATACACCAACTTGAACATGCATTCCTGGGTATTTTCTGCTCCCATTTCAGGTCCTGTCAACACACAGGTGGCTTTCCTAATTTGATATAGACCATAGAAATATGCTGACTCCCAAGTGTAACCAGGGGCCAAAAGGGATGCAAAGAGTGTCATACTGTTATGTGTCATGCATGTCATGTCTGTGGATTTTCTGCCTATCTGGAAGGTAGGTTTCTACCTGTGCACTGCTATGAGCCACTGCAGCCAAGATAGGGTTCACTGTGCACATTCCCCCCCAATTAACTACTGGTTATACCAAACTTCTCTATTGCTCCAGGCATGCAACCAAATGTTCCAAGTCAAAAGGATTGTTGCCTGTGTGTTTCTGGGGCCCGAAAGGGGAGCAAAAAATAGCAACACTGTTTACCTTCAATGCATGTCCTAAGAGGCGATTACAAAACACATTCCATTGTGCAGGAAACATCCTGAAAATCTGCAGAAGTTTGAGAATGAACACAGAAGTAGATGAAGAATGTGCTGCAATTGTTGTGTAATACAGGAATGTGAACAAATTGAAACATACTATTGTTCAGAAATCTATCTATTCATCTTTCACTCCCTCCTAAACATGTCCTCAATAAATATCTATTATATGTCCTATCTTTAGTTATTGTTTCCAGTTTTTCCATATTTTACTTGTCTGTGCATCTGTATCTAACTCTTTCCTCTATAGTTAGTTAGTCGTCGGATCATCATCACTGCAAACTGGACACATCCATAGTTGCTCCGATCTCTCCTTGAGTGTATCCGCCATCACACTTCTGCTGACAGTACCGGTCCTATGCTGGTTGACTATCATTCTTCTGCGCCCTCCAAAATGTTCACCTCTAGCAACACAGCATCTCAATCCCTGATCTTTAATCCTAGCCATTGAAAAGGAATCATCCACATTAGTCTCACTCTCGCGTGTTATATCTCTTAAGGAGTTCAAAACGTCAGCGCGATCCATTGCCCCATCTTTCCTCTATGTCTGTCCTTAACTATTTCAGGATGTAATTATTCCAGGGGTTTGGACATAATTAAGTTTAGGCTAAATTTTTGCATCACATCATGGTTTAGATGCAAACTTCCTGAAGACAAAGTATTTGTCTAGTGGATTTGGTAGTTATGGAAGGTCATATAAGTTATCAAAAGAAAGATAATTGAATGTGAAATCCATATACAATATAAAAATATAAGAATTGTAATAACAAAATATAAAAATAACGCCACAAACAGGGATGTTAGATTAAGAAGAAATTTTTTGGACATTCGTTTTGTTCTACTTGCCCTCAATTTTACTTGTCTTGAAATGTTGATATCCAATCTTACTAAACTAGATGCATTGACTGACCAATTACTGATCATAATTAGTTTATTTGAAGTAAATATCAACTGCCTAGTGTTTTATACCATTTTTGTGTGCCATGTCCAATTTCAGAACCGAACAAAATATTGTGAAAATTTAGGAAGTATTCCCAAGTATTCATAGTATTAGATTTCGAAAATGTAACTTTATTACACTCAATATTATCATTAGGTCTAATTCTATTTTCTGTATAACGTAGTGGAATATTATCATTACTGTCACCAGGTATATCTAACTCTTCAGAAACAATGGAAGTGGGAACAGTTTTATATTTTTTTGGCTCTTACCTATTATTAGGTCTTCTTCTTCTGCGTTCGTTCTCAAACTCCTACATATTAGCAGGATGTAGTCCGGAGAACAGAATGCGTTGTGTCAAGGTTTACAGCATTGCTGCGATATCTGTGCCATTCGGCCTGACACATCCGACTTCAGCATGGCTTTGGGTCACTGACCCTATATGGAATGGGACAGCCAGCTCCATCCCATAACCTCCTTAGTCGCCTTTTACGACATGCATGGAAGGTAAACAGTGTTGCTATTCTTTGCTCCCCTTTCGGGCCCTGGCAACACACGGGCAATTATTAGGTTTAGGACTATTTCTTTTCTTGGCTCTGCTGGTTCTCCCTCCAAGGTTTTCTGGTTTAATAATGTTTTAGTGCTTGTGTGGGTGTTGTGTTGTGTATTGTGCATGTCAGTGTTTGTCTTGTTGTTCTTGATGCGCTCCAGTAGTTGATTTCTTGACCATAGCAGCCTGGTTACTCACTGCCTGCCGCGGACCCTGATCACAGAGGAGATTTCTGATCTTGTTTGTAAATATTATTTGTTGTACTGGCATTATATTGCTGGGAAGTCTGTGAATTTTCTGCCCACCCGGGCCAGAGAATAGCTATCATACCACCTGGAAAGTAGGTTTCTACCTGTGCACTGCTCTGAGCCACTGCAGCCAAGATTGGGTTCACTGTGCTCATTCCCTGCCACCAATTAACTACTGGTTATACCAAACTTCTCTATTGCTCTAGGTATGCAACCAAATGTTCCAAGTCAAAAGGATTGTCGTCCATGTGTTGCTGGGTCCCGAAAGGGGAGCAAAGAATAGCAACACTGTTTACCTTCCATGCATGTCGTAAGAGGTAACTAAGGAGGTTATGGAATGGAATTGGCTGTTCCATCCCATATAGGGCCAGTGACCCAAAGCCATGCTGAAGTCGGATGTGTCAGGCCAAAAGGTGCAGATATCGCAGCAATGCTGTAAACCATGACACAACACATTCCATTCTCCGGACTACATCCTGCTAATCTGCAGGAGTTTGAGAACTAGCGCAGAAGAAAAAGAAGAAGAAGAAAAAGATTGTCATGTCCTGAGTCACTGTGCCTCCATGGTGGGTCTCAGCCATAGGAAAAAAAATAGTGCTGTCAGTTTCCTCCTCCCCAGTACTGCGCAGTACATTTTTGGCTCCCTCCCAACCAAAGAAGGTGCATACATACCGGGTATATATAAAAACAACAAAGCATGAAACTCATTGCAACAACAAAATAATAGAATGAGAAGCATAATTGTATAGATGACGTGCCATGAAGCTTCTATAATAAAATATACTCAATATAACAGTATATCATCTACTAAGGTTTTCTGTTGCATGGGTGGTTTGTTTAGTGGGCCATTGGTGAGAACCACAGACGCAAACCATGCGGTTGTCAATTAGTATCCTAGCGTATTTGGTAGAATTTCCTATTCAGGAAGTAGCTATCAACCTAACATTTTTTGGTTGTAGTGATTTTCTAGGCAATATAAATACATTCATTTGTTTGGCCTTGCTTTCTAAATGGTTCAGATGCACAATTGCCTGTGGCAGGGATCGAACTCTGTACCTTGGCCGTCACAGACGTGCTCTGTACCACTCCGCCACAGAACCAGATAGGAGTAGGGGAAGATGAGGCTTAAAGTGTCAATTTTTATGTTTTTATGTATACATACCGTACTATACCTTTCAAGATATAATTTTTGATTTGCACTCATCTGATAGATCATCCATTTCTCTAAGAGAGCAGACTAAAAATAAACCAACACTTTATTAACTTGTACAAATTTAATGAAATTTATCATAAATTAAAATGTGACTTTTTGCCCCAGTGCAGTGTTAAAAGTCACATTCACAAAAAGTTTCAACTCATTATTCAATTATAAAGTATCTCAGTTGTTCACAATTGAAAGCATATGTGTTCATATTGTCTACTTCCATCAGGAGAGGAGCAAATGCAGGACATAAGACAGGGGTACTTCACTGGTCTCTTAATGAGCTTTAGTTGTTTACTTGCTCTGATATTTTTAATGTAGTCTTTTCTTGTTAGTTGTTTTCCTAGTTTTACTACTTTGTTAATATTTCCCCATTCATTTTTATGTTGACATCTTTTTGCTACTTTCAGAGAATGGTTTAAGTAGTTTTCGATCTATTGATTTTTAGTTTCCACAATTCACAATATAATGAGGTTATTAGAAGGGCTCTGTTGATCTTTGCTTTTGCCAGTATCGAATATTTATGAGTCCATATGGCACTGTCATCAGCAAACAATTCTCTTGACACATTGAGATATTTAGCCTGGTCATCAATGAAGATAAGAAGTGTGGTACTTAGAGAATAGCCTTTTGGCAGTGTTCTTTTTCTGGGATAATGTACCAACACAACTGGTGAATATGGTTCTATTTGTCAGGAAAGCCTATATGGATCTAATAATTTCACCCCATCCATTCTGTTCATCTTCAGCAAAAGTTCCTTTCTCTAGACTCTACTGTAGGCTTGCTCAAGTTTAATGAACACTTTTGTCTTGTCCTTCTTGGAAACCATCCATTACGTTATGTATGAATTTGAAGAGGAGATTGTCTGTGTGACACTTGTGCCTGAAACCTGCCTAATTATTATTTAGACAGTTATGGTCTTCCAGCACCAGTATAGTCTGTTGTTAACCTTCTCTCAACCAGCTTGCTTATGCATGATGTTGAGGGTTATGGGCCTATGAATGGGATGAGGGGTATGGGCCTATGAATGGGATGATGGGTATGGGCCTATGAGCGATATGTGTTCATGCTGGTTTTCCTCTCTTAAGAATGGGGGTTGACATGCTGATGACAAATGTCTCACATTCCATGTTCTATTAATAAACCATGGCAGTGTTTCTTTTGCCTTTGATCCTATCTTAATCTGATAAGGAGAACACAGATAAAATTAAACAAAGCATCTACACCATTTTTGGAAAAGAAGCGCACACAAGAAATTCAATTTGAACAATATCTGCGGCCAGTCATAAGTTACGTGGACTTAAAAGTATAATTATCCTAGTGGCTTGAAGCAAACTGTGTACAGGACATTCATCATCAAATGCTGTCTTCACAATGAGGGTTGGCTGCAACATACCTCCATCATCCCCTGTCTTTTTTTTGGTGGTCTTCAGCACTCTGCTTACTTGGGCAGGACTATGGTCCTGCTCGAGTGGGACTGCCCAACCAGTCTTAGTTTCCAGCCCCTGATGGCTGGACTAAGCCCCATCACCTCTGCACGGTGCTGGTCTCGATGGGGACCATAACATGTCAATCTTGTGATGTTACTCTCCCACATGTACATCTCCCTTCGGCTTTACCTTCAAGTAAGGTCTTTAACAGGTGTCATGTCTTTTAATGTGTCAAAAATATTTGATTTGCTTGATCTTTATTTCCTCTAATAATTCTTTTTCATATTAAGTATTGTTAGAACCTCTGCTTTCTTCTCTTTTCATGATGTTCTCCCTATTTCTGTATATCCACATCTCCAAGGCATCAATTATGTCTTCTAATTGTTTGTTTATTGTCCATGTTTGAGCACACATTAATATAGCATTTTATAATTCTCATTTTTAGCGTGTTTGTTATTTGTTTAGTTGACATTCCTCATGTCATTAAAAGTACTTTTAGCCATTACTATTCTCCTTTTAACTTCAGTTTCACATCTGCCATCATTTGTGATTATTATGTGTCCAATATTGATAATGTTCTGTAGTTTCTCTCAATGTATTTTTATGTTTAGCACCTGTTCTTCTGTGACCGCTGATTATCATGGTTTTTGTTTTTTGGATGTTCTTCTTCTTCTGCGTATGTTCTCAAACTCCTGCAGATTAGCAGGATTAGTCCGGAGAACAGAATGCGTTGTGAATTGCGTTTTGCAATTCAAATGGTTTTGCACCATTTGCGTCATGTGTAAAAAAGCATGGAAGACGGTTCGATGACATTGGAACTAAAGCATTGTTTGCTCGAGACAAGCTTCTAGTTACCAGTGATCCCAGCCTGGGCCCAACTCTACTGTCGAGTCTTTCCTATACCGGAAGCGTGCTCGCGGAGAGAAAAGGTTCAGTACCCGATGGGCACAGGCATAGCAGTCCGAGGTGACAAGCACTTCAGCTCTAGAACAAAGCACACGTTCCTA
Source organism: Meghimatium bilineatum (assembly GCA_034231615.1). Classification (NCBI taxonomy): domain Eukaryota; kingdom Metazoa; phylum Mollusca; class Gastropoda; order Stylommatophora; family Philomycidae; genus Meghimatium; species Meghimatium bilineatum. The sequence goes on along the minus strand of CM067322.1, from coordinate 49,625,201 downwards.
ACGTTCCTAAATATGTGTACAGATTCATACCTGGACGAGGGGCTCACGAAGTTGGTGAATAACGCTTCGGCTAAGAAGACGCACGAGCCCGAGCCCAACTCTTCTGTCAAGTTCTTCCTAAACCGGAACCAGGCTTGAGGCCGAGAAAAGGTTTAGTACCCGATGAGCACGGGCACAATACGTCTAATTACACGAGGCATGTTCACTGACTGCGGAACGCCTCGTGCAGGACAGACGTGAAAGACAAACCGTCTCGGCATAGAGTCAGTACACATTCACCGTCTGGCGACAGATAGGAAGGCTATCATAGGCTAGGGTAGCCCACCCGAATTGTCAAGGCATGTCGAAATCGGATGTGCTAGGCCTACAAGGCGCATAACGGTGGCACAACGTAATCACGCTCCCGGCGGAAATCGCACGGATATCCGTGATGGTTACAATGGAGAGAACGCAAAACAAACAAACATTAAATCTGCTTTATCTCTTCTTAGCAGTGAGCAGTCTATCACTGCATTGCCTGCCAATAAGTCGGCTTTCTCGTTTCCTCTGACCCCTGCATGACCAGGGCAGTATATTCATGTATTGGTCTGGACAAATGAGTTGTTCTATAAGAGTTCTTTTTGATAATTACAGAGCATTTCTTATGTCTTTTGTTGTACTAACATCTCATCTGTTTCTCTGCATTGTGTTTCTAGCCATTGTTATTTTTTTTTGCTTTTCTGCACATGTTGCGAGTCTCATTAAAGGGCATTGATATTCGACTATTGTAGCAATTTTATGCACCACTAATACACACAATCATGTCAAAACAATGGGGAGTATCGGATTTCGAACCTTGAGCAAGTTCGAGCGAGTTTAATTTGTGCTGTAGGTCCATTAACATTCTAACACCGAGCTGACATTTATACTAGTACCGTGCACTATTGCCAGACACAGCACTAATTATAATACACAATTACTGGGAAATCACAGTCTTAGAGATACAAGATATGTTTTGAAATGAAAACATCAGACATTGTTTGTAAGCATATGAATGAGGATATTAAAATAAGTGAAAGCACATTACTTAAACGACGACTGTATACATGACTTTGCCAAATTAGAGGGCCAAGAATACATAAACTTTTTTTTTTTTTTTATAGAAGGTATTTGGGGAAAAATTGTTTTACCTAGTATTACAGACGTAGCAAATTGGGAATGGTGCCCCCTTAGTATGAATTATGATGGTCTTTTTTACTAAAGATTAAAGGGGATGGGGGTAATCGGCAACTCCTCCCTTCTTTTCTCGTATCTATGGCCCCAATTGCTACATAGTCACTATGATAGTGCATAACATAATTAGTGTCAACATTAATGTATCAATTTCTCAGAGAAATCTTTGTATCATTCAGGTGAAGCTTAATTTCTTTAAAATGACCTTTATATTTATGAACCGCAAAGTGATGATACCTAAATAAATAGTTAGATCCATGAAGGCCCAGTATGGGAGCCATAGGCCTATGACAATGTCAATAATCGCGTACAAAATCATTTGAAGAGATCATCTACAGGTATTGTGTCCACACATTATTATAATAGTAAACACGCCGATTCCTAATCAACTGACATAATCTGTGGCGGAAGTGGTAACATTTCTGTTCTTGATACACAATAATTAATATGCCCAAAAAGATCAAAGGATCGCTTATAAAAACTGGACTTGATGCTCACATATAGGGGCCTAAAGTATATATTTATTTGGTCTAACCAAATCATATGCAAAAAAATAGCATTAATATGTTAGATGGTTAATCGTATTGTATTTGAGGGCAAAGCGAGTGAAATGTGTTAAGCTGCAACCAGACACAATAGCTGATAATAGCTACCAATCCCTATACACCTCAGACGTGAAGGGGGTTTTATGACTACAGTATGCAATATAGAGGGTAATATAGCAAGGATACATTTTGACCAAAAAAATCCATAGCAGCTAAAATAGAAACAGCTAAAAAAGGGAGAGAATAATAGTAGATATTCTAGAATTGAGCCTGGCACAAGACAGAACATTATTACGACATATGCTGAATCAGAAATCGATAGCACGATGACACTGTGTGTTTAGTGTTATTAAGCAGAAGATGAAAATAGCAGTGTGTTGCTTTTGTTGTATGTAAAGTACAGCAGCGACAATTTGTCCTGCTCTGCGGCGGAGATGTAAGCAACGCGTATCGACGGCCAAGGTATAAGGATCAATTTTCACCGCAGGTAGTTGTGCCGTTCAGAAAGTAATGGCAACATTCTGAACGCAAATATTCTTAGAAAATCACTACAGAAGTCATATGTTGAATTGACCTCTACGATTGAATATATTATGTTAGTCGTTGTATCATCGTCATTGCACTCCGGACAAGTCCATAGGTGCTCAGGTCTCTCCTTGAGTGTAGCCGCCATTACACATTGACTGACGGTCCCAGTACGCAGTTGATTGACCATCATTCTTTCTTGCCCACGAAACCGCTCCTTTCTAGTGACACTACATTTCAAACCAAATTCCTTTATTTTAGTCATGGAACAAGAGTCATCGTCGCTTATACAGTCATCTGCTCGTGCGCTTTCCCGCAGAGCGTTCAAAATGTCCGCTCGATCCATCGCTCCACCAACAGCCGTAGTAGCAGTGTGCGCGGCAACCCATATGCTCTCTCATCACCCCGGACTTCCGCATGTCCCGGCACAAAAAATAGATTATGCTACAAGCTAACATGACTGTTTAATTAAGTATTTATCGTAGGAAATAGTAGCAACTCATTCAAGAGACCGAGAGTTGAAGCACAGCTTTCTATTTTGCGTTCGTTCTCAAACTCTGCAGTTGTAGTCCGGAGAACGTAACGTAATGCCATGGCTTACATCTTAGTTGCGATTAGTCGCCGTATTGTCTGACATATCCGACTTCAGTATGGCTTCGGACTTTGGCCCTTTATGGGATGGGACAACCAACTCCACCCCTAATTCTCTCGAGTTGCCTCCTACGATATGAGTGGCAGGTAACAATGTTGCTATTTCTTGTTTCCTTCGGTCTCGGAATCGTTCATTATTTATTCAACGTTGCTGTAAATAAGTAAAAACAGAGAATGTATGTATCATTAATTCAACATTTTCATCTGTGTGATCTTCGTATGCAATATCTGTGTGTCATAAAAACATGCGCATCTTAGAGAATGGGTATTATTAATTTAGGTATTCAAGCATTTAAGAATGGCGTCGGCTCATTCCGAGGCGACCCATAGGTACTCTTTCAGTAGAGGTGAAGAGTGGTATGTCATGTGACGTATTCTCTCCAGAACATTGTCTTCCCGATGAACACCCTGAACCTTTCTCTGTCTTTAGCGATGCGGCTTGCATTTTCCAACGAAGTATTCATGCTATCTTTAATGTCATCAGTCCATCGTCTTCTTGGGCTGCCTTTCTTCCTCCGCCCAGGTGCTCTGTCCTTAATTATTTGTCTTTCTAAACAGTTGTGCATCTTTATATAACCAAACACGCGTAGTTCTATTTTTGCTATTGTGTTTAGTAACCAATACTCTGGAATCTTCAATGTGTTTATAATATCTGAGTTTCTCTTTTTTTTTCTTCCATGATATTCTAAGTATCTTTCTGTAGCATTTCATCTCAAAGGCGTTGATCTTCTTTGCCGGTGTTTTACTTAGGGTCCATGTTTCACAGCCGTATGTTACAACCAGAAAAATAAAAGTTCGTAGCATTAACAGTTTCGTTTCTATTTTGTTGTTTTTCCATATGTTTTCAACTGTGTTATTTTACAATATTCTATTTCCAATCTCTTCCTTATCTCTGCCATGCAGTCTTCTGTTGATGTTTGCTCCTAAGTATTCGAATTTATCCACACATGCTATCTCGGTATTGTCTATTCTGATTTTTGGTTCTTATATCTGTTGATATGATTTTTTTTCGCGTTTAAATATAAGTTTTGTGATTCGCTGTATTTCTTTGTGTTTTTGATCAGTTGTTACAATCCCTTTATATCATTTGAAATAAGCACAGTGTCATCTACGTAGCGTAATTCAGGGATTTTTCAAATTGCTCACCACATGTGCCTTCGTAGCCAACGTATCAATTGTTCATTTCCATATACTGAAGCATGATCTGGGAAAATAAGACTTAAACCAGTTGGTGCCCGACATTTATGACTGGGTGGATTAAATAAATGTATTGAATTACTTTTAGCGAGTCCATCTACAATACAGTCCCACTGACTTATTAAGTATAATCCTTCTAAATTGACGCTATTTGACGTTTTTGTGATTTTCATTAGCTGTCGACACACAGTGTATAGAGCGACAACTGAAACAGTGGGGAAAGTTAAATAGCGTCATTCTAGCATGACGAGTCTCAATGAGTTCACAGGACAGTTTGTAGAGGAACCGGGTGAGCCATGTTCGACACTTTCTGACCTGAAGGCGATGTCAAGTGTTTCTGGCATATGATTGGTCCAGGACACCGTGAAGAGTGTGCTACTGTGAGCACATACACTCAAATAGTGCAGATATTCATAACTTCAGTTATAGCTTATGCTTCAAGGACGACATCGCATTTGACTAAAGGTGTTTTGTTTCTTCATTTTTTGGAGAAATGTGTCTTCTTTGTTCCAGGTAATATTATTACAAGGACACATCCCGTGTATTATCTTTGCTCTTCGTGGCATCTTCTGTAATCAGAATAGATATACTCTTTCCACAAGAGTCTGTGTGGCAATGTTAGTAATCTAGTTCTGACTACTACCTTAGAGTCATTGATGTGAACGATGAAGTGTCACAGTTTATTGTATTATTACTGTTGTTCGTTGTTATGGCTTTCATTTATTATAATTATGATGCGACGATTTCCCAAGGTGCCATACTAGTAAAGTGCTTTTGTGTAGTGTTTTTTTGGACTGATTTGTTAGTTCCTACCTAACCTATGCCGTGACTGTTATTTCGATAATAACACGCTTTCAGCAGTAACAGGGCACTAGACATCTGAACGTTATTGCGAGAGGCTACTTGAACCTTCCAGTTGGTAACTTTCCATATACTCGTACTTTGTGTCGCCAACCAATCAAAAGCACGTAGTAGCCTCTCGCAGTGGGGAAGTTTAAAGACATGTTAATGTCGAAACGTCACACATATGAAAAAATATCATGAACAAAATATGCTATACCAGGCCAAAAGACAGGACTTCGGTAAGGCGGGCCCTAAAAAAATATGCTATACCAGACCAAAAGACAGGACTTTGGTAAGACGGGCCCTAAAAAAATCTAGGTACTTAATTTTTGTATTCTTCTTCTTCTGCGTTCAGCATCTATGGTCATGCTATATTGTCAGGCCTGTCGCCAAGACGAAGTCCACTGTCTTCTCCAGGTCAGAGCGGCTGCCCCATAGCTTTTGTCTCAAATCTGTATGCTCTGGCCAGGTCTGCTGTCTTTGCTCTTTGTATGTTGGGCAGTCCTGAAGTATGTGTTCCGGGGTCTGGGTTCCGGATCCACATGGACATTCATCTGTGTATGAGATCTTCAATCGATAAAGGTGACCCAACAGTCTGCAGTGGCCTGTTCTAAGACGACATATTGTGGTCTGTTGATATCTTTGGAGGAGATATATTGCATCATGTTTGTATTAATTTTTTTAATGATTATGTATGTGTTTTTTTTTGGGGGGGGGGGGGGGAGGGGGGGAACATCAAATTGGAGTGTTTTGCTTAACAAGCTTTTAAAATAGTTTTTAATACAATGTTCTATTTTTCTAGGGGGGGGGGGGGGTTGTGAAACTCCTCAAACCCACCAATTATATATGGATTGTGTTGTACTCTTAAAACTAGGTCTGTCTTCCAATTGAATCTTGGCTTAACGTGACCAATCTCCAAACAAGACCCTTCCGCAGAATCGCAGCAAGCTTTCAAACGCAAAAATCCGTAAATTGTGGGGGGGGGGGGAGAGGGTTTGGGGAATTAGACCCCCCCCCCCCCCAGCAAATCAGGACATGACTTTTATTACTAGGAACTCAGCATAAGTGTCGTAACTACTCCTCGTAGAAATATTTCACAAAAAGGTAATCAAATTTGGAAATATACACACGAAAGCGCACGAATGACCTGGTTTTTAAAATTACTTTTTTTATTGTAAAAAAAACCCTTGGCGTAAAAAGGTTTTTATTTTTTCTTCTGGTAGGTCTTATTTTATGATTGGTCACGGCTTGACCTGTTATCGAATACTTTTTTAATTCTGACCCACATGTGTCCAACACCACCCCCCTCACCCATATAACCTCGGTACTACTTTTTTTCTAACAGAAGGGAAGCATATCTTACATAGATGGAAGGAATACTGCAGTGAGATGTATAATGACACAAGAAAAACCAAAAACAGAACAATAAATGAATATGAAAAGGAGCCAGAACCCACAAAGGAAGAAGTAAGATACGCAATAGAAAGTTTAAAGAAAGGTAAAGCCCCAGGCAATGATGGCTTAACAACTGAAATGATACACGCAGGCGGCGAGGCCGGAATTAAGATTTACCACAAACTCTGCTGCAAAATATGGGAAAGCGGTACATGGCCGGATGAATGGAAAAAATCATTATATATACCCCTCCCAAAAAAAGGCGACCCTCAGATTTGCTCTAACTACCGAACTATAGCCCTTATAAGTCAAGCAAGTAAAATAATGTTAAACATCATAATGCAAAGAATCAAACAGAAATTAGAAATGGAGATAAACGAAACACAGGCTGGTTTCAGATCGGGCAGAGGAACAAGAGATCACATTCTTAATATGAGATTGATCATAGAAAAGTGTAGGGAATTTTCAACTGACCTGCACATGTGTTTCATAGATTACTCAAAAGCGTTCGACTGCGTCCAACACCAGCAACTATGGGAGATAATGAACAGCGTGGGTTTCCCAAGACATCTGATTCATCTAATAGAGGAACTTTACCAAGATCAAAAGGCTGCAGTGAAGTTAGAGGACGATCTCTCAGAATGGTTTGAGGTACAGAGTGGAGTAAGGCAAGGGTGCACACTCTCCCCATACCTGTTCAACATCTACGCTGAAAGTATAATGAGGAACGTGAGAGAAGACATACACAACACTGACTACCACGCTTTAAACATAGGTGGATTCCTAATCCCTGAACTACGCTACGCAGATGACACAGTACTTCTTTCACACGATATAAAGGGATTGGAACAACTAATCAAGAACACAAAGAAATTTAGCGAAGCACAAAATTTGTATTTAAACACGCAGAAAACAAAAATCATGTCAACAGATATAACAACACAACAACCAAAAATCAGAATAGACAATACCGAGATAGAATGTGTGGATAAATTTGAATACTTAGGAGCAAACATCAACGGTGCAGGAGACTGCATGGCAGAAATAAGGAAGAGATTGGCAATGGCATATTGCAAAATAACACGGCTGAAAAACATATGGAAAAACAACAAAATAGAAACGAAAGTGCTAATGTTACGAACTTTTATTTTTCCGGTTGCAACATACGGCTGTGAAACATGGACTCTAAGTAAAACAGCGGCAAAGAAGATCAACGCCTTCGAGCTGAAATGCTACAGAAAGATACTTAGAATATCATGGAAGGATAAAATCAGAAACTCAGATATTATAAACACACTGAATATTCCAGAGTGTTGGTTACTAAACACAATAACAAAAAGAAAACTACGCCTGTTTGGTCATATAAAGAGACATAACTGTTTAGAAAGACAAATAATGGAGGGAAGAGTACCTGGGAAGAGGAGAAGGGGCAGACCAAGAAGACGATGGACTGACGACATTAAAGATAACATGAATACATCGCTAGAAAATGCAAGCCACATCGCCCAAGACAGAGAGAGGTTCAGAGAGTTCATTGGGAAGACAACGTTCTGGAAGGAATACGTCACATGACACTACTTTTTTAATACTACATTTCGCGAATAGTTTTTTTTAGATATCTCATCAGTCAGTGCCCACACCCGTCATTCGCTTGTTAAACATTTTCATCACGTCGTTCTTCGTATTCTATTGTCAATTGCACGGATAGATGCATAACACGCAAGCGTGTCTGTTCTCTAATTACCGCGAACGCCTTCATGTCCCAGACAGTAAATTATTTTCTGTGCAAGGTGTTAGAAGCAGATATAGATGCTATTCACTATCAGCACTGCCCATTTGAGATCGTTTGAAGAGGTATGGACTTATATCTTGTCGAGGGGATTCCTATACATTGTTTGTTGTTCGTCCATCACAAGTGTTGATCACCATTTGATACATCCACTTTATAAAATTCAGTTCTTCTTCTTCAGCGTTCATTCTCAAACTCCCACTGGATATCTCTTGTAGCAGGACTATGGTCCTATTAGATTTCCAGAAGGATGTAGTCCAGAGAATGGAAATGCGTTTTGTAGCCGTTGTATTTGCGCCAATGGCCCGACACATCCGTCTTCGGCGGAATAAAATTCAGTTAGAGTTATACCATTGACTATGAATTCGTAGATAGGTATTAAGCCATAAGCTGGCCGCAACGGTCCTTGGACAATTCGAGCATGGGATAACCACTATATATGGTGTTTGATCTACACATGACTTTTTAGCTACTATCCGCTGTTGAGCTGCTGCATTTCTCATCTTTTAACAAGATCCGGCTCCTTTTTTGACCGTATAGTGCAATGTAGCTCTATTTTGTGCAAGTTCTTTTCATGTATCTTAGTGTAGTTCACAGACAGTGATGTCTTCTTTTGGTCACTTTGAGAACGTATGTCTTTCTGTAACTTTCCATATAGAAGTATCTTTGACAGGCGATGATCTGACATGCGTACCACATGACCTGCCCCAACGAATCTGTTTCTGCATCAAAATAATATCAATACTAGGGATACCAGATCTGTCAGGGACAGTGGTATCCGGAATCTTATCTTGCCATCTTATGTTCATAACTGTTATGAGGCTAGTTGTGTGAAAGTTATTGAGCTGTCTCGCATGTCGTCTATACACAGTCCATGTTTCACCAGTGTATATAGACACTGGAAGTACCACTCAATTGCTATATATAACGTACAAGTTAATGTACAATACTTCTTGTAGAATATCAACATTTGTAAACATAGTGCCCCAATCCTTTCCATGAGTTCAGCAGCGATCCAGTTCACGATCCAAGGATTGATTTCACAACCCAGCAAAGATAATACAAGGGTTCGAAAAACTCCATTCGTTATGATTCATTGCGGGCACGCATTCATAATATAACGACACAAAAAAATCATATTGTAGATGTGTATATTAAATAAGTAACAGTTTCGAATCCTAGCGCTAAAAAAAGTCCCACTCTTCACTAGGTACTTGTCGCAGTTGACAGAAATGATAAAAGTAATGGTTATCCCCCTTATAACGTGTCTGGTTTTTCGAACGCGAAACGATTCGACTCAAGTTTTTAGAATAAAACCACATACAGGAAGAATCATGCATATTTCCTGTTGTCATGGAGACTGCATGCCGGTATTTGGTTTTTAGCGTGACACATAATTCCTCCGTTGCATTAACTTCAGCGCTGAGTTTTGTAATCATGCTTCATGTGAGAGCTACTCTCGACATCATTACGTTTTCTCCGTACATTTCATTGGCATAAAGGGATAGGCAGAGTGACAAATGATCATTTTCCTCAGTCGTAATAAGTTACGATATTTGGGATATCCAGGACTTTCTGGAAAATGGCTTGTCCCCCCCCCCTAAACTGCGTGGTGGAATATATGATATGTTATTTTGGCGTTGTGATCTTTCATTTCCGATTCGCGCATGTTGTCAGGGTCAAAATGAACAAAGAATAATAACTTTCATACATGATGTGAGAGGCGATTACATGGGATTGGTTATCCGTCTTGTAGAAGGTCAAAATGCAATATTGAAGTCGGATGTGTCGGACCAAAAGACACGTATGACTTATGTTGTAGCCACGACACTGCACATTCCTTTCTCCGGACTACATCATACTAAATTGCTGCAGGGGTTTGAGAACAAACGCAGAAGATTAAGATTTTTGTTCCGCTTTTGTGTTTACTCAGCATTACACGCATATCTGAAAGATAAGATTGTATTGATTGATTGACATATTTTAGTACTGTATAACTAACTACCAGCACACGCGTTCTCCCAGCAGCGACACCAGCAGCTTAGACTTAAATCTCTCTTTTTTTTTCTGGCTGCCACATTACACATGTATTGATCTAAAGTCACAGCCTAAGGCATCGAACGCAACCCGAGTGAGTAACCAGATGAGGGACAGATGACGGTTCAAAATCAATACTCTCCGCCTGTGTGCAAAATCTTGCCGTGCTCGCTCAATGCTGTTGCTTGATGTGTTTCGTTTTTGGGCACATGGTCCCGTCTCTTCTCTTTCACACCTTGTCTATCTTTCAGTAGGATAGATATGGTCCTGTCTTTTCTCTTTCACACCTTGTCTATCCTCCATTAGGGAAGAACTGACTCAACTACGACACGCTCTCCCTTACTGGTTTCGTCGCGTTCTGGGTCATCACCTCCATACTTTGCCTTGGACCAGTCCATTCTTTCGTCATCAAAGGGGAGTAACTGGCCATGGTATGATACGAGCATAATTTATCCAAATGTTCGCTGGCGACAGATTCCAGCATCATTACGGTGGAATTTTTGTGATTACAATATAGGAATTTGTTGTAATTACTAGACCTGTATATTCGACGACTGACCGGTTTATGATTAGTTTTCTAATCAAATATATTAAATCGTGTAGTATCTGTCTCTTTGATGTCTCCGAGTGTTTTAGTGCCAGTGGCTTTCCGGCATAATTCTCATAACATTAACAGACATTCTTTGATTAATAGGGCTGCTGACTACAGACCAGACGGACGGAATTTCCAGAACACTGGTGTAGTTGAGACAATTCTAATTCTGTGTGGCGAGAAATAAGATTTAATCTTTGTATATTAGGGTGTAGTTTTTCCTCGTATTATCATCTGTAATCTCGTTCTGCGAGTGTGTGCTACCTGGTCTCGCATATATCCCCACCATCCGCTCTTATGGTTGTTAACACAATGGACACAGAGGCTGCTAAGAATTACAGAAAGTAAGTTCAGTAAAGTCAAGTTTTGAATCATTGAATTGATCAATTTCTCTACATCGACACATATATTAACAAATATACATTCACTAACCGTAACACTGAGCGAGTCAAATGCTAACACAGGAGTATATTCACAAATATACGTTCACCAGCACTGTTACATTGAGTCAAGTGCATACACATATACACACATATATATACACTTATCAGCACTAACCATCACATTGAGCCAAGTGCATACACCATATACACACATAGGCCTATATACTATATACACTTGTCAGCACCAAACATCACATTGAGTCCAGTGCATACACATATAGTTCATATACACAAATATACACACTTGTCAACACCAAACATAACATTGAGTCAAGTGCATACACATATACACAAATATATAGCCTACACTCATCAGAACCAACCATCACATTGAGTCAAGTACTTACACATACACACAAATATATACACTCGTTAGCACCAACCATCACATTGAGTCAAGTGCATACACAAATATAAACACTCCTTAGCACCAACCATCACATTGAGTCAAATGCATACACAAATATAAACACTCCTTAGCACCAACCATCACATTGAGTCAAGTGCATGTATAAAAACATTCTTCTTCTGCATTCGTTCTCAAATTCCTGCAGAATAGTAGGGTGTAGTCTGGAGAATGGAATGCATTGTGTCATGGTTTACAGCTTAGCTACAACATATGCACCTTTCAGCCTGACACATCCAACTTCAACATGGCTTCTGGGTCACTTTGACTATTTTGGATTGGAAAACAACCCCACCCCACTCCTTAGTCTCTTACGACATGCATGGAATGTTAACAGTGTTACTATTCTTTGCTCCTCTTTCAGACCCGACAACACACAGATGATTAAAAACATTTAAAATTATCCTGCAGGAAATAGTTGAGGGCAGAAGTAGAAGAGGACACAAGAAAGTATGGACTGATATTAATAGACTGGATAGGATTAAGGGTATTCACACTTAAACAAGGGACTGAGAAGGCATGGCAAGATTTTTATATTCATGTTTTCAGAGTGGCACCCCTATGACCCTGAAGAGTTAGGGGGTTAGTGGCGATGATGATTAACAGTTCCGTTGAATAAACGCTACTATGATCGCAGTCCAACCCCTGTTTTCGTTCTTGTTTCTCATTAGTGCATACCTACGTATTTTGTGGTTAATTGATCTAAATATTATATCAATAAATAATCAAAAATTAATTGAAATATTCATTTTTTAGGGTTAATTCTAACCCTAAATATAATTATATTTAAATTAATAAATTATAAACTGATAAACATAGGCAAGGGAAATAATGACATAGGAAGGCACTAATTGGCACAATGGGGGTTCGACTTTGATCATAGTACTGAATAAACTTTATAAAGTGCATACTCATATACACTCATTTGCACCAACCACCATACTGAGTATAAGTATATACACAACATTCACAAATGCTTTTTCATTTCTGCGAACTATATCCTGCTGGAAATCTAATAGGGTCATTGTCCTGTTACAAGAGAGTTTCAGTGGAGATCTCTTCTCTTATTCGCAGTTTAATGTCTACACAGCAAGTATGGTTTTCTTGTTAAATGTATTTGAGAGCTCCTCAAGACTCACATGAAGCTTTCTGTGGGTGTCTGTCTCTGTGAGCCAGCCCTCCATCCTCAACTGGCTTAGTGTAATACAGTCTTCCAGGATATGTTCCACGGTCTGTACTACATGAACACAGAGGTGATGAAACTAGTCTTAGTCTATTTAAGTGGCTGTTTAATGTATTGTGTCCTGTTCTGATGCGGAAGATAACTTGCTCAGCTCTGTCAAGATAATGATAGTTGTCTTTTGGTTGGTTGACTTTTCTAATAGCTTTGATGAGGATTCTCTTTTGCTAGTAGGTAATTTCTTGGTCTTTTTGTTCCTGTGTTGCTCCATCTTTTGCTAGAATATCTGCCTTTTCATTTCCTGGTACTGGTATGCCACAGAGGGATGCAACGACTGTAGAGCTACATTTTTTTTTTAATGCTCACTTCCTTTATGGCTTCCTTCAAGTCTGGAAGTTTATCGCTGTCAATAGCTTATAGAAAAGACATTGCTTCTGTAAGAAACACCACCTGCTGACATTGGCTTGTGTTTTTTATTTCTGCAGCAATGTTTAGGGCCTGTACTTCTGCAGAGTAGTTGGAGCAGACGATTCCCGTTGGTGAACATGTGGATTCATTTACTTTTTCTGGATATTTTAGGTACACTCCAGCACCTCTGTTCTTCTCTGCTCTGGTTGCTGATCCATCGGTATATGTATCCAAGCTTCTCTATGATGTTTATCTTCAATCTTGTTGCATACTATTATTTTCTTTTGCAGATTATTCTGTTCTCTCATAGTATAAGCGTTGTTTATGGTGGTTCTGATAGTGAAATTTTGATATTGCTCCCACGGAATTTGGATAAGTGTTGGTGTTATTTAATTTGTTATCTCGAGTAGTTAGTCCTTGCATTTTTTGTTTAGCTATTTGGATCAGTGAATGAAGCTGCTTCTCTTCAGCCTTTCATTGACTAGGTCACAGAATCTGGTTTTCATTGAATGTGCTTGCATTCTCTCGTACTTTTCTGCTTAGATCACGGTCTTAGTGTCCTGCCTGTAAGGGTGTGATATTGTATGTGGTATAGTGTGATGTAATTCTTTCCATTTAATTTTTAAGAGAGGTCTTCCTGACATCTGTGATGTTGTTTGTTTGTTTGCGTTTATTCTCAAATTCCCACTGGATCTCTCTTATTGCACAACAATGGTACTGCTAGATTTCCGCAGGACATAGTCCAGAGAATGGAAATGTGTTGTGTAACCGCTTTAATTTGTGCCAGTAACCCAGTACATCTGTCTTCAGCGTGCCTTTAATTTGGGTGGGCTTCCCTAGCCTGTGACAGTTTTCCTTTCTCGCCAGGTGGTTAGTGTTTATTGACTCTAGATCGTGAAGAGTGTTATTGTGAATTTTTCAACATTAATCTTTGTCCTTCATTTCTGTGCCATGCTGCTATGATATCTGTTGCCTTTTGTATTTTATTGTTGGCAATTTTATATGTTCTTCTATACACTCTACCACCAAGCCATCAGTATATATGGTGGCTCTTATATCTTGTTGCAGTTTGTAGATTAGATCATTTATGAATACAAAAAACTGAGCTGGAGATAGCCTTGAGGGACTCCATGATTTAGGAGAATCTTTTAGCTATCATGACCTACCATGGTGACTCTTGCTTTCCAATTGTGTCCACTTACTGATGTTACCCTTGATTCTGTTCCTTTACAGCTTTACTATCAGTCCATCAGTTATTTGTGTTTCCAGACTATATTCTGCTTATCTGCAGGAGTTTGAGAACAAATAAAGAAAAAGTAGTAGGATGTAGACTGAAGTATGCAATGCATGGTGTCCTTGTTAACAGCTTCATTGCAATATCTGCGACTTTGGTCCTGACAAAATCAGATTTCAGCATGGCTTCTTGGAACACTATGACCCTCAATGGGATGGGACAGCCATCTCCGCCTCCAGAAACCTCTTTAGTCGCTTCTTATGACATGCACAGTAGGTAAATATCACAATTCTTTGCTCCATTTTGGGCCCCTGCAACATGCAGGTGGAGTTTCTCTTCTATCCCTACTTGTTTAGTGTGACATGCATTGGTGCAGCTAAAATCATTCATAATATAACCTTTCTGTTAAATGAGAGAGAAACTGCAGTCATATAGTGTACATGCTGTATTGGACGGGGGAAGGGATCTTCCTGGAGTATTTTTGTTAAGCCTCTAACTTTATGCTCAAGATTTTGCAGGTTTGAATCTTACTCATGTTATCTCATTTATAAAGATTTCAGGGATCCCTGAGGATTATTGCTTGAAAATTTTTCAGATATCCCTAATGATTCTCACTTGAAGTTACAGAGAATGTGCTATGAGTGGTATTCTCGGTAAGCGCCATGCTGCTTTATTGAGAGGGATGGAGTACATATGGGAGTAGCCTGAGTACAATGAAATCAATCCTCTATGCCTTTTGAACCCCTGTTTTGATAAGCTATGAGAATAATCTGAGTCATATTTCCACGTAAAATTGACGTCTGTGGCCCATGCATCCATTGATGACCAAACATTCTTGTGGGTCCCAGGCTTGATTGATTGATACCTCCAAGGACGACCCTCACTTGGATTAAAAAATGGAAAAAGAAAAAAGATGCTGTTGAAAACATCGAGAAATATGATGGAAGGCAAACAAAATAATGTATCCTTAACTTGAAGAACAGCTTTTAGAATGGTACAGGACAGAAGAACACGGAAAGTCCTTATTAAAATTGTGACATTAGCCAGGCATGATGAGATTTTGAAATGACCCATACCTAACTGATGATGTTGCTTAGAGACAGTGGCATGTGTGTTGCTCAGGTCCGAAAGAGGAGCAAAGAATATCAACACTGTTTACCTTCCATACACATACTCATACTGTATGATCAATAAGAGGCGAGGAAGGATCTTATGGGATAGAGCTGGTTGTCCCATCCCATATAGGATAAAAGTGACCCAGAAATCATGCTGAAGTCAGCTGAAAGGTGTAGCAAAGCTGTAAACCATGACACAACGCATTCTGGTCCCCAGACTGCATTCTGTTAATTTGCAGGAAAGTGAGAAGAAATAAGAAGAAGAGGTCAACACATATCACAATAGTTGAATGAATTATTACTCGGTAATAAATCAGCTGAAGATGATGTTCCTTCTTCGCAAGCGAAGATGAACATTGTATCAAAAAGGATCAAGTTTGGTTTGATTGTTTGTGAGTCCATAAATGGTTTATGAGTCCAATCTGAACTCCGAAAGACCTGCTGTAGTGTGTGAGAGGAATGTAGTAGATCTTCAAATTAGGGAAAACATCTTTCCTTTTGTTTTTGTCTCTTTTAAATCGCCTGCAA
Organism: Meghimatium bilineatum; assembly: GCA_034231615.1. NCBI lineage: Eukaryota > Metazoa > Mollusca > Gastropoda > Stylommatophora > Philomycidae > Meghimatium > Meghimatium bilineatum. The sequence goes on along the minus strand of CM067322.1, from coordinate 49,609,101 downwards.
TGTTCTACCTTGTTCAAAACTGTAATATCTGCTCTGATCTGACTGTTCCAGGCTGGATGGTCAAGAACTCTGGTTTCCCATGAGCTTAGGTTAATTATGCAGGGCTTGAGATATGTCTTCAAGTAGTCTGTGAAGCGTTTCTTCTGGCCTCCGCTTGAACTCTTACCTGCACACAACTGTAGAAACCTGAGCAGCTGGACCATTCAGAAAGGAATGGTATAACCTATCTATAATCCTTTCAGCTTTCGGTCAATAAATATCTGCTTCTTTTTCTTCTTCTTCCTCTGCTTTAGTTCTCATACGTCTGGTTAGCAGGATATAGTCAGGATAACAGAATATGATGTATCATGGTTTACAACTTAGTGGTGATATCTGCATCTTTCAAGCCTCACACATCTAAAGAGCATTGCTTTTGTGTTACTTTAAAGTCTCACACATCCAAAGAGCATAGCTTTTGTGTTACTTTCAAGCCTCACACATCCAAAGAGCATGACTTTTGTGTTACTTTCAAGCCTCACATATCCAAAGAGCAAGACTTCTGTGTTACTTTCAAGTCTCACACATCCAAAGACCATGGCCATTGTGTTACTTTCAAGCCTCACACATCCAAAGAGCATGACTTTTGTGTTACTTTCAAGCCTCACATATCCAAAGAGCAAGACTTCTGTGTTACTTTCAAGTCTCACACATCCAAAGACCATGGCCATTGTGTTACTTTCAAGCCTCACACATACAAAGAGAATGGCTTTTGTGTTACTTTCAAGCCTCACACATCCAAAGAGCATGGCTTTTGTGTTACTTTCAAGCCTCACACATCCAAAGAGAATGGCTTTTGTGTTACTTTCAAGCCTCACATATCCAAAGAGCATGACTTTTGTGTTACTTTCACTCTGTGTGGGATTGGACAAATACCACCACCTCTGAAAACTCCATAGTTGCATCATATAACATTCACGGCAGGTTGCAATGTTCTCTTTCTTTGCTTATGAGCCTCTTCCATTTTGACCTGTCTTTAGCTATTTAGCAATTGTGCTTTTGCTTTAAGCTAAAGGCAATCTACTGAATGTAAAATAATTATCTAGAAAATCACTAGTCAAAAACTGCTGGGTTCATTGCATAATCCCAAATAAGATATGTTATCAACTTCCACACTAGTGTCTGTCTATCAACTACTTGAACTCAAGACATAGATTAAAATCAGGGGTAGATAAGATCAGCAACCAGTGTAAAGTGTCATTATTGATATTGACATTGTAGAGTGAATCATAATGTCTTCACTTTATAGATTATACTCTTTGGTTTATGTTTATATAGACTATAGTCTGTGGTGTGAAAGCTATGCAGTGATTTTATTATCATAATAAGCTGATTCAAGTTTACATTAAAAAATAGCAATTTTGCTGAACCACAGTGAGAGAAGTAGCAACTACTTTTTTGTTATCATGTAGATTGTCTCCCTTGATGCATCTCTCATCTGCAGTTATTGATTCTGGCATGAAACCTAACAAATTATAGGGCATTGATCAATACTTTCACTGCATTTCTTTCTTTATTATATTTAGCTAACTTTCTATTCTAATATATTAATTTGGGAATATATGAAGGATGCTTGATATATAAGCCTCTATTTTCCTTTATGTTCTTAATTTTTTACAATTTAGTACACACAGTTTAGATCTAGGGTAGGTGAACTTTTTAGTAGATTACCTCTTATTATATTTTGTATGCACCGATATCACACCTTCGAGGTAAATGGGGAAAAAGAAGACATGTCTACTTTCCATTCGAATCAGACCATTTGACCTCACTTTAGATATACCACATAAAGTAAATGTTTCGGCAAAAAACAATGTTGTAAATAATAATAAACTAATGCTTGTGTCTCAATTGATATAAAATAGTATATTTATATATTAATTTTTTTCATCTTCATTACTCCAAAATGTTACATTTTACACGTTTTGGGATAATTCACTTCAATTTCTTGGCCACTGGTTTAATGAATTGAACACATGCTGAGGAACTGAGGAAAGCAGGAAACTTAATTAAGAGAAAAGTGTTGACATGGAATCCACAAGGAAAGAGAATACAGAGAAGATCTATAACAAATTAGTGAAAGGATAAAAGATAAAAGTTCTCAATGAATGATGTTGACATCACATGAAAAAACCTTGAACACAAAACTAAGAACAAGGTAGACTGGAGAGAATTTGTTTGTTGCCTATGTTCTTCTAAGGGCCAGGAACTTGATAGATTGATCGTCACACACTTTACTAAGGTTAATTTAGTGCAGTTCTAAATGCTATTAATTATTGTTATTGGAATGTATATTGTATGATAGTTTACATACCCATATGTTGTCAGGGCCTGAGAGGAGAGTAAAGAATAGCAACGCTGTTACCTGTTATGCATGTCATAGAAAGTTGTTCTCAAGTGGCTTCCAGACCACTCAAATATAAGGAGAAATGAGAGCAAACCAGTTAGCAAAAAGTGGAAGTGACTGTCAACAACAGATAGAAGATTCAGTATAATTTCCAGAAATGAAGTTCATCATCAAAAGTTCCATTAAGACAAAATGTAACTAAACTCATTCATGCAGTCAAAAAAGATGATGCTATCTACAAGCTTGAAAGAAAGGAGCAAAAAATCATTTTCAACTGAGAACAGGCCACAACAGACTCAAACAAATGCGTGTATGGGAAGTGTGGAATTGGTGACATCGATATGTGCCCCTGTGAACAATCTCCAAAAAACATATTTTATAGAACAGATCACTGTAGGACATCACAAGAAGAAAACTGTGGCGATACGAAATAGCTCTAATGGACAAGTTCTATAGTCCAGTCTTGGGACTTGTGATCGCAATACAGTTTATTGATGAAATCCATATCAGTGTCTACTTCAACTGGAGAACAAGGAAGAAGAAGATGATGACTAAGGAGTTTTGGGGTAGAATTGGCATCCAGTGTAGGACCAAAGTGACTCAGATGCCATGTTGAAGTCGAATATGTCAGGCCAAGAGGTACAGATAGTGCAGGTAAGCTATAAACCATGGCTACATCCTGTTAATCTTCAGGAGTTTGAGAATGAATGCAGAAGAAGAAGATAGTAAACAGAATCAGTGTCACTACCCAATTTCTTTAAGCAGATGGCAATGACAATTCCTTCTGAGTTTCCATAATGTGCTGTTTATAAACATTATGTTGGCCAATGTAATGTACCCGGTACACACAGTTTGCTATAGTTTATTTGGTGCAATCCAAAAAGTGTACATTCATTACATTGTTATAATTCCAAGGAATTATGACCAGTGTCACTACACAATCTCAATAAAGAAGAATGGTAGTTCATGCTGCATTTATTTAACTATTTATACAAGTTAGCTTCAAAAAAAGTTCCTGGAATTAGTGGATTAATAGAAATACATGACAATAGAAGTATCTACATTACATTTCCTTCAAAGTAGTTCCCTTTGGTAACTATACACTTTTGCCAACGTGCATACAGCTACTGTGGAAACATTCAGGGAATTCATTCTTTCTCAGCTGTCTTGTCACTTAAGTGATAGCATCATCTGCATCCTTGAATCACTGTTCTTTCAGTGCCAATTTGAGTTGAGAGAACAAGAAAAATTCAGCCGATGCAAGGTTGAGAGAATATGGAGGCAGTTTCAAGGTAATCACATTGTACTTTGCTAGGTACTGCTTTACCAGTAGGGATTGATGTGCCAGCACATTGTCATGCAGCAAAATCCAACTGTTTGTTCTTCATTTTTCTGGTAGTTTTCTTCTGATTGCATTACGATTTCTTCTTTTTTGTATCGCCACAGGCTTTATTAAGCTATGTTAAAGTGTCTCTGAGAGTGACTTCTCACAAAACACAGAATTTGACATTTGTACGTTGTTCAATCAAGGTCATTTTCAACTTGTTCCTTGTTTAGAAACAAGTGTCATAGCACTGGGGACATTCCCATATATGCTCTACTTGCCAATCCATCAGCCAACTAAATGTGTATACGATCAGTGTCCCAGTCAGTGTTGTTCGATGAGAACCTGAGCCAATCACTGATGGAACAGCTGTCTACCACAGAGCACGTACTTCGTTGCTCCTGCGACTGATCCTTTTGTCTTGAGTGCTGTCAATGGTGCTGCTAGCCAACTGTGAATTAAACTACACACATGCTTGATATAGCCCAATGATGATTCAATATCATCAGCATTGAGCTTTCGCTCTGCCAATGGGTCATTGCATTAAATAGTTGCAAGCTTTAATCTCCATGTGTAGCAACTATTAGTCATTTTGAATTCCAGTGACAACATCTGCAAATCATGTCATTTCATTGAGCTTGCTAATGTGCACGAACCAAAGAATACAATTATTGACTGTGTGAAATACATGTAAGTTCGTTTCACATCTCGTTAATTGACAGTATATATATATGGACACATATTGTTCCCTTTTGTAATACTCTCCTAATGAAAACCAGGCTGTATGATTGCCCAGTCTCGCAGACAGCCATTATGAAATCCTGACACCCCCCCCCCCTTGTTATAGAACCGGTCGCACACAATAACAATCCTTTTCATCCATGGTGGCCGATGAGTCTCCACAGTTCATCACCTCCATCCCACAACAATGAACTCGCCATTTTTTGCGAGGGTCGTTGACCTGGTCTCACCTGAGACTCCAGAAGTATTTGAGGATGGTTTATTGTTCCACATAAAACTGCTATTTAACCATTTTTATATTTTTTTATATTCACTTAACTAGGGATTTGTGCCCTGAACCACATGGCTAGGAACTCTGTACACATAACACTCTCCTGCTGCAGAAATCGTCACTTAAATGTTTTGTCAGAGTATGATCAGAAAGAAGCATAAACTGTTAGAAATATGGGGAAAAGAGTTTTATTCTTCTGTGCTTGTTTGCAAACTTCTACTGATTAGCAGGATGTAATCTTGAACACTGAGTTGTTTGATACAATATTTAATGCAAATTTTGATCCAATATTTGCACCTTTTGGACCAACACAACAAATTTCAGCATGGTATTTTTGGGTCACTTTCACCATTCAAGTGATGCTGTTACAAACCACATCTAACATTCCTTAATTGCCTCTTATGACTCACATTATGAATGACAGGCGGCAGACAGTGTTACTATTCTTTGCTTCCATTTCATGCTTTGGCAACACACAATCAAAAAAAAATTTGACCCATTTTCCATTCAATGTGGAGATGTCTTAAACAATTTCTCAAATCCATTGTAATTGCTCAGTTTTCTTTCTCCCCCATGATTAGGTCATTTTACTGTTGTTCTGGGGTGCAAAGGGAATGCATTGCTCTAGGCGGACCCAGGGTTAGCAGATAACCAAGATCCCAAATGTACCTCCACGCGGTGCACCCTGGAAACAGAAATACAGCAGCTCGAGCTGATTCTGGCCAAATCATTTGGGGATCGTGTCCGAGAATGTGGAGGTAGCAGATGGAAAGAGATTTGCCTGCACAAGAGACAGAAATATCTCCGACACCACCAGCATCACCACATATAGTGACACTGTCGACATACAGTGAAGCTAGTCAGTCCAGTCCGAACATTGGAGGGGCGGCCAATGTAAAAGGCACGTAAAGGTAGATGCATGGCGAGAGACATAGATTTCATACCGAGTACAATGAAACAATGAAAGGGCAGAACAGCGCTAGAGGGCAGCGCGAACTGCAAATAGAAAGTGAGAAGTCCCTAGGAAAGGGGAACTACAAGCTTCGTCAGCTCTAGACGAGCTTCTAGTTACCTGTGTTCCTTACAGGCAGAGACCCAGACCCATTCATTGGCGTTTGGTAAAGCAAAAAGACATAATCCAACTCTAATGTCGAGCCTCCTAAACCGGAAATATGCTCGCGAAGAGAAAGGGTTCCGTACTCGATGCGCTCAGGCACAAAAGGGACAACGATTTAGCCCTGGCCCAACTCTACTGTCAGGTTTTCCTACACCAAAAATACACTTGAAGAGAGAAAGGGTTCAGTACCTGATGGGCTCAGGCACTATTGGGACAAGGACGCTCAGCTCGAGAACGCCTTGCTCTCAAACGCGTGGTGTGAGACTCGAACTTGGACAAGGGGTACACGATGTCGGTGAATGACACCTCGGCTAAGAGGGCGAAAGAGCCAGGGTCCAACTCCTCTGTTGAGTTCTTCCCCTTAAGGAAGCAGGCTCACGGATGAGAAACGGTTCAGTACCCAATGGGCACAGGCACAGCACGTCCAATTACACGAGGCAATTTCATAGACAGTGGAACACCTCGTTCGAGTCAGACGAGAGCAAGAAAATCGTCTGGGCGAAGAGTCGCCACTACGTGTGCATGGAGACAGATATAGAGGCTGTCACAGGCTAAGGGTAGCCCACCCGAATTGTCAAGGCATGCCGAAATCGGATGTGCTAGGCCTACAAGGCGCATAACGGTGGCACAACGTAATCACGCTCCCGGCGGAAATCGCACGGATATCCGTGATGGTTACAATGGAGCGAACGAAAAACAAACAAACAAACTGTTGTTCTAACTTGCGTCTCAGATTATCATATGTCATCTCCGCTGACATTGATTTTCACTAGCTCCTGTCAATAATTATGTTTGTCAATGACAAGCTTTGTCATTTTTGTGTGTGTGTCATGAAGTTCAAGATGTCTGGTATCTTCACCATTCACTGTCTCTTCTCCCATCAGTATTACTAATTGTCACATGTCATTCCTTCCCTTGATACTGCATGTCCAGCAAATTATGATTACCATTTTCTCATGATTATAAGGAACTTTCTTTGTGTATGGGTCATATTGTAACGAGTTTGAACCCATTTACATCATACTGTTTTCATACCATTTTCAACATAGCGTTTTTGATTCAGCACCTACTATGTATTTATGTGTTTCAGGAAAAAGATTGAGGAGATTGGAAAGATGACAACATTGAATCAAGATGAGATCGTTACCAACACCAAGACAGTGATTCAAGGTCTGGATACTTTGAAGAATGACTACCAACAGATCCTCAACACTCTGCTCTCCACTATAAAGACCATCAAGAGGGAGAATGGAGACACCAATCTGGTGGAGGAGAAGACCAACATTTTACAGAGATCGCTGGAGACTATAGAGTTGGGTCTTGGGGAAGGACAGGTAAGGATATAAATTGAATATTATATGCAAAGCTGTAAATTAATAATAAATCCTTGGGGTCTTTGTTACCTTTAATATTTTATGGCAGTGTGTCCTGATATAGCCTAATTGGACTTTGTCCGCTGGTTGAAAGTGGCACACCTCTCCAAAAGCGAGGCAAACTCATTAACCTACCTAGTTATAAATTGGATACTACATGTCCTGATTACCGCAGATATTCTTCACTTCTTGATTGCGAGCATACATATTCCAAATATAGACTGGAAGCAACATGGATATGTTCACACTGACATTTAATGTCAATGTCTCTAACCCTAACCATGAGGAACCCTTGTCAGTTCATTTTAATTGACCTACATTTTATCCGCTTATAATCAGAGCATGTACAGTACATCTGTATTGTTCTTGTAAAGTGAAAATGTTAGATCTTTAGGTTGCTTGTCAGAATAAAATCCACAGTCCTTTTCAGTTCTTCATGACAGCCCCATAACTGTAGCCTCAGTTTCGCACTCCTTCGCCAGGTCTGACATTACAGATCATTAAAGGCTCCACAGAATGGGAGAAAGTCATCAAGTGTTTGAATTACAGTCCTACACTGATATTAATTTGTATATTTATATCGCTATATAACCAAAAAAACTATTGAGTTACAATCTTGACCTTCAGCCTGTAGTATTCCTGACAGATGCAAGATCAGCACACCAGTTCAGAAAACTGCTATACCTTGCAAATATTACTGACAGAACTAAGTAGTCAGCACAAGGTAGTGATGCAGTGGATACCATCACCACACCAATACAAAATGACTTCAGAAATTATGAGCAGACCAGAACAAGTTGTCATTCTACACTTTAATACAGGACACAACTGACTCCACAGTTTGACAACACAGCCATGTCTATATCTGGATAGGCACCTCAGATTACAGACTACATCTTCAAGATTGTCCAATATATGAACTGTTGAAGTAAACACACAGGTCCAGAGAAACAACACTGGAAAAAGACAACAATATGGATCTCTGTATGAGTTACAAAACTGTCAAGTTTATAGAAGAGACAAATCTGCACACATAAGTACAATCTAAGTGAACAAATGAAGAAAAATATTGTGATATCATATAACAGTTTGTTATATCTTCTTGGACACCATGGGATGCTTTATGGTTTGGGTACATGATATAAATTAAAGTTACGTAATAGACAAATGATGTACATTGAGCAATTTAATGATTAACTACCAATGAACAACAAATAAGAGATCACAAATAAAATTCTGACAGTAGGAATCTGTAGCTAAGTTGATAGTGACAAAGGTGCCGGCAAAAGTTCAAGCAAGTGGCTAGCATTTGGATTAGTGACCAGATACAGCGAAGGCAGACCTAGATGCTGACCATGAAAACACTAGATCACTGAAATAAAAGAGGTGACAAATTCCACAATATACTCAGCACACAAGAGGGCCGTCTCCAGAAATCTCTTCTACCCCTGAAGCCGAAAGGCAGCAAAGGGTTTCAGCGAATAGATAGATAGATAGACATCCAACTTACGCATGGCTTTGGATCACTGTGATTATCCATAGGATGGAACAGCCAACTCCATCCCAAAAACCTTCTTAGTCACCTCTTATCTGCATGGCAGATAACAGTGTCACTATTCGTGTGCTCCCCTTTCGAACCCAAAAACACACGGATGATCTGTCACTTATTTGTTCAATGATGTCCAAGACTTTGAAATAAATTTAGGGTTTGAAATAAATATAAGGTTTAATTTACTGTCATAAGTTGTATGGTGTGAACAATGCAGGTTTGTACAAATTTTACATTTGTTTCATTAGGTGATGATGGATTTGTCCAACTATCTCCAGAAGATTGAAGCAGAGAAGCAAAAGCTTCGAGCTCAGGTACGACGTTTGTGCCAGGAAAATGGCTGGTTGAGAGATGAACTGGCCACCACACAGCAGAAGCTACAGGTGGGTGTATAAGTTTACTGATGTTGGGATTTTGAGTGTCACAGTGGTTAGTGTATTAACTGAAACATATTCTGTATATGACATTTTGTTTTAACTATTGTTGAATGTTTAGTCACCACATTCAGTTGCAGCACCAGTGCAACGTGGATGATGGGCTTTCAAACTACAAGAAAGTTTGATTGAGTTTAGTTTATTGAGATGGGCCCACTAACTATTTTACCATCCAACTTTTACAACAGTAGGTTTGTCTGTTGTAATTAAAGCACCAAATTTATCTTCAGTCTTTTTGCTAATTACCAATTTTTTCTTATCAATTTTTATCACTAAACTGTCAATCATTCTCTATGTCATTCCTCAACCGCATACATCCTTTGTATTTTCTGATTCTAATATAAATTTATTGCTTAATTTTTCTTCTGGTTCCTATTTTTCTGCATTCATTAAAAATGTCCTGCAAAATGGAAGGATTTAGTCCTAAGAATAGAATGCATTGTGTCATGGTTTACAGTTTGACTGTAATACCTGACACATCTTTGGCCTGATACATCTGACTTCAGCATAATTTTGGGTCACTTTGAATTATGGGATGGGACAGAAAAACTGTAACTCTAAATCTATTTAGTTGCAGATTATGACGTGCATGGCAGGTCAACTTGTTGCTATTATTTGTTCCCTTTTTGGGCTCCGACAAATATTGCCCAGATACAGTCTAAGGAAATAGGTTCTATATCTTCTGAACAAGTAAAGGCGGAAGTTGTGATGCTGACCACATCATCTTTATATATCCTGTTGTTCAGTGAAAAATATAGGCTTTAAACCTAGCCTCCAATATATATTATATTGTCTTGTCGTCTTGCCTCAGGTGGATTGTGATGCTACTTGTCCACACTTATCATTAAGCGTAAGTATAGGAGCTTTAATGTCCGTTCCAGAGTCAGAGGCGTTGCCTTTGTTGTACTGTACATTCAAGTGCATTCAAAATTTCTGTTGTTATCTATCTATTTTTTTCTTGGTCTCATCTGACTTTGTAACCTGATTGTGTTTTGTTATATGCGCTTGTAAGGAATTGATTGTATTCTTTTCCCATAATGTTTTTAAACCATTGTATTTGCTGTCTCTCCATATTCAAGGTGTGATATACCTTTAAATGATATAATGCCCAATATGCCTTCACAGTGTGGAAAAATAATCCTTTACTTTACTTTTACTATTCATCTATAATTTTTCTCATCCTCAGAAAACAAGAAAGCTTCAATAATGACTGTATTTTAAATCTATTAAAAACATGTTTTCTCTCCTTTAGATCAGTGAACAGAAAGTAGCCACATTAGAAGAGGAAAAGAAACACTTGGAATTTATGAATGAGATGAAGAAGTTAGAGGACTCAGATGGCAGTGCTGCTGCTGTAAGTAATGTGAACTACAGTCTGATATCCTGTGTGTTATTTCAGAGATATGTTATTTTAAATTGACACTGAAAGACATCTACTATATAACTTATCTTTTTTGTCCTTTGCAGAACATTGTCTTCATTGCCACTCTGTAAGCCTCTCAGTTCTGTGCTAGTTTTCTGCTTCTTCCAATGTCATATTTATAAGGTCCTCATTATTTTATGTCTATTTTATTGTTATTTTTTGTATATTTTATTGCGTTTTCTAGCCAGACACATCGAACTTCAGTATGTTCTCTTAGTCATTTTGGTCCTTAATGGGATATAACGGCCATCCCAATTTCCAATACATTCTTATTCACCTCTTCCAACATGCAATGGCATGTCACACCTCTGCTGTAAACCATGACACAAAGCATTCTGCTCTGTGGACTACATCCTACTAATCTTCAGGAGTTTGAGAAGGAATACAGAAGAACATCTATGGTCAAATATTTTGAAAAACAGACTTAAATGGTTCGGCCACTTAAGGAAGATGAACCAATATTGGCCAGCAGCAAAAGCATGCACCATGAGAATAGAAACACCAAGAGGCAAAAGAAGACTTAAAAAAAAGTGGATTTAAAGAGTTGCCAATGTTCAGAAACATCGCAATATTACTGCATATCAATTTACTGAATATAGCCCGAAAACCGATAATTCAATCCTGCGACGCCAAACAGCAGAAACTGAGAAAAAGACAATAGATAGATAGATTATTGCTTGAAGCTATGGATTTATGAGCTTTGATTGGAACTCTTGTCAGATAGTGTGCCACTTCATTAAGAGGGGCAGAGTACATATAAGGAACTCGAGTGCAATTAAATCATTACTATGCCTTTTTTTTGTGCTTTACAAAAACATCACCAAGTGCATAAATTCATTGACTTGGTTGGTGAGGTGTTATCATATTCACCTGTTAGGTGTTTTATATTATTCTTTCTCATTCATCAGTCTTGCATAATTTATTCTTCAGCCAGCAGTGGAGAAGGAGTCAGAGACTCATTCGCAATTAGATGATCTTGGTTTTCCAGATGCTGACGATGATGCATCTCCAGAAGGTGGGAAATAATTTGCATATTGTGAAGCAGTCTTTGATTACCTGTAGTTATTGTATGCGTACCTAGAAACTTTTGTATGGATGCCTGTAGATAAGAAGGGGTTTTGGGATGTTTACACCACTACCCCCTAGCAAATCCAAGCATGACAGTACTAGGAGCTTAACAAAAAGGTTGGTAAAAACCGCTCTTTTGGTGATTTTTCACAAAGTTTATCAAATTTGCTGTCAAACAGTTACATTTACACACAAAAATGGACAAATGTTTATTTGTTTGTTCTATTTATACATCTATATACTGGATCCCTTGTTTACCTTGTGGTATCAGGGGTAGAAGAATTCTCTGGAGATGGCCTTCCTGTTTCCTGTGTGCTGTTTGTAAGCTTGTTTCTGTGGCTTCTTTGATTGAAAGAGGAAGAAAAAAAATACCTAGAAGAAAGAGCTACAGATACAAAAAGGATAGGTAGAATGTGATGTGTACTTGAATCATAAGTTTTTGTGTATTATTTTTTATATCCAACGAATAATGAGCAACAGATGGAAGAGGTTTCTTGATGAGCAAGAACCAGCATGGTGTTGAATATGAACAGATATATATATATATATATATATATATATATATATATATATATATATATATATATATATATATATATATATATATATATATATATATATATATACACACACACACACGCACGCACGCGCGTGTGAACGCAGAATAAGAATTACCTGATTAATGAACTTTTTCGGGAATCTTATATCCCATTAAGACAAATAATAATTGGACATGAGTTGATATGATATTGTTGTCATCAACAGTACTATCTCCTTCACAACCTAGTGCTATGGCACATGCCGCTAGTGGAGGTTATGAGATTCCAGCTCGGCTACGCACCCTGCACAATCTGGTCATACAGTATGCATCTCAGGGACGTTATGAGGTGGCAGTGCCACTGTGTAAACAAGCTCTGGAGGACTTAGAGAAGACCTCAGGACATGACCACCCAGATGTTGCCACCATGTTGAATATACTGGCTCTTGTGTACAGGTAAGGAGACGCAAGATGTTTAAAGACAGAATTATCTTGTCCTTATTCTCAAACATACATGGTTACTGTTGGATATAGATTTCTGTGACACAAAATATTGAAAAGTGTAGATTGAGTAAGAAAAAGAACAGTTCTTAAATGTGTTCAAAAGCCAAAGGCAATATTGATAAAGATGATGATAATGATGGTAATAATGATGAAATAATCCATTTAATAATAATAATAACAATTATAACCCATGGTCGTAGGGGTGCCACACTGGATACTGTTGTCTATTGTCTTTCCCCAGGTGGTTTGTTACCCTCTCTTACCGTTAAGCGTAGGTGTGGTTGGAGCTCGAGCTTGCATTCCAAAGCCAGATGTGTTATGACCGCATCTGTTCAGGATGTCCTTGACGTTTTCTATCCATCTTTTCCATGGTTTTCCTCTGACTTTGTACCCTGATCTCATTTGGTTATATACCTGTATGGGTAACTTGTCATGATGCATTCTCATGATGTGGCCAAACCACTTGATCTAATGCTTTTCTATATAATCTGTGCAAGGTATTATACCTATTCTTTCCCTGATGTCTTCGTTTCGATACACTGGATACATCAGCACAAAATGCCTTCCAAGCAATCTGCTCAGCCAATCTGATGTGTATAAAAATCATGCCTAGACCATTACTTAATTTTAGCAATCCAGAATTTTCTTTTCCCTCCTTCCTCCCTCAACTGTTCATTGCAAAATAATTTTAAAGAGAGTTTTGTCTCATTACATATCTACACCAAACAAGTTTACAACTGTTATGCCATTTCACCTCTGCCAAAAGTGGTTCTTGATAACCTGCAGGTTTGTTTATTTGCTGCTGGAGAAATATATTTTGTCTTGTGTTCTATAAATTAATTATAAACAAACGTCTGTAGCACTTGTTTTCAAAAGCCTGAATTCTTCTTTCTGTGTCACATCCATACAAAAATATACTTAGCATTAGTGATCTGAATAGATTGATCTTTACTCTAATTCTGATCTTACTTCTCCAAATCATATTCAATCTTGCCATGGCAGCCATCACCATCTCGAGTCTTAGCTTTATTCTCATTTCCCAAGCTGCCATCATGACATGAGCTGGCATCATGTGTTTGGGACCTGAGATATTTGAAGGTGTTAATTTCTTCAAGTTTGTGACAGTTTAACTGGATATTCATCGGATCTTGCTTGGTTTCATTAGTCACCAATATCTTGCTTTTATTAATGCCTATTTCCATGTCATATTTCCGATTAATGTCTTCCAACTTTGAAGTGAGTTCCTGGAGTTCAAATTCAGAACCAGCCAAGAGATCAATATCAGCATAACACGTTACAAAGTAGCCTACTACCAATAGTTATTGATGTCTGGTGATCTTGTAATGCCTCCTGCATTATATATTCAAGATATATGTTAAAAAGTACCGGGGAAAGCATGTAACCCTGATGCACTCCTATATCCGTCTTGAAAAATTCATCACTGTCATTCATCATTTTCATTTATGAAAAAAGCACTTTTATATGCATCTTTATATAGAACTTCAATAACTTGTATGATTTTTGTGTTGAAGTTATATTCTCAACATCTGCTACAGACCTTGTTGCTACACACAATCAAATGTCTTTGGGAAATTATGATACAGGGCATGTTGTTGATGCTTTTTTATCAATATGTTAACGTTAAAAGTCTATTCTGTGGTACTTCTGTTTTTACAGAAATTCTTCTGCTAACAATTCATCTGATTTAGCTTGTATTCTGTTCATAAAACTGCCATCACCATGCTAGAATGAGTGACTAGACTAATAGTTCTGTAATTCTTGCACAGTTTGATGTTGCCTTTCTGAAATAATCCCTTTAACCGTGAGCACTCTTAACAGCCCGTATACTTTCTGACAAAAGCATAGGTCCTCTTGAGTAAGCAATGTGACACTCAAAAGCATACTGTTTCATGACTGAAATGAATGATTGTATTAAGGGGATTTATAGATGCATGCTTAGTCCCCGAAGGGAGGCATTCCTTATAAATAGAACCTCCTAATAAATGTATAGACAAGGGTGAAATCTCGCCCGTGTGTTGTCGGGGCCCGAAAAGGGAAAAAAGAATAGCAACACTGGTTACCTTCCATGCATGTCGTCCGAGGGCGACTAAGAAGGTTATGGGATGGACTTGGCTGTCCCATCCCATATAGAGTCAGTGACCCAAAGCCATGCTGAAGTTGGATGTGTCAGGCCGAAAGGCGCAGATATCGCAACAATGCTGTAAACTATGACACAACGCATTCTGTTCTCCGGACTACATCCTGCTGATCTGCAGGAGTTTGAAAACGAACGCAGAAGAAGAAGTAGAATGGTGAATTCTATGTTTCAGTCTTTTATAACCTTCATCAGGAAACATGCTGTGTGAAGCTAGGGACTCTAGAAATAAGCAAAGAGTAGTGACAGTGTGACCTGCCATATTTGTCATAAGTAGCAACTAAAGAGTTTGGAGGTAGGGTTGGTTGTCTCATCCTATAGATGGTCAAAGTAACCCAAAAGGCATGTTGAAATTTGATGTGTCAGGTTTAAAAATGCAGATATCACATCAGAGCTGTGAATTAAAACACAATGTTCTGAGTTTACATTCCACAAATCTGCAGGAGTTTGAGAATGAATGCAGAAGCTCAAGAAACAAAAACAAGAAATAAAATATATAAATAAAATGTTACTTGGATTATTCAACAGAAGGTAACTGTGAAGTGTTTTATGTTGTTTTAAAATCTGGATCACCTTGACCTACACATTTTTTGTCGATCTTCTATGCCTTTGTGGTTATTATATCTTCAAAAAGCACATCTCTTGAGTATCTGTCTTAGTTTACATATGCCAGTTATGTCACGTTTTATTCTATACTGTCTGTCATTCATTATAATAACCCCATGTGTACATGTTTATAGATACCACAGACTACAGAACATATACTTCAAGAATGTTCTGAATATGGGATACTGACCCATAGAAACATTAGAATCAAAGCTTTATTAAAACCTGTATTAACTGCAAAAAGTAAATGTTGAAGATTATTGAAGAGACAAAATTATAGATACAGACACAGTTTGAGGGAACGAAAGAAAAAAAATAAATTATATTACTGTGGGACAAATTGTCAGAAAATATTAATGAACATTTTTGTTATCTTAAAACAATCATGACATGCAATGCATGATATTCCAGAGACCAGGGTAAATTCAAAGAAGCAGGCAATTTGCTCCATGATGCTCTTATCATCCGAGAGAAGACATTGGGCAGTAATCATCCTGCTGTGAGTCATATTAGTTATTTTACATTTGTAGGCATTTCCTCTTTGTGTACAGGTGAACTAGTACAGCAAATCTTTTCCAAGTACCCCGGTAGCTAAATTCATAGCAATATAATTATATATATATTTGTTTATCCCATTTGAGGCTGTCATGGTCAGATTTGTTGGGCCATTGACACAAATTAAACTTTGACACAGCACATCTCTATTCTCTGGATTACATTCTGCTGGAAATTGTCCTATTACAAGTGAAATCCAGTGGAAGTTTTAGAATGATGCTAGCAAACATAATTTGAATTTAGAAAACACTAACAAATCATTTTTGACAAGGTTTAATTTGCTATGCTTCATCAGTGCACATTGATTACTTCCCCGTGAACAAGTTTGTTGTGACTGTTGGACAGGGGTTTCTAACACTGTCCATGATCAGTTCAGTTCGTTTCAGAAGAATTGTGCTGTATATATAACAATTATCATCATTTACTCCATGCTGCTATTAAAGGGACCAAGGCAAATACAAAGAAGCAGCCAATTTGCTAAATGATGCTCTTAACATTCGTGAAAAGACTCTTGGTCCAGACCACCCTGCCGTGAGTTATACTTTCTTGAATGATCTGTCACTTACCTCACATGCATGTGAAATTTGTGTCAAAATTTGCACATTTCTTGTAGTTTAAAAAAAAAATATGATTCTGGATGTTTGATGTTCTTTTCCCTTCTATATTGAACCATGAGAGATTATAGAATTAATGAAACAGTATTAGCTCCTATAATCACCATAGAATTTGGAAGTATCTACTAGTGCATGGTTTGTATAATCTCTCATGAAAGAAGAAAGATAATGCAATATTTGCTGTTGACATCTATGGCCAAATCTCTGAAGTATATTCTCAGAACAAAGATTGTTCATTCATGTTAATTATTCATAGTGTTAATGTGCTTGTTATTACTTTTAAGTGTTGCAACCAAATTTAAATGTGGAGATGGCACCTGATGATAAATTTCATATTCTTTCTGTTAAAAAAAATATACATATATATTATTTTGTGTGTATTTTTTAGTGCTTATATGTATATATTTAGTGCTTATATGTATATATTTAGTGCTTATATGTATATATTTAATGCTTATATGTATATTTTTAGTGCTTATATGTATATTTTTATTAGGGGTGTACCAGATTTCGGCTCTGGTAAATCCGGAATCCGGCCATTTTTACAAATCTGGCTTCGGCTACGGTCCAATTTTGCCGGATTTGTGTTGCCTAGTCATGTGAATTTTCTGTACGTTTCATAAGGCCAAGCCGAATTTTAGGCAATAGCAAAGTAGCACTTTCTGGTTTACTATTTCTCGCAGATGTAAATAAGAATTTTAAGAAATAAACACTCATTTTGAATTTTAATGGTGCATTACTTTATGCATTTGTGGGACTTGAATATTTCGTATTTCGTAAATTTCTGTGGTCTTGCCGATAAAATAAAATGGCATCAATATCTAAGTCATACATCGCCATTTGGGATTACTTCAAGGTTAAAGACGATGATTCAGCGAAGGTAATATGTAAGTTGTGTGCCAAACAGTTGTCGCGTGGACGATCAGATCGTCCCAAAGACTTCTCAACATCATCAATGCAGACCCATTTGCGATCAATGCACAGGAAAAGCTATGACAAAATGATGGAAAAGAAAGCATCACCGGAGGACAGTGTATTGGCGTGGCGACCACATCTATGATGAATCCGTGTTTGCACAAAGCAAGCAGCAGTACCTAGCAGTCAATTGTGCAGCATGAGACCGGCCAAAATTTGGGACATTAACTGCAGCTGTGTGCGCGTGATGGTCTTTTGAGTCTAAAGTATGTTGCTGACATCATCAGTACTGGAAGAAAATTGGTAGGACATTACAAACACTCTTCGTCAGCAACTAATCATTTGCATGAACTTCAAAATAAATTAAACCTACCGCAACATCAGCGTATCCAGGACGTGACAACACGATGGAACTCAACGTTCTATATTCTACGACATCTGTTAGAACAACGGCGCAGCATCAGCTTGTACTGTGTTGAAATTGATTCGGTAACTGGACTAACAGCACAGCAGTGGGCAGTCTCTGAGAATGTGGTAGCTACTTTGGCACCATTTGAAGAACTCAGACGTGAAATAAGTGCAGCTCAGGCATCAATATCAGTTGTGATCCCATTAGTGAAAACACTCATGGCTTTCCTCCAGAAAGAAGGTAGTGATGCTGGAATCAAAACTATGAAAGCAGCCCTGCTTGAAGCTGTTAGCAGCAGATTTGCGGACATTGAATCTAGCACTATTTACACCTGTGCCACACTACTGGATCCTTGATTCAAGCTGTGCTTCTTCTCCGAACGTGGCAGAAGTGATGCCCATCTGATGTTACCAGCTAACTCCATTATTGATTCAGCAAACACAGTCAGTGCACAGGATCCATCAGCTACTAGTAGTAGTACTAGTGTTTTGACTTCTGTGAGCACTGCCACACAGTACGAGTCCAGCCTATAGAGCTGTTTTGACACAATTGTCGAGGAAAATCCCACCGCAGATCGTTCTGCAAGTGCCGAAGGCAACAGCATTAACACTGAGGTGACACAGTACCTGTCAGAGCCACTTCAAACTCGACAGTCAGATCCAGTTTCATAGTGGCATGCAAATAAGCAAAGATTTCCAAGTATGGCTAGACTGGAGCAGGCATTTCTTGCACCACCACCTACAAGTGTGCTATCGGAAAGGCTGTTCAGTACTGCAGGAGACATTATCACTGACCACCGTAGTAGCCTTGTACCACAAAATGCGGAGACGTTGATTTTCCTGAAATACAACTTGTCCCTTCTTGACTCTGAGAGTTCAACTTCAGTCATAATGAAGGCTGACTGACTGAAATAGTGAAAGTACTGAATGAATTTATTTCAATAAATTCAATCTGTTCAATGTACTGTTGTTGTGAGTTGTAACTGAGCTGCCAAATTGCCAACTGAAAACAATGTGAAAACTAAAAACTGAAAACTAAAAATTAAAATGACTAAATTAGCATTATGAGCTTATGTATTACGTTTCATCTTGAACTTATGGAACTTAATATTGCTTATTCTAATGTAAATGTAATTATTTAACATTTAAATGATTTAATATGAGTATATGTCATCATTGTCATATCTATAGTAATGAACTGCAGTAATGAACAGTTGAGTGACTCCACTCACCTAACTCAAGTGATGTAGTTTGCTATTTAATTAAAATTTTTAAAATCTGTAAATCCGGCTCCGGCCGGATTTCACTTCATAACTCCGACCAAATCCGGATCTGGCCGGATTAAAAAAATTTGAATCCGATACAGCCCTAATTTTTATTAAGTTTAATTATTATTTCAGTAAATAACTGGCTGGCATAATTATTGTAATGAATCGTTTAAATAATGTATAGAGAAACCTCTCTGTGAGGATATATTAGGGTGCAAGACCCTTGCTGTAAAATGAAAATAGCTGTCAAAGGACATAAGCCCATTTACTG